>CAWUFW010007651.1:600000-983004 GCA_963921515.1 Calotriton arnoldi | reverse complement strand
GTTAGCGGCACTTTATCGCTGCCAAAGTGGCGATAAATTCATCGTACCATTCACAAGCTGGTGTTAACAGCCCATAACACCATTTTACCAGCGATAGCATCCGCAAAAAACATCGCCACAGATGACCCCCGCAACTATCGCTAATGAGATGCAGAGAAGGCGTACCCGAGCAAAAAGCCGCAAAAACACCACTCCGCAACATTCTCAACGAGCAGCCAGATCGGCGATAAGACCACAAAACAGGCGATAAGGCCCATTAGCAGCAGGAAACTAACACCTGCTCTGACCTGGTGCAAAGGCGGACCACAGCCTGCACCACAAAATGGAGCCCAGCCCAGAGCCACACCTGAAGGGCAACAGATGCCATGGAGCCACTGATCATGCAGCTCGGAGCCCCAACAGGGCCACAACACCCACCGCCACCACCCCCAGGACCCCTCCCCCGGCCAAAGACATGCCACATCAACCATACGGAATCATGTACCAAATAATCCGCCTGATGTCGCAAAATCACATTTGGTGGCATGCATGTGTCATCACAAAAATGAGCATCACACATCCACCTTCGATGTAACAAATGTAAATTTATTCAAAGAAACACAGAACAGAAATGAAGACACATGGCGTCTCCCCTCGGGACAATCCGTAGGTCAGAGCCTGCAAGTCAAAAATCATGATGAAAAGGTGTGTCTTGCGCACATCAAAGAACAGAGAGAGAGCGAAGGAGAGAGAGAGAGAAAGAGGGAGCGAGAGAAAGACGGACAGAGAGGGGGAGCGAGAGAAAGAAGGGCAGAGAGGGGGAGCGAGAGAAAGACGAACTGAGAGGGGGAGCGAGAGAAAGACGGACTGAGAGGGGGAGCGAGAGAAAGACGCACAGAGAGGGGGAGTGAGACACAGATAACAGAAGAGATGGACAGGGAGAGAGAGTGCCCACAATGCGCACCCAGGCCACACTGCCCACCTGCTGCCACAGGTGTGTCTCCAACCACGTGCCTGTATGTAGTGCAGTTAACCAGGTCACACATCTGAAACAGATCCGTCATCTGTCCAGAGACATGAATGGCAAAGTACATACAATTGCACAAGACATCATCACCTGTCCGCCCCTGCGCACCCAGGCAGATGTGCCCCTCCCGCCGCCCAGCGGTGCATGCCCGCCCCTGCGCACCCAGGCCTCACTGCTCACCTTCCGCCCTTGGCGTGTAGTAATGATGGCCCACCACGTGCCGCTGCAAGCCACATGCCCGGGGCCCACGGACATGGCACCCTCCACATCATGCAGCCCCACTCCGCAGGCCACCAGGTCTCACATATGATTCTGGGTCTTGATTTCACCATGGCAGAGGACATACCAGTGCACCGGGCATCATTGCAGGCTGCACACCCGCTCAGCCCTTGAGGTGCCACTAACTCTGTGATCCGGGATACGACGCCATGTGGCGGTAGGCCCGCGCTGCCCGCTGGCTCTGGCCTAGACTGCGGTCCAGCAGGGCACACAAATACTGAGCAGTCCGGACGGCCGGGACGGGGCATCATGGCAGGCTGCACCCCACTCAGCACCTAAGGTGCCCCTACCTCAGTGCACCCAAAGTCACCGTCCCGTGGCGGTGTGCCTGTGCCGGCCGCAATGTATCCGGTGCCACCAAGTCTGTGTCCCAAAGTCATGGTCCCTGTATCGTGGGTATCGTGTTTCGGACGCCATCATGTCACCTCCGGTCCTTTGGAATGTGATGTTGCAGGGCCCGAGGCCCTCATGCCTACATTAACACCACACGGACACACCCAGATAGAGAGTGGAAATGGCGTCGAGCACGTGCGCCCATCCCTTTTCATTGGCAGGGTCACATGCCCCGTGACGCGTGTGCTGGATGGGTGTGGTGTGGGTGTAAACCAGCCGTGAGGGAGTGGCTGTGGCATGCTGACAACTAGACCTGTGAGCATCAGATCACCACAGGAAAGACAGGGGACATGTAGCGTTGCCGTCCCCCCTGTGAGCGTAAGCATAGTGGGCTGGCCTGGCGTATGCCAGTTCAGCGTAAGGGTCTGTATATGACCCGGGGGCCCTGGGCGTGGTTCCGTACTGGGCTGGGCAAGGAAGTAACTCATGCGTGTGCCCCTGTTGTTGTGTCAGCGCCACCCGGACCGCATTGGGCAATGTGTCACCCTGTGACCCCTGTTCTACAACATGAGCCACATGGACGTAAGAGGAGTCCAGTGAGCCCACATTCAACCATACTTCCACACTTAAAAGACCATAGACATGACACATCTGTGTGTATATGAATGTTTAATGCACATTCAGTGGAGTGTTGCATCTGGAGCAGTACAGGGCCATGCAAACCCCACATGACGATGTTGTCCCATGGAGGTCCAGCCAGGGTCCTCCAGGGAATGACAAGTCCAAAGGAAGAGGACGAGTACAGTCTGCAGTCTGATTGCTGTGTCAATGGTGATCAAACATCATATGGCAGTCCATATCGAGGTCTAAGGTGAGTGTCGCAGAGTGCATGGGGGGGACAGTGGGAGGTGATGATGCAGAGGGCAGTACCAAGCTGAAGCCGGACCTATGGATGAGATGCATGCTGCTGCGTCCTCCTTACCACGAGGGCAGTATCATCCGCATCTTCGTTCTCTGCTGTTTCATGTGCCTCACGTGTGGGTGGTGGTGTTCTTTCTCCAGCACTGTGTGGCAGTGACACATCAGTGGCCGGAGGTGGAAGGTCTGCCACACTGTGTGGCACTGACACTTCAGGGGGCGGAGATGTGGATGGAGTGGTGGCAGCAGCATGCATCCGCACCAGGCCTTGTGGCAGCAATGCCATGAGGAGGGTCCTGAGGTCATTGAGGAACCCAGCTACCTCTCGCTGGTGTGCAGCCGTGGCAGCCGCTCGTTCTGCATTCGCCCGCTCCATGGTCTCCATTAACCTCTGCATGGTTCCCAACTCCCGTGTGACATCACTAGTGCCACTCGGACTGGACAGTTGTATTAATCTCTGAGTCAGGGCTCCAGCGATGTCAGCCATTGTCCGGTGGAGAGCATGGAGCAGACTGTGGGTGTCCGTTAGGGACCGTGAGTGGTCCCTGATGGGACTTAGACACCCACGTATGGCATCTAGTTTGTCTGCCATGCGGTCGAAGCCCACCCGCACCTGTTCAGCCAGATTCTCCTGGCACCCCAAAACACGGCGTTGGAAGGCCATGTGTTCTCCGTGGGGGTCCTGGGAGGCAGCAGTGGTGGTGGGTGCTGCTTGCTGTGTGGTCTGTGCAGGGGGTGGGGTCTCCTCATAGCAGCTGTGCTGCCCAGCTCCTGGAAGTGGGCTGCGGAGGCTCTCCACGAGCAGTTGGAGGGCGTCAGAGTCGAAGCTGTGGTCGTCCTCTTCGTCTCCAGAGAAGAGAGGGTCGGACTGCTATGCAGGAGGTGTTGATTCTCCCTCTGCAATGTGAAGGGGAGATGCAGTTTAACAATCTGTCCACATGTATGTTGTCGCATTGTACATGTTTACATACAGACAGCATGACTGGGTACATTGTGGCTGTTTGGGAGGAGCTGCCTATTTGTTGGGGGACAGTGGACATTTCGACAACATCACGGATGTGTGTTTGTACTTGTACATTATCAACGCACATATCCCTGCAATGCCAATTGTGATTGGCCAGTGTCTGCTCCCAAGCGGCACCAGTTGTATCTTGTGTTCTGTTGTAGGTGTTTTGCGGATTGTGTCACATCGTTGTCAATGTAGATGTGCTCTGTCTGTGATGTGTGTGCTGCATTTTTGGGGAGTCGCCCCTGCAGCTCAGATTTTGCTGCCCCTTATCACTTTCATGAGGTGTGCCTCTGACTTCTGTGCTTGTACAGTGTTGACATGTTGCATACTTGGGTTCGTTGGTCTCTTGGTGGGAGTTGGTGGTCTGGGGCATGGTGTGTCCGCAGATGTGCTCAACTTAATTGTGCATGTGTGCCATTGTGCCCATCTCCCCCCGTCCCCTCAGGCCCTGGTGGTTACTCACCCTATTGCTGTTGTGTCGGGTCCTGTTGAGCAGTGTCCGGGCCCCCAACTCCTGCCGCCGTCTCCCAACTGATGGCTGTGGACACCATTTCCTCCATGTCGTCCAGCTCCTCCTGTGGCGCTGGGCTCCCACCTCCAGTCTGCATTGCTGCCTTCAGGTTGTTGGCGAGTTTCAGCTTGGTTTTGTGCTTGACATCATTCCAGCGCCTCTTGACCTCGCCCATTGTCCTCTTCAACACTCCGACTGCATTCACCTTGTCCACGATGGACTGCCATAATGTATTTTTTGTTGCCAATGACACAGTGGAGGTGACGAACAGTTGTTGATGGTGTTCTGTCACCTCCGTTATCAGGATCCTGTTTTCCTGCGGACTGAACTTCGTCTTCCTCTTCTTCTTGTCCTTGCCCTTCCTGACCCCGAAGTCCCAGGATGGTCCTCCGGGGGCTTGTGGGGTTCTGGCTCTCCTCCGTACTTGCTCCGGCAACGTCCATTGTGCTTCGCTGTTGTTTGGCATTTGTTTGTCTGTTTTTTTCTACTTTTATGGTGATTGTTCCCACCTGACGCGTGTGGATTGCAGGCCTGTAGCTGGGTTTCGCTGATTTTCGTATCGCGATTGGCCTCATCGCAGCTTTTTTTGCGTTGGTGTTTCGCATTTTTGCGGCGTGGCGTTGATTCCAATGCGGTCAGTTGGCGTGTTATCTGGGGGGTATCGCATGGGGCCGCCGTGTTGTGAATACTTGGTTAACAAGGCGTTAATTTCCCGTGATGGACTGCGATATGCAAAGTTGCGTTAAGCTAAATTTGCGGTGGTTATCACACGTTCTTGGGAATATGCCCCTGAATGTACTGATGTAGTAGGTACACATAGGGAACTTTCTAGGTATTGCTTGCATTACAAACAATGGGACACCGGCGGTGTTGTCAAACTGTAATTGTGGGTACCGGATGTACTTCAGAGTCGCGCATCTTCACTGTCGCTAGTAAAGGGGTCTAGGCAAGCATTGGGCTTGTTTTTTGCAGTGAGATGAATATCTGCCACGACTTTAAAAAAGCCACTTTCCTTCAGAGCAGAATTAAAACAGTTTCTTTACACAGATTTACATCCACAGATTGCATGCTGTCGCAAAAAAACCTACCTGCTACATCTCCTTAAATCCTCCATGACCTTGAATTACTATTTCAACGCTTTTATTTTAAATGAACCTCAGCACCTGATATGCCTCTTCTCTAAATCTCATGCCTTTCTTCAAGCTTTCTTTAATTATTTTCTTTTCACATAACCCCCTGTTATGATAGCACCTAGGTCACTAATGTGCCACAAAGAAACTAATTCATGGAATGGTTTCCTTTAGCAGGAAAGACTAACCCCAATAACCAATGGGCTGACCATTAACTCTGGGCTCCCGTGTAGCGTACTTACTCGCCGGAAAGCTCTTTAACGCCTTGTCAGGGTAGTAAGCGCTATATAAATGCAATTTCAATTATTGCTGCTGGGTCCAGTTTGAACTCTCTTTCGCCAGCCCTGCCGATTATGACATGGCTGGCGAAAGCATGCAATCAGCTGTTTACTCTATAAGGGGTGGCCCTTACACCAGGTCAGCAACTTCATCTCAAGAATACAATTCCTGTCTGGTTCTCGGGCTGGCACCAACCCCGAGCTCCAAGACCCATTCACAGCTTGACAGTCTGCAGTGGGTCTGAAAGTTTAGCTCGGACACATGGCAAGAGGCCAGCTGGCAACAGGTGTAAAGTCAGCAGGGAGGAACTGCAGGCTACCCCCTCTATTCAGACACTGCAGGAAACAAGGGGGAATCATTACTAATAAAAGAGACACAAACTACCACCCCTGTCGCAAGAGAATTAAAAGTCAAATAGATGAAAGAAGCTGAAAAGACAAAAAGAGTTCCCGGAAAAAATAATATTAATGTTCATTATACTAAACCATTTATACCTTGATTGTGGTCAGTTTTTGTTTTCTTAGCGATATATAAAAATTAAGGGGCATATTCACAAGAACGTGTGATATTACTGAACTGTATAGGTAGTGCTCAACGGATTGTAGAAGTGCATGAGTTAGTGCCTTGGTCGTTGCATGGGTAGTGACTGGATGATTAGACTACTGCAATGAGAGTGCATGGTGAATTTATAAGTGCTTGGGTTTTGGCGCAGTGATTAGATAAGGACATTAGACTGGCTGGGTGATTGGAGGAGTGCATAGGTAGTAACAGGGAGATTACTGAACTGTATAGGTAGTGCTCAAGGGATTGTAGAAGTGCATGAGTTAGTGGCTGGGTCATTGCATGAGTACATGGGTACTGACTGGATGATTAGAGTACTGCAAGGAGAGTGCATAGTGAATTTATAAGTGCTTGGGTTTTGGCGCAATGATTAGATAAAGACATGGGACTGGCTGGGTGATTGCAGGAGTGCATAGGTAGGAACAGGGAAATTACTGAACTGTATAGGTAGTGCTCAAGGGATTGTAGAAGTGCATGAGTCAGTGCCTGACTCATTGCATGGGTACATGGGTAGTGACTGGATGATTAGAGTACTGCAAGCAGAGTGCATAGTGAATTTATAAGTGCTTGGGTTTTGGTGCAGTGATTGGATAAGGACATGGGACTGGCTGGGTGATTGGAGGAGTGCACAGGTAGTAACAGGAGATTACTAAACTATATAGATAGCACTTAAGGGATTATAGAAGTGCATGAGTTAGTGCCTGGGTAATTGCATGAGTACATAGGTACTGACTGGATGATTAGAGTACTGAAAGGAGAGTGCATGGTGAATTTATAAGCGCTTGGGTTTTGGTGGAATGATTAGATAAGGACATGGGACTGTCTGGGTGATTGAAGGAGTGCAAAACTAGTAACAGGAAATTACTTAACTATTTAGGTAGTGCTCAAGGGATTGTAGAAGTGCATGAGTTAGTGCCTGGGTCATTGCATGGGTAGTGACTGGATGATTAGAGTACTGCAAGGAGAGTGCATGGTGAATTTATAAGTGCTTGGGTTTTGGCACAGTGATTAGATAAGGACATGAGACTGGCTGGGTGATTGGAGGAATGCACAGGTAGTAACAGGGAGATTACTGAACTGTATAGGTAGTGCTCAAGGGATTGTAGAAGTGCATGAGTTAGTGGCTGGGTCATTGCATGAGTACATGGGTAGTGACTGGATGATTAGAGTACTGCAAGGAGAGTGCATGGTGAATTTATAAGTGCTTGGGTTTTGGCACAGTGATTAGATAAGGACATGAGACTGGCTGGGTGATTGGAGGAGTGCATAGGTAGTAACAGGGAGATTACTGAACTGTATAGGTAGTGCACAAGGGATTGTAGAAGTGCATGAGTTAGTGGCTGGGTCATTGCATGAGTACATGGGTACTGACTGGATGATTAGAGTACTGCAAGGAGAGTGCATGATGAATTTATAAGTGCTTGGGTTTTGGCACAGTGATTGGATAAGGACATGGGACTGGCTGGGTAATTGGAGGAGTGCATAGGTAGTAACAGGGAGATTACTAAACTGTATAGGTAGCACTCAAGGGATTGTAGAAGTGCATGAGTTAGTGCCTGAGTAATTGCATGAGTACATGGGTACTGACTGGATGATTAGAGTACTGCAAGGACAGTGCATGGTGAATTTATAAGTGCTTGGGTTTTGGCGCAGTGATTAGATAAAGACATGGGACTGGCTGGGTGATTGGAGGAGTGCATAGGTAGTAACAGGGAGATTACTGAACTGTATAGGTAGTGCTCAAGGAATTGTAGAAGTGCATGAGTTAGTGCCTCGACTCATTGCATGAGTACATGGGTAGTGACTGGATGATTAGAGTACTGTAAGAAGAGTGCATGGTGAATTTATAAGTGCTTCGGTTTTGGTGCAGTGATTAGATAAGGACATGGGACTGGCTGGGTGATTGGAGGAGTGCATAGGTACTAACAGGGAGATTACTGAACTGTATAGGTAGTGCTCAAGGGATTGTAGAAGTGCATGAGTTAGTGCCTCAGTCATTGCATGAGTACATGGGTAGTGACTGGATGATTAGAGTGCTGCAAGGAGAGTGCATGGTGAATTTATAAGTGCTTGGGTTTTGGCGCAGTGATTAGATAAGGACATGGGACTGGGTGGGTGATTGGAGGAGTGCATAGGTAGTAACAGGGAGATTACTGAACTGTATAGGTAGTGCTCAAGGGATTGTAGAAGTGCATGAGTTAGTGCGTGGGTCATTGCATGAGTACATGGGTAGTGACTGGATGATTAGAGTACTGCAAGGACAGTGCATGGTGAATTTATAAGTGCTTGGGTTTTGGTGCAGTGATTGGATAAGGACATGGGACTGGCTGGGTGATTGGAGGAGTGCATAGGTAGTAACAGGGAGATTACTGAACTGTATAGGTAGTGCTCAAGGGATTGTAGAAGTGCATGAGTTAGTGCCTCGGTAATTGCATGAGTACATGGGTACTGACTGGATGATTAGAGTACTGCAAGGAGAGTGCATGGTGAATTTATAAGTGCTTGGGTTTTGGCGCAATGATTAGATAAGGACATGGGACTGGCTGGGTGATTGAAGGAGTGCATAGGCTAGTAACAGGGAAATTACTGAACTGTTTAGGTAGTGCTCAAGGGATTGTAGAAGTGCATGAGTTAGTGCCTGAGTCATTGCATGGGTACATGGGTAGTGACTGGATGATTAGAGTACTGCAAGGAGAGTGCATGGTGAATTTATAAGTGCTTGGGTTTTGGCGCAGTGATTAGATAAGGACATGAGACTGGCTGGGTGATTGGAGGAGTGCATAGGTAGTAACAGGGAGATTACTGAACTGTATAGGTAGTGCTCAAGGGATTGTAGAAGTGCATGAGTTAGTGGCTGGGTCATTGCATGAGTACATGGGTAGTGACTGGATGATTAGAGTGCTGCAAAAAGAGTACATGGTGAATTTATAAGTGCTTGGTTTTGGCGCAGTGATTAGATAAGGACATGAGACTGGCTGGGTGATTGGAGGAATGCGTAGGTAGTAACAGGGAGATTACTGAACTGTATAGGTAGTGCTCAAGGGATTGTAGAAGTGCATGAGTTAGTGGCTGGGTCATTGCATGAGTACATGGGTAGTGACTGGATGATTAGAGTACTGCAAGGAGAGTGCATGGTGAATTTATAAGTGCTTGGGTTTTGGCGCAGTGATTAGATAAGGACATTGAGACTGGCTGGGTGATTGGAGGAGTGCATAGGTAGTAACAGGGAGATTACTGAACTGTATAGGTAGTGCTCAAGGGATTGTAGAAGTGCATGAGTTAGTGCGCTGGGTCATTGCATGAGTACATGGGTACTGACTGGATGATTAGAGTACTGCAAGGAGAGTGCATAGTGAATTTATAAGTGCTTGGGTTTTGGCGCAATGATTAGATAAAGACATGGGACTGGCTGGGTGATTGCAGGAGTGCATAGGTAGTAACAGGGAAATTACTGAACTGTATAGGTAGTGCTCAAGGGATTGTAGAAGTGCATGAGTCAGTGCCTGACTCATTGCATGGGTACATGGGTAGTGACTGGATGATTAGAGTACTGCAAGCAGAGTGCATAGTGAATTTATAAGTGCTTGGGTTTTGGTGCAGTGATTGGATAAGGACATGGGACTGGCTGGGTGATTGGAGGAGTGCACAGGTAGTAACAGGGAGATTACTAAACTATATAGATAGCACTTAAGGGATTATAGAAGTGCATGAGTTAGTGCCTGGGTAATTGCATGAGTACATAGGTACTGACTGGATGATTAGAGTACTGAAAGGAGAGTGCATGGTGAATTTATAAGCGCTTGGGTTTTGGTGGAATGATTAGATAAGGACATGGGACTGTCTGGGTGATTGAAGGAGTGCAAAACTAGTAACAGGGAAATTACTTAACTATTTAGGTAGTGCTCAAGGGATTGTAGAAGTGCATGAGTTAGTGCCTGGGTCATTGCATGCTTAGTGACTGGATGATTAGAGTACTGCAAGGAGAGTGCATGGTGAATTTATAAGTGCTTGGGTTTTGGCACAGTGATTAGATAAGGACATGAGACTGGCTGGGTGATTGGAGGAATGCACAGGTAGTAACAGGGAGATTACTGAACTGTATAGGTAGTGCTCAAGGGATTGTAGAAGTGCATGAGTTAGTGGCTGGGTCATTGCATGAGTACATGGGTAGTGACTGGATGATTAGAGTACTGCAAGGAGAGTGCATGGTGAATTTATAAGTGCTTGGGTTTTGGCACAGTGATTAGATAAGGACATGAGACTGGCTGGGTGATTGGAGGAGTGCATAGGTAGTAACAGGGAGATTACTGAACTGTATATAATAGTGCTCAAGGGATTGTAGAAGTGCATGAGTTAGTGCCTGGGTCATTGCATGAGTACATGGGTACTGACTGGATGATTAGAGTACTGCAAGGACAGTGCATGGTGAATTTATAAGTGCTTGGGTTTTGGCGCAGTGATTAGATAAAGACATGGGACCAGCTGGGTGATTGGAGGAGTGTATAGGTACTAACAGGGAGATTACTGAACTGTATAGGTAGTGCTCAAGGAATTGTAGAAGTGCATGAGTTAGTGCCTCGGTCATTACATGAGTACATGGGTATTGACTGGATAATTAGAGTACTGTAAGAAAAGTGCATGGTGAATTTATAAGTGCTTCGGTTTTGGTGCAGTGATTAGATAAGGACATGGGACTGGCTGGGTGATTGGAGGAGTGCATAGGTACTAACAGGAAGATTACTGAACTGTATAAGTAGTGCTCAAGGGATTGTAGAAGTGCGTGAGTTAGTGCCTCAGTCATTGCATGAGTACATGGGTAGTGACTGGATGATTAGAGTGCTGCAAGGAGAGTGCATGGTGAATTTATAAGTGCTTGGGTTTTGGCGCAGTGATTAGATAAGGACATGGGACTGGGTGGGTGATTGGAGGAGTGCATAGGTACTAACAGGGAGATTACTGAACTGTATAGGTAGTGGTCAAGGGATTGTAGAAGTGCATGAGTTAGTGCGTGGGTCATTGCATGAGTACATGGGTAGTGACTGGATGATTAGAGTACTGCAAGGACAGTGCATGGTGAATTTATAAGTGCTTGGGTTTTAGCACAGTGATTAGATAAGGACATAGGAATGACTGGGTGATTGGAGGAGTGCATAGGTACTAACAGAGAGATTACTGAACTGTATAGGTAGTGCTCAAGGAATTGTAGAAGTGCATGAGTTAGTGCCTCGGTCATTACATGAGTACATGGGTATTGACTGGATAATTAGAGTACTGTAAGAAAAGTGCATGGTGAATTTATAAGTGCTTGGGTTTTGGCACAGTGATTGGATAAGGACATGGGACTGGCTGGGTAATTGGAGGAGTGCATAGGTAGTAACAGGGAGATTACTAAACTGTATAGGTAGCACTCAAGGGATTGTAGAAGTGCATGAGTTAGTGCCTGAGTAATTGCATGAGTACATGGGTACTGACTGGATGATTAGAGTACTGCAAGGAGAGTGCATGGTGAATTTATAAGTGCTTGGGTTTTGGCGCAATGATTAGATAAAGACATGGGACTGGCTGGGTGATTGCAGGAGTGCATAGGTAGTAACAGGGAAATTACTGAACTGTATAGGTAGTGCTCAAGGGATTGTAAAAGTGCATGAGTCAGTGCCTGACTCATTGCATGGGTACATGGGTAGTGACTGGATGATTAGAGTACTGCAAGCAGAGTGCATAGTGAATTTATAAGTGCTTGGGTTTTGGTGCAGTGATTGGATAAGGACATGAGACTGGCTGGGTGATTGGAGGAGTGCATAGGTAGTAACAGGGAGATTACTGAACTGTATAGGTAGTGCTCAAGGGATTGTAGAAGTGCATGAGTTAGTGGCTGGGTCATTGCATGAGTACATGGGTAGTGACTGGATGATTAGAGTACTGCAAGGAGAGTGCATGGTGAATTTATAAGTGCTTGGGTTTTGGCGCAATGATTAGATAAAGACATGGGACTGGCTGGGTTATTGCAGGAGTGCATAGGTAGTAACAGGGAAATTACTGAACTGTATAGGTAGTGCTCAAGGGATTGTAGAAGTGCATGAGTCAGTGCCTGACTCATTGCATGGGTACATGGGTAGTGACTGGATGATTAGAGTACTGCAAGCAGAGTGCATAGTGAATTTATAAGTGCTTGGGTTTTGGTGCAGTGATTGGATAAGGACATGGGACTGGTTGGGTGATTGGAGGAGTGCATAGGTAGTAACAGGAGATTACTAAACTATATAGATAGCACTTAAGGGATTATAGAAGTGCATGAGTTAGTGCCTGGGTAATTGCATGAGTACATAGGTACTGACTGGATGATTAGAGTACTGAAAGGAGAGTGCATGGTGAATTTATAAGCGCTTGGGTTTTGGCGGAATGATTAGATAAGGACATGGGACTGTCTGGGTGATTGAAGGAGTGCAAAACTAGTAACAGGGAAATTACTTAACTATTTAGGTAGTGCTCAAGGGATTGTAGAAGTGCATGAGTTAGTGCCTGGGTCATTGCATGGGTAGTGACTGGATGATTAGAGTACTGCAAGGAGAGTGCATGGTGAATTTATAAGTGCTTGGGTTTTGGCACAGTGATTAGATAAGGACATGAGACTGGCTGGGTGATTGGAGGAATGCATAAGTAGTAACAGGGAGATTACTGGACTGTATAGGTAGTGCTCAAGGGATTGTAGAAGTGCATGAGTTAGTGGCGGGGTCATTGCATGAGTACATGGGTAGTGACTGGATGATTAGAGTACTGCAAGGAGAGTGCATGGTGAATTTATAAGTGCTTGGGTTTTGGCGCAGTGATTAGATAAGGACATGAGACTGGCTGGGTGATTGGAGGAGTGCATAGGTAGTAACAGGGAGATTACTGAACTGTATAGGTAGTGCTCAAGGGATTGTAGAAGTGCATGAGTTAGTGGCTGGGTCATTGCATGAGTACATGGGTACTGACTGGATGATTAGAGTACTGCAAGGAGAGTGCATGGTGAATTTATAAGTGCTTGGGTTTTGGCACAGTGATTGGATAAGGACATGGGACTGGCTGGGTAATTGGAGGAGTGCATAGGTAGTAACAGGGAGATTACTAAACTGTATAGGTAGCACTCAAGGGATTGTAGAAGTGCATGAGTTAGTGCCTGAGTAATTGCATGAGTACATGGGTACTGACTGGATTATTAGAGTACTGCAAGGAGAGTGCATGGTGAATTTATAAGTGCTCGGGTTTTGGCGCAATGATTAGATAAAGACATGGGACTGGCTGGGTGATTGCAGGAGTGCATAGGTAGTAACAGCGAAATTACTGAACTGTATAGGTAGTGCTCAAGGGATTGTAGAAGTGCATGAGTCAGTGCCTGACTCATTGCATGGGTACATGGGTAGTGACTGGATTATTAGAGTACTGCAAGCAGAGTGCATAGTGAATTTATAAGTGCTTGGGTTTTGGTGCAGTGATTGGATAAGGACATGGGACTGGTTGGGTGATTGGAGGAGTGCATAGGTAGTAACAGGGAGATTACTAAACTATATAGATAGCACTTAAGGGATTATAGAAGTGCATGAGTTAGTGCCTGGGTAATTGCATGAGTACATAGGTACTGACTGGATGATTAGAGTACTGAAAGGAGAGTGCATGGTGAATTTATAAGCGCTTGGGTTTTGGCGGAATGATTAGATAAGGACATGGGACTGTCTGGGTGATTGAAGGAGTGCAAAACTAGTAACAGGAAATTACTTAACTATTTAGGTAGTGCTCAAGGGATTGTAGAAGTGCATGAGTTAGTGCCTGGGTCATTGCATGGGTAGTGACTGGATGATTAGAGTACTGCAAGGAGAGTGCATGGTGAATTTATAAGTGCTTGGGTTTTGGCACAGTGATTAGATAAGGACATGAGACTGGCTGGGTGATTGGAGGAATGCATAGGTAGTAACAGGGAGATTACTGAACTGTATAGGTAGTGCTCAAGGGATTTTAGAAGTGCATGAGTTAGTGCCTGGGTCGTTGCATGGGTAGTGACTGGATGATTAGAGTACTGCAATGAGAGTGCATGGTGAATTTATAAGTGCTTGGGTTTTGGCGCAGTGATTAGATAAGGACATGAGACTGACTGGGTGATTGGAGGAGTGTATTGGTACTAACAGGGAGATTACTGAACTGTATAGGTAGTGGTCAAGGGATTGTAGAAGTGCATGAGTTAGTGCGTGGGTCATTGCATGAGTACATGGGTAGTGACTGGATGATTAGAGTACTGCAAGGACAGTGCATGGTGAATTTATAAGTGCTTGGGTTTTAGCACAGTGATTAGATAAGGACATAGGAATGACTGGGTGATTGGAGGAGTGCATAGGTACTAACAGATAGATTACTGAACTGTATAGGTAGTGCTCAAGGGATTGTAGAAGGGCATGAGTTAGTGCCTCAGTCATTATATGAGTACATGGGTATTGACTG
Source organism: Calotriton arnoldi (assembly GCA_963921515.1). Classification (NCBI taxonomy): domain Eukaryota; kingdom Metazoa; phylum Chordata; class Amphibia; order Caudata; family Salamandridae; genus Calotriton; species Calotriton arnoldi. The sequence goes on along the minus strand of CAWUFW010007651.1, from coordinate 968,506 downwards.
GATAATTAGAGTACTGTAAGAAAAGTGCATGGTGAATTTATAAGTGCTTCGGTTTTGGCGCAGTGATTAGATAAGGACATGGGACTGGCTGGGTGATTGGAGGAGTGCATAGGTACTAACAGGAAGATTACTGAACTGTATAAGTGGTGCTCAAGGGATTGTAGAAGTGCATGAGTTAGTGCCTCAGTCATTGCATGAGTACATGGGTAGTGACTGGATGATTAGAGTGCTGCAAGGAGAGTGCATGGTGAATTTATAAGTTCTTGGGTTTTGGTGCAGTGATTAGTTAAGGACATGGGACTGGATGGGAAAATGGAGGAGTGCATAGGTAGTAACAGGGAGATTACTAAACTGTATAGGTAGCACTCAAGGGATTGTAGAAGTGCATGAGTTAGTGCCTGGGTAATTTCATGAGTACATGGGTAGTGACTGGATGATTAGAGTACTGCAAGGAGAGTGCATAGGTAGTAACAGAGAGATTACTGAACTGTATAGGTAGTGCTCAAGGGATTGTAGAAGTGTATAAGTTAGTGTCTGGGTGATTGCATGAGTACATGGGTACTGACTGGATGATTAGAGTCATTGCATGAGTACATGGGTAGTGACTGGATGATTAGAGTACTGCAAGGAGAGTGCATGGTGAATTTATAAGTGCTTGGGTTTTGGCAGAATGATTAGATAAGGACATAGGACTGTCGGGGTGATTGGAGGAGTGCATAACTAGTAACAGGGAAATTACTAAACTGTATAGGTAGTGCTCAAGGGATTGTAGAAGTGCATGAGTTAGTGCCTGGGTCATTGCATGGGTAGTGACTGGATGATTAGAGTACTGCAAGGTGAGTGCATGGTGAATTTATAAGTGCTTGGGTTTTGGCGCAGCGATTAGATAAGGACATGAGACTGACTCGGTGATTGGAGCAGTGCATAGGTAGTAACAGGGAGATTACTGAACTGTATATGTAGTGCTAAAGGGATTGTAGCAGTGCATGAGTTAGTGCCTGGGTCATTGCATGAGTACATGGGTACTGACTGGATGATTAGAGTTCTGCAAGGAGAGTGCATGGTGAATTTATAAGCGCTTGGGTTTTGGCGGAATGATTAGATAAGGACATGGGACTGTCTGGGTGATTGAAGGAGTGCAAAACTAGTAACAGGGAAATTACTTAACTATTTAGGTAGTGCTCAAGGGATTGTAGAAGTGCATGAGTTAGTTCCTGGGTCATTGCATGGGTAGTGACTGGATGATTAGAGTACTGCAATGAGAGTGCATGGTGAATTTATAAGTGCTTGGGTTTTGGCGCAGTGATTAGATAAGGACATGAGACTGACTGGGTGATTGGAGGAGTGTATTGGTAGTAACAGTGAGATTACTGAACTGTATATAAAGTGCTCAAGGGATTGTAGAAGTGCATGAGTTAGTGCCTGGGTCATTGCATGAGTACATGGGTAGTGACTGGATGATTAGAGTACTGCAAGGACAGTGCATGGTGAATTTATAAGTGCTTGGGTTTTGGCGCAGTGATTAGATAAAGACATGGGACCAGCTGGGTGATTGGAGGAGTGTATAGGTACTAACAGGGAGATTACTGAACTGTATAGGTAGTGCTCAAGGAATTGTAGAAGTGCATGAGTTAGTGCCTCGGTCATTACATGAGTACATGGGTATTGACTGGATAATTAGAGTACTGTAAGAAAAGTGCATGGTGAATTTATAAGTGCTTCGGTTTTGGCGCAGTGATTAGATAAAGACATGGGACTGGCTGGGTGATTGGAGGAGTGCATAGGTACTAACAGGAAGATTACTGAACTGTATAAGTAGTGCTCAAGGGATTGTAGAAGTCCGTGAGTTAGTGCCTCAGTCATTGCATGAGTACATGGGTAGTGACTGGATGATTAGAGTGCTGCAAGGAGAGTGCATGGTGAATTTATAAGTGCTTGGGTTTTGGCGCAGTGATTAGATAAGGACATGGGACTGGGTGGGTGATTGGAGGAGTGCATAGGTCCTAACAGGGAGATTACTGAACTGTATAGGTAGTGGTCAAGGGATTGTAGAAGTGCATGAGTTAGTGCGTGGGTCATTGCATGAGTACATGGGTAGTGACTGGATGATTAGAGTACTGCAAGGACAGTGCATGGTGAATTTATAAGTGCTTGGGTTTTAGCACAGTGATTAGATAAGGACTTAGGACTGACTGGGTGATTGGAGGAGTGCATAGGTACTAACAGAGAGATTACTGAACTGTATAGGTAGTGCTCAAGGGATTGTAGAAGGGCATGAGTTAGTGCCTCAGTCATTATATGAGTACATGGGTATTGACTGGATAATTAGAGTACTGTAAGAAAAGTGCATGGTGAATTTATAAGTGCTTCGGTTTTGGCGCAGTGATTAGATAAGGACATGGGACTGGCTGGGTGATTGGAGGAGTGCATAGGTACTAACAGGAAGATTACTGAACTGTATAAGTAGTGCTCAAGGGATTGTAGAAGTGCATGAGTTAGTGCCTCAGTCATTGCATGAGTACATGGGTAGTGACTGGATGATTAGAGTGCTGCAAGGAGAGTGCATGGTGAATTTATAAGTTCTTGGGTTTTGGCGCAGTGATTAGTTAAGGACATGGGACTGGATGGGTAAATGGAGGAGTGCATAGGTAGTAACAGAGAGATTACTGAACTGTATAGGTAGTGCTCAAGGGATTGTAGAAGTGTATAAGTTAGTGTCTGGGTGATTGCATGAGTACATGGGTACTGACTGGATGATTAGAGTCATTGCATGAGTACATGGGTAGTGACTGGATGATTAGAGTACTGCAAGGAGAGTGCATGGTGAATTTATAAGTGCTTGGGTTTTGGCAGAATGATTAGATAAGGACATAGGACTGTCAGGGTGATTGGAGGAGTGCATAACTAGTAACAGGGAAATTACTAAACTGTATAGGTAGTGCTCAAGGGATTGTAGAAGTGCATGAGTTAGTGCCTGGGTCATTGCATGGGTAGTGACTGGATGATTAGAGTACTGCAAGGTGAGTGCATGGTGAATTTATAAGTGCTTGGGTTTTGGCGCAGCGATTAGATAAGGACATGAGACTGACTGGGTGATTGGAGCAGTGCATAGGTAGTAACAGGGAGATTACTGAACTGTATATGTAGTGCTCAAGGGATTGTAGCAGTGCATTAGTTAGTGCCTGGGTCATTGCATGAGTACATGGGTACTGACTGGATGATTAGAGTTCTGCAAGGAGAGTGCATGGTGAATTTATAAGTGCTTGGGTTTTGGCGCAATGATTAGATAAAGACATGGGACTGGCTGGGTGATTGGAGCAGTGGATAGGTAGTGACAGGGAGATTACTGAACTGTATAGGTAGTGCTCAAGGGATTGTAGAAGTGCATAAGTTAGTGCCTAGGTCAATGCATGGGTAGTGACTGGATGATTAGAGTACTGCAAGGAGAGTTCATGGTGAATTTATAAGTGCTTGGGTTTTGGCGCAATAATTAGATAACGACATGGAACTGGCTGAGTGATTGGAGGAGTGCATAGGTAGTAACAGGGAAATTACTAAACTGTATAGGTAGTGCTAAAGGGATTGTAGAAGTGCATGAGTTAGTGCCTGGGTCATTGCATGAGTACACTAAGCATACATGGAACTGTATAAATACAATCTGAACACATAGATAACTCATTACATACTATCTAGTTAAGTAGATAAGTACAACATGCCACAAAGGGCAATATATGGTGGTTTATTTTTGAGTTACATCTTGACCATTCAATCTACAAATATGCGACATCATTAAACTATACATCTCAACAGACTTAAGAAAGAAGAGCAATTAACAACACATTTAATGATCATTTTTAAAACCACATTTATCTTCAGCTTTGTATCTAAAATTATGTGGCATCATTCAACTATACCTTTGCTTAGACTACAAAAAGAAACCTAATTAACAGCACCTTATTTCACCATTCTATCTTTAAATATATGCCATCATTTAACTTTACCTTCTGTACAAACTAATAACAGAAACCTCATTAATAACACCTTATATGATCATTTTTCAAACACCACAGTTGTGCTGCATCTTTATCAAAGTATCTATAAATATGCAGTATCATTAAACTATACCTTTGTAGAGAGAAGAAAAAATGAAGCCTAATAAACTACACCTTATATGAACATCTTTCAAAATACACATTTGTACTACATCTTCAACCAACTATCTGAAAATATGAGGCATCATTCAGCTATACCTTTGAACAGACTTAAAAATATACATATTACTGTACAGACTGTTTTTTAAACAAACTTCAACTACAATGAAACTAATTCCAATATACATTGCTACATTTAATAATATAGTTCAAACAACACAGTTTTAGAATAATGTCAAATCTTTTTTAAATAAACCTCAAAAATATAAAACTCACCTTGCAAATAAATCTGTTGAATGAAAAATCTCACACACTCAGACAGGATTTTCTTTTACGCACAGTCAATATAAATCACCAGACTCTGCAAAGTGAAACCAGTAATGGCAAGGTTTCCCTCTCTTTTTCCATACAAATACACATAAGCAACAAATGACATTGCTTCCCAGAGATTTTCAAATTGTAAAACACATTTCCATTGGTCACAAATAATAACCCTTATCAACTGACTTCTTCACCCCTTCTGCTTAATGTCAGTTTCTATAGCAACAGGTTATGCAACATTCAACTTAACTGACAGGTCACAAGTTCACCACACAATGTTGCAAATGAGAACAGCAGGTGTGGTTGGCTTTGCAAAACATGACCCTCTCCTTTCTGCTGTACCTTTCAAACATTTTTTACTAACCAATAAGAAACTTGCTTTTTAAACAAAGTAAAATGCACCCTATTTTTGAATGTACAATGTTCTTAAACAGCCAATCAAATCTCTACTTTCTTAAAAACAGCATCTTCTCCACCATTTTAGATATCTCTCATTCTACCAACTGACTACCTCAGCTACAGACATCTTTTCATTACCTACAGTCATCACTTCAAGATGCTTTCAGTGTGGATTGTTGGGCACAGCTATGTTTTCTGGTGCAAAAGGCATGCTGAACGCAGAGGTATTAACAAAGACCTAGCTTTGCAAAATGTAGACATTAAATGCATTGGACAGAGAGGATTAAAGTGGCACCAATTGATGCCTTTGGTTAAAACCTTTTTGCATCTCCAAGCCCCTGACCTCATGATTGTGCACTGTGGTGGCAATGACATAGGCACATTGACTGGGGTAGGTCTGGAAATGCTAATGAAGGACACCTTTGCAGAACTGATGTTGCTTTTCCCCCAAACTGTCTCTGTATACTCTAACATATGCCAAAGACAGAAATGGAAGTGGTCCAATCAATTTTGTCCTCAGATTGAGAAAGCTAGAAAAAATGTCAATAAAGCTCTTTCTGCTTACCTGAGAGACCATAGGATGGGCTCCATCTATAACAACAATCTTCGTTTCAATATGGATGGCATCTACAGAAGTGATGGAGTACACTTCACTGATGAAGGCAACAGAGTGTTTCGCAACAACCTGAAGCTCTGCATCCGCACTTACATGTAGCTACAACAATCTCCCAATGAAAACAAGGGCTCTTTTCAGAGCCACTCAATAACCCAACATATAACCTAGATTTATTTGAAAAAAAGTTTTTTTTTTTTGCTTGGAATCGTGCACCCTGCGTGACTAACAAAGCAGCGCACCCCTCTCATTCACACTAGGGGCCACGCTGGGAACCGCGCACCCTTCGCGTCCACACTAGAGAGCCACGCTGAGAGCTGCGCACCCCTCGCGTTTACACTAGGGAGTTGCGCAGCCCTCGCATGCACACCAGGGGCTGCGCTGAGCGCCGCGCACCCCTCACGTTTACAGCAGGGGGCCGCGCTGAGCGCCGCGCAAGAGTCGCAACTCCAATCTTTGGCGAAAAAAAAACCGTCTACTATTATTAATTTATATTCGCCCGGGACCCCATCCCCCGGGACATGCCAAGTTTTTTTTATAAAAGGAAGGGGGACCACGTGGCCCCCTCCCAGGCCATTTTTGGCCCCGGGGACCCCATCCCCAGGGCATAGCCTCACAGTTGGGGATCGTGGGGGAGCCCCAATGCCCCACCGGTCCCGCCGGCTCCCCGCCTCCTGCGGGAGCCGGCATTGCTTTTCCACAACGGGAGCTGCTGCTTGCTCCCCTTGTGGAAAGGCAGTCCTCCTTTGCTTCGTAGAAGCAAGAGCAGGTTTCCCTGCTCTTGCTTCCATGAAGCAATGTAGGAGTTTGCAATGACAGCGCGGGAGCCCCACGGCTCCCGCCCTGTCATTGCAAACAGCAGAGTCCCGGGGGTGGGCACCCCGGGACACTGCAGGAGCTGGCCCTGGGGGTGGCGGTCCCCAGGGCCTTTGAGGGCTCCTGGACGGGGACCGCACGGCCCCCTCCCTACTTTTCATTGCCCTGGGGAGGTGGTGGTCCCCGGGGCCCGGGGTCCGCAAAGGACCCCCATATTTATATATTAACTGCCCCAGGGAGGTGGCGGTCCCCGGGGCTGCGGGGCCCCCACGGGCACCCATACATTAATTTGCGAGTGCCCCTGGGACCTGGCCAACCCGGAGTCTCTTTTAAAACGACAGTCCACGCTTCTTTTTTTATTTTTCTTGGCAGGGGTCACGACCCCAACGCGACTTCTGCGGTTTAAAAATATATATATATTTTTTCTCCTGGGGGTCCTTGTGGACCCCTAAGCAGCCCGTAGGGGTTCAGGGTGTTTCTACCCTGCCCCCTTTTCTTCATTTTACACTTTGTTTCACTGTTTTCTTGTGACTCGATTCTACTGAGTCACAAGATGGCTACCAACAGTTCCTCGTTTGGAGTGTTGGCAGCCAATGAGAATGAAGCTCGTGGTCGGGAGGGTTCGCGAACCCACCGCTGCCCTAGATATCGATATTTTTGATTTTCAAATTTCTCAGGAACTACTGAATGGATTTACACCATTTAACAAAAAGGACTCTTTCTGAACCAAGACCTACCTTTTGCCAAATTTGGTGTAATTCCGTTCAGCAGTTCGGGCTGTAGCTTTGTCTAAAGTTTCCTATGGAAAAATACATGGGGAAAACATGTTTTGGGACCCCCTTTTTTCTCGGCTCTCGCTTGGCGAATCACCCCGAAACCTTCAAGACAGGAGCTGACCTGAGCTGATCACTAGTTTTGAAAATTTCGCGAAGATTCGTCAACCGGCACCAAAGTTATTGGGAAAAGACAAAACGCTTTTCCTATGGAAACTAGGTCCTAAGTATAACTACCTACTGGCGACCGCCAGTAGGTAATATATATATATAGTCACTGAAAAAACCATAGGTTTCAGGGGCGCTATAGTTAGTTGGACATTTCACTCGTACAAAACCATAGAAATTCCGCCGTTATAGTTAGTTCAGCTAACTATAACTCACGTGCCCGCAATGCACTGCTGATGACATCACATATTACATCACTCATGACATGGTCAGTGACATCACTCATGACATCACTGATGACATCTCAAATGACATCACTGATGACATCATCCAGTGACTGTGGGTTTCTGTAAAGTTTTAATATGTTTAATATATATAAATGCCAAGGTGTATTAAAGAATGAGTGGGTGTATGAGTGTCTGAATTGATGATTTAGTAGGAGCGTGACTGACTGTATAAGTGAGTGATTAAACGTGTTACAGAATGCATGGGTTAATGACTAAACTGTGTGAATGTCTGTATCAGTCTGTCAGTTGCTGTGTAAGTGGCTGCATGGGTTGGTGAGTAACTACATGAGTGTCTATATGGGCTATTGATTGGTTGTCTGAGTATCTGTATGGGTGTCTGAGTGTCTGTGTGGGTGGGTGGATGGTGTGTGACTCTGTGCATAGATGTGTGAGTGGGTGATTCACTGGTTGTCTGGGTTCAAGACTGCATGTGTGAAGGGCTGTATGGGTGGGTGAGTATGTGTATGGGTGTGTTGGTGAGTGAATGGATGTCTCAGTGGTACATGTGTGAGTAACTACATATGTGAAAGGCAGTATATGCGAGTGTTGGAGTATATAAATGACTATATGTGAGAGTGAGTGATTGTGATTTAGTAGGAGCGTGACTGACTGTATAAGTGAGTGATTAAACGTGTTACAGAATGCATGGGTTAATGACTAAACTGTGTGAATGTCTGTATCAGTCTGTCAGTTGCTGTGTAAGTGGCTGCATGGGTTGGTGAGTAACTACATGAGTGTCTATATGGGCTATTGATTGGTTGTCTGAGTATCTGTATGGGTGTCTGAGTGTCTGTGTGGGTGGGTGGATGGTGTGTGACTCTGTGCATAGATGTGTGAGTGGGTGATTCACTGGGTGTCTGGGTTCAAGACTGCATGTGTGAAGGACTGTATGGGTGGGTGAGTATGTGTATGGGTGTGTTGGTGAGTGAATGGATGTCTCAGTGGTACATGTGTGAGTAACTACATATGTGAAAGGCAGTATATGCGAGTGTTGGAGTATATAAATGACTATATGTGAGAGTGAGTGATTGTGAGACTAGCTGTATGGATGAGTGTGTGCTTGTATCAGTGATTGTATAAGAGAGTAAGTATGTGTTAGTATCTGTACGAATAAGTGAGGTGGTGTGTGTGTATAACTGTATAGGTGAGTAAATGGGAGTGTGATTGATTCTTTGCATGACTGACTAGGTGTGTGAGTAACTACGGATGAGTGGCGGTGTGTGAGTGTCTGTGTAGGTGTATGAGTGCATATGATAGTACTGTATTGATGAGTGACTGCATGTATGATTGACTGTATGGGTGAATGAGTGGATGTGTGTGTAGACCTAGGAATCAATGAGTGCGTATGTAGTAAATGGTATTGGTGTGTCTATGGTTTCGAAAATGGTAATCTGTATTTTAGAGTGGGTGTATCAAAGGTTATATTAGGGTATTAGGAGGTGCATCAGATTATCACATGGATGATGTCATCAGTGATGTCACTGACCATGTCATGAATGATGTAATATGTGACGTCATCAGCAGTGCATTGCGGGTGCGCGAGTTATAGTTAGCTCAACAAACTATAACAGCCGAATTTCTCTGGTTTTGTACGAGTGAAATGTCCAACTAACTATAACGTCCCTGAAACCTATGGTTTTTTCAGTGAATTTCGAAGGTTTTTTAAATGCTAATTTCTAACTATAACGTCCCTGAAACCTATGTTTTTTCAGTGATTTTCTTAGGTTTTTTACAGGCCATGCCCCCTTTCTCCACCACTATGCAAACGCGCCTCTTGGCGCGTTCTAAGTTGGGGCATTAAGTCCCCTTGAATACTGAGGGTCCCTGGGGGCCAACTAGGCCACCAGGTACCTCCAGTAAGCCCCACACAGCTGGATTGCTGAGAGTGGTACAAGGCCACGCCCCCTTTTTACACCACTCTGCAAATGCGCCTCCTGGAGCACTGCTGCTTGGGGGATGAAGTCTTCAGTCCTGAGGTCCTCAGGACACAAGGGGACTATGTCACCCCACCAGCAGTGCGCCACGAGGCGTGTTTGCAGAGTGGTATAAAAAGGGGGTGTGACCTCATACCACCTCTCAGCAATCCCACTGTGTTAGACTTACTGGAGGTTCCTGGTGGCCTAGTTGGCCCCAGGGACCCTCACTAGCAACGAGGAATTAATCCCCCAACGCAGAGCGCGCCAGGAGGCACGTTTGCAGAGTCATGCAGTGAGGGGTCGGGGCCTCTGGTGAGTTGCCGGTTTCTTTTTTTTATTTTATGGGAGGTGGGCCGGGTGGCCCCCCTTCCCTGGGCTACTTCCCCTGGCCAGCCCTGTGGTTTTAAAAAAAAAAAAAAATTTGGGGAGGGAGGCCACGTGGCCCCCCTCCAGAGGCCAATTATGGCCCTGGGGACCCAATCCCCCGGGGCCTGGTCAGCCTTGGATTTTTTTTTTGGAGGGGGGCCGCGTGGCACCCCCTCCTGAGGCCAATTATAGCCCCGGGGACCCCATCCCCCGGGGCCTGGCCAGCCTTTTTTTTTTTTTAAATAAATTTTATGGGTGGGGGGCCGACATGCAGCTCCCCTTGCCCAAAAGCAATTCTGCTTCGCTTCATGGTAGCAAGAGCAGGTTTCCTGCTCTCACTTCCATGAAGCGAAGCAGAGTTTGCGATGACAGATGTCATAGCACACAGCAATGTCCCGGGGGTGGGCACCCCGGGACATTGCAGGAGCCAGCCCTGGGGGGTGGCGGTCCCCAGGGCCATCGAGGGCTCCAGGAGGGTGGCCACGCGGCCCCCCTCCCATCATTTGCATAGCCCCGGGGAGGTGGTAGTCCCTGTAGCCGAGGGTCCGCAACGGACCCCCATATTTAAATAAAGTTTGCCACAGGGAGGTGGTGGTCCCTGGGGCAGTGTGGGGAGGGGAAGGAGCCCCCCACACTTTTTAATTCTATTTAAGCCCCGGGGAGGTGGCGGTCCCCAGGGCTGCGGGGGCCACGTGCCCCCGCACATAAATAATGAAGCCTTGGGGAGGTGGTGGTCCCCAGGGCAGCGTGGGGGGGGGTTGGAACCCCCCCTCATATTTATTGTTCAAGCACCAGGGAGGTGGCAGTCCCCGGGGCTGCGGGGGGCCACGTGCCCCCGCATATGAATAATAAAGCCCCAGGGAGGTGTTTTTACCCTGCCCACTTTTCTTCTTTTTTAATGTCTCTCTCACCTTTTTCCTTCTCCCTCGGTACCGAGTCACAAGATGGCTGCCAACACTTCCTGGTTTGAAGTGTTGGCAGCCAATCAGAGGCAAGCTCGTGCATGGGAAGGCTCAGCCAATCGGATCTCACAATTCTCAAATATTGATATCTGTAAATCTTTAAATATCTAAAAAACTACTGAATGGATTTTCACCATTTAAAGTAAGCGTGCTTTCTGGACCAAGGGCTATCTCTGTGCCAAATTTGGTGTAATTCCGTTCAGCAGTTCAGGCTGTAGCCATGTCGAAAGTTTCATATGGAAATTAACATGGAGAAAACATGTTTTGGGACCCCCCTTTTTTCTCGGCCCCTGCTTGATGAATCACCCCAAAACTTTCAAGACAGGAGCTGACCTGAGTGAACAATTAGTTTTGAAACTTTCGTGAAGATTCGTCAAACGGCGCCAAAGATATTGGCAAATCAAAAAACTCTTTTCCTATGGAAACTAGGTTCTAACTATAACTACCTACTACTAGGTTTTATATATATATATATATTCACTGAAAAAACCATAGGTTTCAGGGACGTTATAGTTAGTTGGACATTTCACTCGTGCAAAACCAGAGAAATTCCGCCGTTATAGTTAGTTCAGCTAACTATAACTAGCGCCCCCGCAATGCACTGCTGATGACATCACATATTACATCATTCATGACATGGTCAGTGTATGGGTGTGTTGGTGAGTGAATGGATGTCTCAGTGGTACATGTGCGAGTAACTACATATGTAAAAGGCAGTATATGTGAGTGATGGTGTATATAAATAACTATATGTGAGAGTGAGTGATTGTGAGAGTGGCTGTATGGATGAGTGTGTACTTGTATCAGTTATTGTATAAGAGAGTAAGTATGCGTTAGTATCTGTATGAATAAGTGAGGTGGTGTGTGTATAACTGTATAGGTGAGTAAATGGAAGAATGATTGATTCTTTGCATGACTGACTAGGTGTGTGAGTAACTCTGGATGAGTGGCGGTGTGTGAGTGTCTGTATAGGTGTATGAGTGCATATGATAGTGTTGTATTGATATATAACTATAACTCATGCCCCCGCAATGCACAGCTGATGACATCACATATTACATCATTCATGACATGGTCAGTGACATCACTGATGACATCACTGATGACATCTCAAATGACAACACTAATGACATCACCTTTGACATCATCCACATGATAATCTGATGCACCTCCTCACACTCTAATATAACCTTTGATACAGCTACTCTAAAATACAGACTACCATTTTCAAAACCATAAACACACCAATACCAGTAACTACATACCCAGTCACTGATTCTTAGGTCTACACACACATCCACTCATTCACCCATACAGTCACTCACACATGCAGTCACTCATCAATACAGCACTATCATTTGCACTCAAGCACCTATACAGACACTCACACTCCGCCACTCATCCATAGAGTTACTCACACACCTAGTCAGTCATGCAAAGAATCAATCACACTCCCATTTACTCACCTATATAGTTATACACACACCACCTCACTTATTCATACAGATAATAACACATACTTACTCTCTTATACAATCAATGATACAAGCACACACTCATCCATACAGCCACTCACACAATCACACACTCTCATGTATAGTCAAATATATACTCCAACACTCACATATACTGCCTTTCACATATGCAGTTACTCACACATGTACCACTGAGACATCCATTCACTCACCAACACACCCATACACACACTCACCCACCCATACAGCTCTTCACAGATGCACTTTTGAACCCATACACCCAGTGAATCACCCACTCACACATCTATGCACAGAGTCACACACCCCCCACCCACCCACACAGACACTCAGGCACCCATATAGATACTCTGACAACCAATCAATAACCCATATAGACACTCATGTAGCTACTCATCAATCCATGCAGCCGCTTACACACCAACTGACATACTGATACAGACATTTACACAGTTTAGTCACTAACCCATGCATTCAGTCAGACACGTTTAATCACTCACTTATACAGTCAGTCACGCACCTACTAAATCATCTATTCAGACACTCAAACACCCACTCATACTTCAATACACATTCGCATATACATTTATAAAACATATTTAAACTTTACAGAAACACACAGTCACTGGATGATGTCATCAGTGATGTTATTCAGTGATGTCATTTGAGATGTCATCTGTGATGTCATCAGTGATGTCACTGACCATGTCATGAATGATGTAATATGTGACGTCATCAGCAGTGCATTGCGGGCGTGAGTTATAGTTAGCTGAACTAACTATAACGGCAGAATTTCTCTGGTTTTGTACGAGTGAAATGTCCAATTAACTATAACGTCCCTGAAACCGATGGTTTTTTCAATGAATTTGTAAGGTTTTTTAAATGCTAATTTCTAACTATAACGTCCCTGAAACCAATGGTTTTTTCAGTGAATTTCAAAGGTTTTTTAAATGCTAATTTCTAACTATAACGTCCCTGAAACCTATGGTTTTTTCAGTGAATTTCAAAGGATTTTTTAAATGCTCATTTCTAACTATAACATACCAGTCACGTTTCCAGAGTGGTGGAGAAATGTGAGCATGGCCTCTGAAACACCTCTTAGCAATCCCACTGTGTGGGATTTACTGGAGGTAACAGGAGGAGTAGTTAGCCCCCAACGTCAACCTTGGGGGCCAACTACCCCTTTTATTACCACCAGTAACTCCCACACAGGAGGATTGCTAACTTCTTATATCAGGCCCCTGATATCCTGAGGGTCCAAGGCCACGCCCCTTTTTACACCTCTCTGCAACGCAGCTCTGTGGTACTTACTGGAGGTACCTGGTGGGCTAGTTGGCCCCCAGGGACCCTCAGGATTCAAGGGGACTTAATCCCCCAACTTACAATGCACCAGGGGGCGCGTTTGCACAGTGGTGCAGGGAGGGGGCAAGCCTGATATAATAAGTGTACCTTTTTCTGTACCTTTCCTGCCTGTATTTACATCTCACTTGTCTCTTTCTGCACTCGTCTTCCCTCTTTCTGTACCTTTCCTGCCTGTTTTTGCATCTCACTTGCCTCTTTCTGCACTTTTCTTGCTTCTTCCTACACCTCTGTTGCTTCTTTCAGCAATTCTCTTGCTTCTTTGTGCACATCTCTTGCCTGTTTCTGCACCTCTCTTGCCTCTTTTTGCACCTCTGTTGGCTCTTTCTGCACCTCACTTGCTCCTTTCTACACTTCTCTTGCCTCTTTCTGCACCCCTGTTGCTTCATTCTGCACTTTCCATGCTTCTTTCTGCACCTGTCTTGCTTCTTCTGCACCCCTGGTGTGTCTTTATGTATCTCTTTTGCCTCTTTCTGCACTTTTCTTGCCTTTTTCTGCAGTTCTCTTCCATCTTTCTGCACGTCTGTTGCCTCTTTCTGCACCTCATTTGCTTCTTTCTGCACCCCTGTTGTCTCTTTCTGCACTCGTCTTCCCTCTTTCTGTACCTTTCCTGCCTGTTTTTGCATCTCACTTGCCTCATTCTGCACTTTCCATGCTTCTTTCTGCACCTTTCTTGCTTCTTTCTGCACCCCTGTTGTCTCTTTATGTACCTCTTTTGCCTCTTTCTGCACTTTTCTTGCCTTTTTCTGCACCTCTATTCGCCCTTTCTGCACGTCTGTTGCCTCTTTCTGCACCTCATTTGCTTCTTTCTGTACCCCTGTTGTCTCTTTCTGCACTCGTCTTCCCTCTTTCTGTACATTTCCTGCCTGTTTTTGCATCTCACGTGCCTCTTTCTGCACTTTTCTTGCTTCTTTCTACACCTCTGTTGCTTCTTTCAGCAATTCTCTTGCCTCTTTGTGCACGTCTCTTGCCTGTTTCAGCACCTCTCTTGCCTCTTTTTGCACCTCTGTTGGCTCTTTCTGCACCTCACTTGCTCCTCTCTACACTTCTCTTGCCTCTTTCTGCACCCCTGTTGCTTCATTCTGCACTTTCCATGCTTCTTTCTGCACCTGTCTTGCTTCTTTCTGCACCCCTGTTGTCTCTTTATGTACCTCTTTTGCCTCTTTCTTCACTTTTCTTGCCTTTTTCTGCACCTCTCTTTGCTCTTTCTGCACGTATGTTGCCTCTTTCTGCACCTCATTTGCTTCTTTCTGCACCCCTGTTGTCTCTTTCTGCACTAGTCTTTCCTCTTTCTGTACCTTTCCTGCCTGTTTTTGCAACTCACTTGCCTCTTTCTGCACTTTTAATGCTTCTTTCTACACCTCGGTTGCTTCTTTCAGCAATTCTCTTGCCTCTATGTGCACTTCTCTTGCCTGTTTCTGCACTTCTCTTGCCTCTTTCTGCACCCCTGTTGCTTCATTCTGCACTTTCCATGCTTCTTTCTGCACCTGTCTTGCTTTTTACTGCACCCCTGTTGTCTCTTTATGTACCTCTTTTGCCGCTTTTTGCACATTTCTTGCCTTTTTCTGTACCTCTCTTCCCTCTTTCTGCACGTCTGTTGCCTCTTTCTGCACCTCATTTGCTTCTTTCTGCACCTCTGTTGTCTCTTTCTGTACTCGTCTTCCCTCTTTCTGTACCTTTCCTGCCTGTTTTTGCATCTCACTTACCTCTTTCTGCACTTTTCTTGCTTCTTTCTACACCTCTGTTGCTTCTTTCAGCAATTCTCTTGCCTCTTTGTGCACTTCTCTTGCATGTTTCTGCACCTCTCTTGCCTCTTTTTGCACCTCTGCTGGCTCTTTCTGCACCTCACTTGCTCCTTTCTACACTTCTCTTGCCTCTTTCTGCACCCCTGTTGCTTCATTCTGCACCTTCCATGCTTCTTTCTGCACCTGTCTTGCTTCTTTCTGCACCCCTGTTGTCTCTTAATGTACCTCTTTTGCCTCTTTCTGCACTTTTCTTGCCTTTTTCTGCACCTCTCTTCCCTCTTTCTGCACGTATGTTGCCTCTTTCTGCACCTTATTTGCTTCTTTCTGCACCCCTTTTGTCTCTTTCTGCAGTCGTCTTCCCTCTTTCTGTACCTTTCCTGCCTGTTTTTGCATCTCACTTGCCTTTTTCTGCACTTTTCTTGCTTCTTTCTACACCTCTGTTGCTTCTTTCAGCAATTCTCTTGCCTCTTTGTGCACTTCTCTTGCCTGTTTCTGCACTTCTCTTGCCTCTTTCTGCACCCCTGTTGCTTCATTCTTCACTTTCCATGCTTCTTTCTGCACCTTTCTTGCTTCTTTCTGCACCCCTGTTGTCTCTTTATGTACCTCTTTTGCCTCTTTCTGCACTTTTCTTGCCTTTTTCTGCACCTCTAATCGCCCTTTCTGCACGTCTGTTGCCTCTTTCTGCACCTCATTTGCTTCTTTCTGTACCCCTGTTGTCTCTTTCTGCACTCGTCTTCCCTCTTTCTGTACCTTTCCTGCCTGTTTTTGCATCTCACTTGCCTCTTTCTGCACTTTTCTTGCTTCTTTCTACACCTCTGTTGCTTCTTTCAGCAATTCTCTTGCCTTAGTGCACTTCTCTTGACTGTTTCCGCACCTCTCTTGCCTCTTTTTGCACCTCTGTTGGCTCTTTCTGCACCTCACTTTCTCCTTTCTACACTTCTCTTCCCTCTTTCTGCACCCCTGTTGCTTCATTCTGCACTTTCCATGCTTCTTTCTGCACCTGTCTTGCTTCTTTATGCACCCCTGTTGTCTCTTTATGTACCTCTTTTGCCTCTTTCTGCACTTTTCTTGCCTTATCTGCACCTCTCTTCGCCCTTTCTGCACGTCTGTTGCCGCTTTCTGCACCTCATTTGCTTCTTTCTGCACCCCTGTTGTCTCTTTATGTACCTCTTTTGCCTCTTTCTGCACTTTTCTTGCCTTTTTCTGCACCTCTCTTCCCTCTTTCTGCACGTATGTTGCCTCTTTCTACACCTCATTTGCTTCTTTCTGCACCCCTGTTGTCTCTTTCTGCACTCGTCTTCCCTCTTTCTCTACCTTTCCTGCCTGTTTTTGCATCTCACTTGCCTCTTTCTGCACTTTTCTTGCTTCTTTCTACACCTCTGTTGCTTCTTTCAGCAATTCTCTTGCCTCTTTGTGCACTTCTCTTGCCTGTTTCTGCACCTCTCTTGCCTCTTTTTGCACCTCTGTTGGCTCTTTCTGCACCTCACTTGCTCCTTTCTACACTTCTCTTGCCTCTTTCTGCACCGCTGTTGCTTCATTCTGCACTTTGCATGCTTCTTTCTGCACCTGTCTTGCTTCTTTCTGCACCCCTATTGTCTCTTTATGTACCTCTTTTGCCTCTTTCTGCACTTTTCTTGCCTTTTTCTGCACCTCTCTTCCCTCTTTCTGCACGTATGTTGCCTCTTTCTGCACCTCATTTGCTTCTTTCTGCACCCCTGTTGTCTCTTTCTGTACTCGTCTTCCCTCTTTCTGTACCTTTCCTGAATGTTTTTGCATCTGACTTGCCTCTTTCTGCACCTTTCTTGCTTCTTTCTACACCTCTGTTGCTTCTTTCAGCAATTCTTTTGCCTCTGTGCACTTCTCTTGCCTGTTTCTGCACCTCTCTTGCCTCTTTTTGCACCTCTGTTGGCTCTTTCTGGACCTCACTTGCTCCTTTCTACACTTCTCTTGCCTCTTGCCTCTTTCTGCTCCCCTGTTGCTTCATTCTGCACTTTCCATGCTTCTTTCTGCACCTGTCTTGGTTCTTTCTGCACCCCTGTTGTCTCTTTATGTACCTCTTTTGCCTCTTTCTGCACTTTTCTTGCCTTATCTGCACCTCTCTTCGCCCTTTCTGCACGTCTGTTGCCTCTTTCTGCACCTCATTTGCTTCTTTCTGCACCCCTGTTGTCTCTTTCTGCACTCGTCTTCCCTCTTTCTGTACCATTCCTGCCTGTTTTTGCATCTCACTTGCCTCTTTCTGCACTTTTCTTGCTTCTTTCTACACCTCTGTTGCTTCTTTCAGCAATTCTCTTGCTTCTTTGTGCACTTCTCTTGCCTCTTTCTGCACCTCTCTTGCCTCTTTTTGCACCTCTGTTGGCTCTTTCTGCACCTCACTTGCTCCTTTCTACACTTCTCTTGCCTCTTTCTGCACCCGTTGCTTCATTCTGCACTTTCCATGCTTCTTTCTGCACCTGTCTTGCCTCTTTCTGCACCCCTATTGCCTCTTTATGTACCTCTTTTGCCTCTTTCTGCACTTTTCTTGCCTTTTTCTGCACCTCTCTTCCCTCTTTCTACACGTATGTTGCCTCTTTCTGCACCTCATTTGCTTCTTTCTGCACCCCTGTTGTCTCTTTCTGTACTCTTCTTCCCTCTTTCTGTACCTTTCCTGAATGTTTTTGCATCTGACTTGCCTCTTTCTGCACCTTTCTTGCTTCTTTCTACACCTCTCTTGCTTCTTTCAGCAATTCTCTTGCCTCTTTGTGCACTTCTCTTGCCTGTTTCTGCACCTCTCTTGCCTCTTTTTGCACCTCTGTTGGCTCTTTCTGGACCTCACTTGCTCCTTTCTACACTTCTCTTGCCTCTTGCCTCTTTCTGCTCCCCTGTTGCTTCATTCTGCACTTTCCATGCTTCTTTCTGCACCTGTCTTGGTTCTTTCTGAACCCCTGTTGTCTCTTTATGTACCTCTTTTGCCTCTTTCTGCACTTTTCTTGCCTTATCTGCACCTCTCTTCGCCCTTTCTGCACGTCTGTTGCCTCTTTCTGCACCTCATTTGCTTCTTTCTGCACCCCTGTTGTCTCTTTCTGCACTCGTCTTCCCTCTTTCTGTACCTTTCCCGCCTGTTTTTGCATCTCACTTGCCTCTTTCTGCACTTTTCTTGCTTCTTTCTACACCTCTGTTGCTTCTTTCAGCAATTCTCTTGCCTCTTTGTGCACTTCTCTTGCCTGTTTCTGCACCTCTCTTGCCTCTTTTTGCACCTCTGTTGGCTCTTTCTGCACCTCACTTGCTCCTTTCTACACTTCTCTTGCCTCTTTCTGCACCCCTGTTGCTTCATTTTGCACTTTCCATGCTTCTTTCTGCACCTGTCTTGCTTCTTTCTGCACCCCTGTTGTCTCTTTATGTACCTCGTTTGCCTCTTTCTGCACTTTTCTTGCCTTTTTCTGCACCTCTCCTCCCTCTTTCTACACGTCTGTTGCATCTTTCTGCACTCGTCTTCCCTCTTTCTGTACCTTTCCTGCCTGTTTTTGCATCTCACTTGCCTCTTTCTGAACTTTTCTTGCTTCTTTCTACACCTCTGTTGCTTCTTTCAGCAATTCTCTTGCCTCTTTTTGCACTTCTCTTGCCTGTTTCTGCACCTCTCTTGCCTCTTTTGCACTCTATTGGCTCTTTCTGCACCTCACTTGCTCCTTTCTACACTTCTCTTGCCTCTTTCTGCACCCCTGTTGTCTCTTTATGTACCTCTTTTGCCTCTTTCTTCACTTTTCTTGCCTTTTTCTGCACCTCTCTTGCCTGTTTCTGCACTTCTCTTGCCTCTTTCTGCACCCCTGTTGCTTCATTCTGCACTTTCCATGCTTCTTTCTGCACCTGTCTTACTTCTTTCCTCACCCCTCCTGCCTCTTTCTGTACCTCTCTTGCCTCTTTGTGCACCCATCCTAACTTTTTCTGCACCCCTCTTGCCTCTCCCTCCACCCCTCTTCCCTCTTTCTGCACCTCTGTTGGTTATTTCTGCACTGCTCTTACTTCTATCTGTACCTTACTTGCCTCTTTCTGCACTTTTCTTGCTTCTTTCTACACCTCGGTTGCTTCTTTCAGCAATTCTCTTGCCTCTTTGTGCACTTCTCTTGCCTGTTTCTGCACTTCTCTTGCCTCTCTCTGCACCCCTGTTGCTTCACTCTGCACTTTCCATGCTTCTTTCTGCACCTGTCTTGCTTCTTTCTGCACCCCTGTTGTCTCTTTATGTACCTCTTTTGCCTCTTTCTGCACTTTGCTTCCCTTTTTCTGCACCTCTCTTCCCTCTTTCTGCACGTCTGTTGCCTCTTTCTGCACCTCATTTGCTTCTTTCTGCACCCCTGTTGTCTCTTTCTGCACTCGTCTTCCCTCTTTCTATACCTTTCCTACCTGTTTTTGCATCTCACTTGCCTCTTTCTGCACTTTTCTTGCTTCTTTCTATACCTGTTTCTTCTTTCAGCAATTCTCTTGCCTCTTTGTGCACTTCTCTTGCCTGTTTCAGCACCTCTCTTGCCTCTTTTTGCACCTCTGTTGACTCTTTCTGCACCTCACTTGCTCCTTTCTACACTTCTCTTGCCTCTTTCTGCACCCCTGTTGCTTCATTCTGCACTTTCCATGCTTCTTTCTGCACCTGTCTAGCTTCTTTCTGCACCCCTGTTGTCTCTTTATGTACCTCTTATGGCTCTTTCTGCACTTTTCTTGCATTTTCTGCACTTCTCTTGCCTGTTTCTGCACTTCTCTTGCCTCTTTCTGCACCCCTGTTGCTTCATTCTGCACTTTCCATGCTTGTTTCTGCACCTGTCGTGCTTCATTCTGCACCCCTCCTGCCTCCTTCTGTACCTCTCTTGCCTCTTTGTGCACCCATCCTACCTTTTTCTGCACCCCTATTGCCTCTCTCTCCACCCCTCTTCCCTCTTTCTGCACCTCTGTTGGTTCTTTCTGCACTGCTCTTGCTTCTATCTGTACCTTACTTGCACCTTACTTGCCTCTTTCTGCACTTCTCTTGCTTCTTTCTACACCTCTGTTGCTTCTTTCAGCAATTCTCTTGCCTCTTTCTGCACTTCTCTTCCTTCTTTCTGCACCCCTTCTGCCTCTTTCTGTAGCTCTCTTGCCTCTTTGTGCACCTCTCCTACCCCTTTCTGCACCCCTTTTGCCTCTTTTTACACCTCTGTTGGTTCTTTCTGCACTGCTCTTGGTTCTTTCTGCACCTCACTTGCCTCTTTCTGCACTTCACTTGCTTTTTTCTGCACCTCTCTTGCCTCTTTCAGCACCTGTGTTGCTTCTTTCTGCACTTCTCTTGCCTCCTTCTGCACCTCTTAGTTAGAGGTAGTTTTAATCCCCCTGCCCTATTATGTACTAGGGCCACACAGGGGAGGTCATGCCAATCACAGGGGTACCCCAACCCATAGTGTACCCTAGTGTAGGTAGGTGTTTTCACTGTATTCTAAGTGTCTTTCAGCATAGCACTGGCGCCAGGCCTAGTTAGTCAGAGTCAGTTACCACCAGTACCCGTCAGCAAAAAGTTGGGGGCACAGGATGACTTTGCAACAAGGCCTCTTTCTGCTCCTCTGTTGGTTCTTTGTGCACATCTCTTGCTTCTTTCTGCACCTTTCTTCGTCTTTCTGGACTTCTGTTGCCTCTTTCTGCATTTCTCTTGCTTCGTTCTGCGCCTTTCTTCCTCTTTCTGCACATGTCCTACCTTTGTAGGCATAGTTAGAAATTAGCATTTAAAAAACCTTTGAAATTCACTGAAAAAACCACAGGTTTCAAGGACGTTATAGGTTGAAATTAGCATTTAAAAACCTTTGAAATTCACTGAAAAAACCATAGGTTTCAGGGACGTTATAGTTTGAAATTAGCATTTAAAAAACCTTAGAAATTCACTGAAAAAACCACAGGTTTCAGGGACGTTATAGTTAGTTGGACATTTCACTCGTACAAAACCAGAGAAATTCCGCCGTTATAGTTTGTTCAGCTAACTATAACTCGCGCCCCGCAATGCACTGCTGATGACGTCACATATTACATCATTCATGACATGGTCAGTGATATCACTGATGACATCACTGATGACATCTCAAATGACATCACTGATGACATCATCCACGTGATAATCTGATGCACCTCCTCATACCCTTATATAACCTTTGATACACCCACTCTAAAATACAGACTATCATTTTCGAAACCATAGACAAACTAATACCAGTTAGTACATACCCACTCACTAATTCCTAGGTCTAGACACACATCCACTCATTCACCCATACAGTCACTCATACATTCAGTCAACCATCAATACAGCACTATCATATGCACTCACATATCTATACAGACACTCACACACCACCACTCAACCATAGAGTTACTCACACACCTAGTCAGTCATGCAAAGAATCAATCACACTCCCATTTTCTCACCTATACTGTTATACACATACCACCTCACTTATTCAAACATATACTAACACATACTTACACTCTTATACAATAACTAGTACAAGCACACACTCATCCATACAGCCACTCTCACAATCACTCACTCTCACATATAGTCATTTATATACTCCAACACTCACATATACTACCTTTCACATATGCAGTTACTCACACATGTACCACTAAGACATCCATTCACTCACCAACACACTCATACACACACTCACCCACCCATACAGCCCTTCACAGATACACTCTTGAACCCATACACCCAGTGAATCACCCACTCACACATCTATGCACAGAGTCACACCCCCCACCCACCCACACAGACACTCAGGCACCCATACAGATACTCAGACAACCAATCAATAACCCATATAGACCCTCATTTAGCTACTCACCAACCCATGCAACCGCTTACACACCAACTGAAAACTAAACTGTGTGAATGTCTGTATCAGTCACTAACCCATGCATTCAGTAAGACACATTTAATCACTCATTTATACAGTCAGTCACGCACCTACTAAATCATCCATTCAGACACTTATACACCCACTCATTCTTCAATACACCTTGGCCTATATATATATAAAAAATATTTAAACTTTACAGAAACACACAGTCACTGGATGATGTCATCAGTGATGTCATTTGAGATGTAGTGGTGTCTGATGCTTTTAAAATGACAAATAAATGAAGTTCACCAATAGCAGCCTTCAGGAGTGCAGCATTTTTCTTCTCTTTTGGCATACAATATATATATATATATATATATTCAACTCGATAGATTTGCCATCCCCAACCTCCGTGTGGCGATGAAGAAAGCACAAACTCCTCTGCAGGTAGGCGAAATCAATTTTTATTTCTCACATGGAGCCAGTCATTACGCGTTTCGGCCGCCGAAGCAGCCTTGATCACATGTATTACCTACTGGCGGTCGCCAGTAGGTAGTTATAGTTAGGACCTATTTTCCATAGGAAATTCACAACATTCTATTTCCAATAACTTTGGCGCCGGTTGATGAATCTTCGCGAAATTTTCAAAACTCGTGGGGCGCTCCGGTCTGCTCCTATCCTGAAAGTTTCGGGGTGATTCGGCAAGCAGGGGCCGAGAAAAAAGGGGGGTCCCAAAACGTGTTTTCCTTATGCAATTTCACATAGGAAACTTTAGACATGGCTACAGCCCGAACTGCTTAACGGAATTACACCAAATTTGGCAAAGAGGTAGTTCTTGGTTCAGAAAGAACCCTTTTTGTTAAATGGTGTAAATCTGTTCAGTAGTTCCTGAGAAATTTGAAAAAGAAAAAATATCGATATCTGGGCGGAGCCTAACCACACATGTCATCGTGAGATCTGATTGGCTGTCAGCACTTCATCCTGGAATTGCTGGCAGCCATCTTGGGACCAATATACATGATAGTACCCCATTGAAATGCATTGTAGTGAATCGAAGATTTTGAGGGTTACCAAAAGGAGAACTATAAAGGGTGATAACAGACTTTAGTTACATTAGAATTCATTTGTTGATGGTACCATACTAATTTCAGGAATTGTGGTGTGTTCTAAGGTGATTTTACCCTGTGAAAAACCTTCTGCTGGGATATCATGAATCATGTTTGAGAGAAAACTATTTTCACATGCTTGTCCCATAGAGTTTTGGAAGGTGCTCCAGAAGCTAAAATGAGAGCATATTTTCTGTAAATTCACATTATCTTTCTCAGTCATGTGAGAATGAAGTCTGACATTCTCAGTAAAACATGTACATCCAACAAGGGCAGAGACTGTCAGTTGATTCCTTTGTGTTCTACTGAAGCCATCTTGATTGGAATAAACTGGTAACACTTAAAACATTTAATTTAAAAAGGAACAAAATGATGGGGTTCATTTTGTCATAGAAATTATGGTTAGTGCTGTAGAAAGAAAAATTAGGACATGTTTCAAGTGTGATCTCAAATATCTTCCTGTTATATTTCAACAGGAGCAGCCTGTCAGTTGATGCCTTTGTGTTCTACTGCAGCTTCCCAGAGTGTTCTAAAGAACAACTAGAGAGCTAACAGTCTTACTTATGACAAAATTATGGCACACCTGAAGCCATCTTGATTGGAATTAACTGGTAACAATTAAAACATTTAAGTTAAAAAGGAACAAAATGGGGGGGTTCATTTTGCCATAGAAATTATGGTTAGTGCTGCAGAAAGAAAATGTAGGGCATGTTTTAAGTGAGATCTCAAATCCTCTTCTATTTCATTAGAAAATTCTGACATGCAGACTGAAAAAATCACTTTCAATACCAGCAGTAGACTTCCAGTTAACTCCCTGGTGAGCAGTAGCTTTACTACAGTGATCTAATGAACAACTAGAGTGCTAACATTCTGAATTTATGGCAAATGTGTGACACATCTGAATGCCTTCTTGATGGAATCAAAGTAAAAAACTGAAAGCATTTCCTACTGAGGAGACTGCAGTAAATGAGGAAATTAGGAAACTTCATAACAAATAAGTCTCCCAAGATGGCCACCAGAGAAAAAAGAGCCCAAATGTAGCACAAATATCACCCAGATGTAGCCCACATATAGCCCAATGACAGAAGTGTGCAAAACACTTTTTATTTTTAGTTTTTCTGCAGTTTTATATAGTGCAGACTGGTCAGGTATTGGAGCGTTACATCTTACTTGGACCCCTTATTGCGTATTTTGCACGAAGTACATGAGATTGATCTTGCGAAACATTGAACTTTACGATTCTGTTAACCTGAAGTTGCTCTGAACCAGGCTTTGTAACACCCGTTTTTACCTACTGGTTTTAATTAATTCTCACTGTATTGTATTAGGAAAGAGGATTTACTGTTTTTATCTACACTTTTATGATCTATGTTTCTAAATCAGATCGAATAAAGTTTAATGAATTCTATGGCAGGACGGAGGCGAGGATTATGCATATCTTTCCTCACTTTATTTGCATAGCAGTTCAAAGAAACGTAACACAACAATCATTAAACAAAAGACTACACAACCCATGAACCATTAGGGGGTAGTCTCCAAGGCAACTATAGTCCAATCATATCACAGTCCATCGTATATAATATCGTGACGTCCCTTCCGCTTCCTCTTTCTTCACTGCTCGTCAGTTAAGTGCATTCCTTACATTCTTGGCTTAATCTGACGTTGTTGCTGTTTGTATAGCGGTTTCTTGTGCACGATATTAGCATTATTGCCTTGGTATTGTTTCATATTCCCTGCGCAGCAGGCTCTTGCCCGAGCGCGTTCTCCCCCTCGCAGTTTCTCCCGCTGTGCGCTCTGCGCGCGGTGAGATCCTGTCAGGCGCGTCTGGTCCGAGCGAGGCAGCTCCGTCGAGCGCGCCCGCTGGTCTTTACACGCGTTTGGAAATCCGGTCACTCCTTTAGTGTCCGCTTGATTCCCGACCAACCCTCGCCTAATTTTGACACCGCTACGCTGTGATTTCCCCACACGGCCACGTTAGTCCACGGATATTGTGGCTGGTTGGGTGCACTACCCTAAACCCTAAAACACTACCCCCTCCACTACCCAAACACCACTGCACTACCCTAAACCCTAAAACACTACACCCAGCACGACCCCTTCACTACACAAACACCACTGCACTGCCCTAAACCCTAAAACACTACCCCCAGCATGACCCCCTACACTACACAAACACCACTGCACTACCCTAAACCCTAAATCTACCCCCAGCATGACCCCCTACACCACACAAACACCACTGCACTACCCTAAACCCTAAAACACTACCCCCAGCACGACCCCTTCACTACCTAAACACAACTGCACTACCCTAAACCCTAAAACACTACCCCCAGCACGACCCCTTCACTACCCAAACACAACTGCACTACCCTAAACCCAAAAACACTACCCCCAGCACGACCCCCTACACTACACAAACACCACTGCACTATCCTAAACCCTAAAACACTAGAACCCAGCACGACCCCCTATAGTACACAAACACCACTGCACTACCCTAAACCCTAAAACACTACCCCCAGCACGACCCCCTACACTACTGCACTACCCTAAACCCTAAAACACTACCCCCAGCATGACCCCCTACACTACCCAAACACCACTGCACTACCCTAAACCCTAAAACACTACCCCAGCACGACCCCTACACTACCCATACACCACTGCACTACCCTAAACCCTAAAACACTACCCCCAGCATGACCCCTACACTACTGCACTACCCTAAACCCTAAAACACTACCCCCAGCACGACCCCCTACACCACCCAAACACCACTGCACTACCCTAAACCCTAGAAACGAAACCCCCACCCCATGCCCAATCCCCCTTACCTCTCACTCCTCGTGGTTCCTCTCTCCTCGTGGTTCCTGCTTCACGTCGTCTCTGAGGGGCGGTGCACGTCGTTGTGAGGAAACGGAACAGCCTTTGTTTCCTTACAATGACGTGGATCGTCTACATGTTTTAGAACGCATGGTCATTTACCATACATACCTTTACAACAAAATTCGTTGTAAAGGCATGCGTGGTAAATGACCATGCGTTCTAAAAATGCGTAGTAATGACTTCGCGATGTACAACGCATGCGTGGTAATGCATGCATTGTAATGGTATCGCGAAGTAAAAAGTCGTTGTAACGGCTGTTTACCGATCGAAGCTGGCCCCTGTTCTTCAGTGAGACGTTTATTTGATTAATTAGGAGGAAGGAATGTGTTTTTTTTACTGAAAAGTGCATTCCCGGCTGTTGTATTGTGAAAGTGTCCACATGGCCTGGTTTCACTTCCGGTGAGAGAGTGGAAGAGTCTGTTTGTATCTAAAGGAGTTCTGTTGTTGGACGGGGCCGGCGCGACACGTCATCAGAAAACATAGCTAATGGAAAGCGTCCTCCCTGAAGTGTGGAGCAGTGCCATGAGAGGTCAACGAGTGTGCGTCGCACCGCAGTATGACCGTACCACGTGACCCATGTGCCGCCTCCAGGGTACGGGAGTCAGAAGCGGCATTGCAGGTCCTCTTGAAGACCGTTGTAGCACTAATTCTACATTTTGGTACTAGGGCATTTTAACTTCGTTGTTCCTGCCAGATACAAAGAGAAGATCCTGTGTTATTCAGTGCCCTCGTTACCTTTTTTGTGGGTTGTGGTGCTTGTCACTTCGCTACCCCGCCGTAGCACACGACTGGGCACCCCACCTCGTGTGCCATCTGCAGCGCCTCTGCCCTCGGATCAATGGTTTCGGTTTCTGGAGTGGCAACATAAACAGTTGCTCCCAAAGGACTAGCCTGAACACTTAGGTGAATATCCCCTGCACCAGCATTCCACGGAAATTCTTTCCTAGCTCTCCCACGTGAACTAGGACGTCATAATAGCACGGCTCCGCTCGCGACACCGTATGACATCATCAGAGCCATAAGAGGACCTCGTCGGCGTGCTGACGTCAGTTCCACCCATTTTTTCCATGCCACCGAGGCAAACAGGTGGACCGAGACATTTTCACATGTATACATAGTATAATAAATATATATATATTCACTGAAAAAACCATAGGTTTCAGGCATGTTATAGTTAGAAATTAGCATTTAAAAAACCTTAGAAATTCACTGAAAAAACCATAGGTTTCAGGCACGTTATAGTTAGAAATTAGCATTTAAAAACCTTAGAAATTCACTGAAAAAACCATAGGTTTCAGGCATGTTATAGTTAGAAATTAGCATTTAAAAACCTTAGAAATTCACTGAAAAAACCATAGGTTTCAGGGGCGTTATAGTTAGTTGGACATTTCACTCGTACAAAACCATAGAAATTCCCCCGTTATAGTTAGTTCAGCTAACTATAACTCGCAGCGCCCGCAATGCACTGCTGATGACGTCACATATTACATCACTCATGACATGGTCAGTGACATCACTCATGACATCACTGATGACATCTCAAATGACATCACTGATGACATCATCCAGTGAATGTGTGTTTTTCTGAAAATTAAATATGTTTTATATATGTATATCTCAAGGTCGATGGAAGAATAAATGGGTATATAAGTGTCTAAATGAATGATTTTTTTGTAAAATTGATTGTATAACTGACTGATTAAGTGTATCTTAGTGAATACATGGGTTAGTGAGTAATGTTTAAATATGAAAATATCTGTATCAGTCTCTCACTTTGTGTATAAGTGGCTGCATGGGTTGGTGAGTAGATACATGAGTGTCTATATGGGTTATTAGTTGGTTTTTTGAGTATCAGTATGAGTGTCTGAGTGTCTGTATGGTTCGGTGGGGGTATTACTTAGTGCATAGATGCATGCATGAGTGACTCACTGTTTGTATGTGTTGAAGACAGCATGTGTGCAGGACTGTATAGGTGGATGAGTGTGTGTATGGGTGTGTTAGTGAGTGAATGACTGTCTCAATAGTGTCTTTATGAGTAACTACATATGTTTTAAACTAGTATATGTGAGTATTGGTGTATATAAGTGAGTATATGTGAGAGTGAGACATTGGAAGAGTTCCTGTACAAATAAGTAGGTGTTTCTATAAGTGATTGTTTAAGAGAGTAAGTATGTGTAAGTTTCTGTAGAAGTAAGTGTGGTAGTGTGTGTATAACTGTATATGCAAGTAAATGGATGTTTGATACTTTGTTTGCATGTGTGACTATGTGTGTGAGTAACTCTATGGATGAGTGGTGGTGTGTAACAGGATGTATAGGTGTATGAGTACATATGATGAATGAGTACATGTATGAGTGACTGTATAGGGACTGTTGGTGAATGAGTGGATGTGTGTGTAGATCTTGGAAATACTGAATAGGTGTGTTGTAACTGGTATTGGTATGTCCATTGTTTTGAAAATGTTAGTTTGTATTTTTGAGTGTGTGTATCAAAGGTTATATTAGGGTGAGAGGAGGTCTGCCACTCTATCACAAGGATGATGTCATCAGTGATGTCATCAGTGATGTTATTTGAGATGTCATGAGTGATGTCATGAGTGATGTCACTGACCATGTCATGAGTGATGTAATATGTGATGTCATCAGCAGTGCATTGCGGGCGCACGAGTTATAGTTAGCTGAACTAACTATAACGGGGGAATTTCTATGGTTTTGTACGAGTGAAATGTCCAACTAACTATAACGCCCCTGAAACCTATGGTTTTTTCAGTGAATTTCTAAGGTTTTTTAAATGCTAATTTCTAACTATAACGTGCCTGAAACCTATGGTTTTTTCAGTGAATATAGGTTTCAGGGACGTTATAGTTAGAAATTAGCATTTAAAAAACCTTAGAAATTCACTGAAAAAACCACAGGTTTCAGGGACGTTATAGTTAGTTGGACATTTCAGTCGTACAAAACCAGAGAAATTCGGCCGTTATAGTTAGTTCAGCTAACTATAACTCGCGCCCCCGCAATGCACTGCTGATGACATCACATATTACATAATTCATGACATGGTCAGTGACATCACTGATGACATCACAGATGACATCTCAAATGACATCACTGAATAACATCACTGATGACATCATCCAGTGACTGTGTGTTTCTGTAAAGTTTAAATATGTTTTATAAATATATATGCGAATGTGTATTGAAGTATGAGTGGGTGTTTGAGTGTCTGAATAGATGATTTAGTAGGTGCGTGACTGACTGTATAAGTGAGTGATTAAACATGTCTGACTGAATGCATGGGTTAGTGACTAAACTGTGTAAATGTCTGTATCATTCTGTCAGTTGGTGTGTAAGCGGCTGCATGGATTGATGAGTAGCTACATGAGTGTCTATATGGGTTATTGATTGGTTGTCAGAGTATCTGTATGGGTGCATGAGTGTCTGTGTGGGTGGGAGGGGGGTGTGTGACTCTGTGCATAGATGTGTGAGTGGGTGATTCACTGGGTGTATGGGTTCAAAAGTGCATCTGTGAAGAGCTGTATGGGTGGGTGAGTGTGTGTATGGGTGTGTTGGTGAGTGAATGGATGTCTCAGTGGTACATGTGTGAGTAACTGCATATGTGAAAGGCAGTATATGTGAGTGTTGGAGTATATAAATGACTATACATGAGAGTGTGTGATTGTGTGAGTGGCTGTATGGATGAGTGTGTGCTTGTATCATTGATTGTATAAGAGAGTAAGTATGTGTTATTATCTGTTTGAATAAGTTAGGTGGTGTGTGTATAACTATATAGGTGAGTAAATGGGAGTGTGATTGATTCTTTGCATGACTGACTAGGTGTGTGAGTAACTCTATGGATGAGTGGCAGAGTGTGAGTGTCTGTATAGGTGTATGAGTGCAAATGATAGTGCTGTATTGATGAGTGACTGCATGTGTGAGTGACTGTATGGGTGAATGAGTGGACGTGTGTGTAGACCTAAAAATCAGTGACTGGGTATGTAGTAACTGGTATTGGTGTGTTTATGGTTTTGAAAATGGTAGTCTGTATTTTAGAGTAGCTGTATCAAAGGTTATATTAGAGTGTGAGGAGGTGCATCAGATTATCATGTGGATGATGTCATCAGTGATGTCATCAGTGATGTCATTTGAGATGTCATCATTGATGTCATCAGTGATGTCACTGATCATGTCATGAATGATGTAATATGTGACGTCATCAGCTGTGCATTGCGGGGGCGTGAGTTATAGTTAGCTCAACTAACTATAACGGCCGAGTTTCTCTGGTTTTGTACGAGTGAAATTTCCAACTAACTATAACGTCCTTGAAACCTATGTTTTTTTTCAGTGAATTTCTATGGTTTTTTAAATGCTAATTTCTAACTAACGTCCATGAAACCTATGGTTTTTTCAGTGAATTTCAAAGGATTTTCAAATGCTAATTTCTAACTATAACGTCCCTGAAACCTATGGTTTTTTCAGTGAATTTCAAAGGTTTTTTAAATGCTAATTTCTAACTATAACATAGCAGTCGCGTTTGCAGAGTGGTGGAGAAAGGTGAGCGTGGCCACCAAACACCTTTTAGCAATCCCAGTGTGTGGGATTTACTGGAGGTAACAGGAGGGGTAGTTAGACCCCAACGTCAACCTTGGGGGCCAACTACCCCTTTTATTACCTCCAGTAAGTCCCACACAGCAGGATTGCTAACTTGTTATATCAGGCCCGCCCCCTCCCTGTACCACTGTTGAAAGGCGCCCCCTGGTGCGTTGTAAGTTGGGGGATTAAGTCCCCTTGAATCCTGAGGGTCCCTGGGGGCCAACTAGCCCACCAGGTACCTCCAGTAAGCGCCACAGAGCTGCGTTGCAGAGAGGTGTTCCGAGGCCATGCCCCTTTTTACACCACGCTGCAACCGCGGCTTCTGGCGCACTGCTGCTCGGAGGATGAAGTCCACTGTGTCCTGAGGTCCTCAGGACATAAGAGGACCTCATCGCCCCACCAACAGTGCGCCAAGAAGCGCGTTTGCAGAGTGGTGTAAAAAGGGGCGTGGCCTCGGACCACCTCTCCGCCATGCAGCTCTGTGGCGCATATTGGAGGTACCTGGTGGGCTAGTTGGCCCCCAGGGACCCTCAGTATTCAAGGGGAATTAATTCCCCATCTAACAACGCGCCAGGGGGCGCGTTTGCAGAGTGGTGGAGAAAGGGGGCGTGGCCTCCGGCGAGATGCCAGCTTTTTTTTTTCTTCTTTTTTTAACAAGGGGCTGTGTGGCCCCCTTTTTTTTACTTTTTTGGGGCCCTGGGGACCCCATCCCCCAGGGCCTGACCCCTATTTTTTTTTAAAAACGGGAAGGGTGCCGCGTTGCCCCCCTCCCGAGGCCAATTTCGGCCCCGGGGACCCCATCCCCTGGGGCATGGCCAGACTTTCTTTATTTTTGTTTTTATTTATTTATAAGGAGGGGGGCCGCATGGCCCCCCCTCCTCAGGCCAATTATGGCCCCGGGGACCCCATCCCCCGGGGCCGGCCTTTTTTCTTTTTCTTTTTAGGTCTCGCCTAGACAGCGCATGCGCTGTTGCAAGACCTATAGTAAACACAAATATGGAGGGTAATTTCTCCTGTCGCTTGCCATTGGTCGATTCTGGCATTGGTCTTCTTATCTGGCTTATGGTTGGCTTTTGGTCCGATATGTCACTTCAGTTTTGCCTCCGTTTTGCAGGAAGCAGCACCGACCAACTACAGTTTAGTTCTGCAGCTGGCTGTTATCTATTCATTTAGGGACTACTTGTTTTCTTTGCTGCTCCCGAAGTTTGCACACTGCCGCCGCTGGCACATCTGCCAGCTTCCTGCCCTCACCCGACGCCTTGCTCCACCGCTCTGTACCTGGGACCGACGTTTTGCCACTCCCCGCGCTACTCCCGGACAGCCGCCTCAAATGCTTGTTTAAAGCCTAGTGTTTGTAGAGCTCTCTGGGAGCCGCCGGGGCCCTGGCGTGGTGGCTTTACATATTGTACTGGGATTGGAAACCCTGTCCTCGGCCCAAACACGCGTTGACCGGTAGAACACTGCTCCCCTTCCTCTGGGCCAAAGCAGGGCCAGCTCCTAATATGTTCAGAAAAAGCATCCAAAACCGTGGCCCTGCGTGTTGCGAAGGATGTCACTGGAGTTCACCGGCTCGCATTTGTGGCATACTGATCTGTGGGTTAAGTATGTTCGTCCGGCCGGGACAGATGGAAAACATCACTGAAATTGCTCTGCTCTTTGATATTTCTGTGAAGCATTTGCATCTTTGCGCAATAAAGTAACAAAAACATTGCTTACACAACACCAGCTGTACAGCACAAACTTTCCACACATATTTTGGATTAATTCCTGAGTTTTTTTGACCTACTTTATCGTCAGTCATTATGGAATGGCATTTATGTGGCATTTTTCTTATGAGAGAAGTTTAGATAAATGCATATATTAGCAGCCGTGGGGTAAAGGTGTACTATAAGCAGAGTGTAGAACTGCAGTTTTGTTCTTAAAACTACAAGCGAATGATGTGTAATGAATCCAGTGTGTGCTGTGGACCAAGCACTGTGCAGATACGAGCCGAGACGGGAAAAGAAAAATGCATCTTTAGAGAGCAAGGACAAATGATTTTACTCTGGTTTTTGGTTACTGGCTGCCTGTAGAATAGCGGGTGTATGGAGGACATTACGAGAAAACAAGCACTTTTTATATTTACTGCTCCTTACCTACCGTTCTGTCTGCCGCAGCTCTAGTGGAGCTGTTTGAGCGGAAAGGGAGAGGTTTTGCTTCACTCTGCCCCACTTCCTGGGTGAACATCCATCTTAGAAGTCAGCGCTATAGTGCTTCCTCCCAAGCTGGATACTTAAACAACAAGCAAAGCAGGTAAAATCGCTCCGCACGCTGCACGGCTTTTTATTCTTTTAAAGCACACATGCTGCTCTGCTTGTAAAGCTTGCTGCTGTTGTAAAGCTCTTGTAAGCTTGCTGATGCTTCTCGGCACTTATAGCCATCTGGGGATTGTGTTTTATTTTATTTATTTTAATGCGATTTTATATAGCGCAAACTTTACCCGAAGGTGTCAGAGCGCTTTACAAAAGGACCAGTTACATTACATAATCAGTTACATTACATAAGCTCTTGTAAGCTTGTTGATGCTTCTCGGCACTTATAGCTATCTGGGGATTGTATTTTATTTTATTTATTTTAATGCGATTTTATATAGCGCAAACTTTACCCGAAGGTGTCATAGCGCTTTACAAAAGGACCAGTTACATTACATATGCTCTTGTAAGCTTGCTGCTGTTTCTCGGCACTTATAGCCATCTGGGGATTGTGTTGAAGGGAAGGGAAGGAATGAATGAATATGCATTTCTAAAGCGCATGGCTACCAGAAGGCCTCCCAGCGCTAGAAGCAGAGTCATCACCGTGCTACAGTCAGGTATCATGGAAACAGAAAAATTTTCAGGAGTTTGCGAAAGGACAGATAGTTGTCCTCCAGACGAATGTAGTTAGGAAGCTGGTTCCAACATTTTGCTGCGGTATATGCAAACATGCGTCCACCACTCTGAGATCTGTTTATCCTGGGAACAGCTGCCAGATGTTTATTCTCGGAGCGCAGAGATCTTTTGGGGTGATAGGGGGAGATGATAGATCGAAGGATCGGTGGAGCCTTAGCCGAAAGAGTCCTATGGACGATGCACAGTGCCTTAAACTGAATTCGTTCCGCAACCGGAAGCCAATGGAGAGAGGCGATGTGCGGTCTTGCGGATTCCCGATTATGGACCTGCAGAAGGAGACGTGCTGCACAGTTTTGTACAGCTTGTAGTTTTTTGATAGTTGAGCATGGAGAACCTAAATAAAGCACATTGGCGTAATCAAGTCTAGAAAGGATTAGGGCTTGAACCAACAATCTCCTTGCATTGACAGGCAGCAGAGGGAGAATTTTTCTAATCATCTTCAGGATCCCATAGCAGGTACCAGCCACCCTCCGTGCTTGCTCCTTGAAGTTAAGGTTATGGTCCAGCCAAACACCAAGGCTTTTAATCTGATCTTTGGGGGGAGGCATGACGCATAAGCAACTGGGCCAGAGTAAGCTGGCATCCAGGGAGGAGGTTTTGCCCAAAAACATCAACTCCGGTTTCTTTTTTTTATATTTACTGCTCCTTACCTACCCTTCGGTCTGCCGCAGCTCTAGTGGAGCTGTTTGAGCGGAAAGGGAGAGGTTTTGCTTTATTCTGCCCCACTTTCTGGTTGAACATCTATTTTGGAAGTCAGCGCAATAGCGCTTCCTCCCCAGCTGGATACTTAAACAACAAGCAAAGCAGGTAAAAGCGCTCCGCACGCTGCACAACTTTTTTTCTTTTAAATCACACATGCTACTCTGTTTGTAAAGCCGTTTGCTGTCGTAAAGCTGCTTTTAAGCTTGCTGCTGCTTGGCACTTCTAGTCGTCTGGGGATTGTACTGAGGGGAAGGGGTTTCATTTTTAGGTTGAGTCTGGGCAGCGCATGCGCTGTTCTGCGAGCCATGCTGTATTTGAGTATGTACTTGAAGCCCCGCCTATATTTGTCATTGGCTTGTGTCATTGTCCTTCGTAAATGATGTCTTCTGATTCGTTATTAGGCCTGATTCTTTAATGAGTTTCTCTTACTGCAGGAGGGCACGAGAGTCTCTCGTGCACAGTTGTGAACACCAGCTTGTTTATTTAACTGGTAGCAACTGGGAAGCTCTTCAGGGGCCACGGGAGACAGAAGAGGGCAACTCAGCGATGCCTTCAAGCATTTGGAATGCAATAGGTCTCGCATTTGCGAGAGTTTAAGCTATTGGCATTGTAAATGACAATGCCTTTTATTTATGTTTTAAAAAACAAAACATAAAAAAAGGCATTGTCATTTACAATGCCAATAGCTCAAACTCGGGTAAAAGCGAGACCTATTGCATTGCAAATGCTTGTTTTTTTAATTGTATTTTTTATTAGAGGGGAGGGGGGCCGCATGGCCCCCCTCCCGGGCCACTTTTGGCCCCGGGGACCCCATCCCCTGGGGCCTGGCCTCTGTGATTGGGACCGTGGGGGGAGCCCCAATGCCCCCACGGTCCCGCCGGCATTGGTTTTGAGCAAGGGGAGCTGCTGACATGCAGCTCCCCTTGCTCAAAAGCAATTCTGCTTTGCTTCATTGAAGCGAGAGCAGGTTTCCCTGCTCTCGCTTCAAGGAAGCAAAGCAGAGTTTGCTATGGCAGGGCGGGAGCCGCACGTCTCCCGCCCTGCCATAGGCAACGGCAATGTCCCGGGGGAGGGCACCCCGGGACATTGCAGGAGCCGGCCCTGGGGGGTGGCGGTCCCCAGGGCCATCAAGGGCTCCTGGGGGGGCAGCGCGGCCCCCCTCCCTTCATTTTGAAAGCCCCGTGGAGGTGATGGTCCCCAGGGCTGCAAGGGGGCCACGTGCCCCCGCGCTACATTTTCAAAACCCCCTGGGAGGTGGCGGTCCCTGGGGCAGCGTGGGGGGATTGGGACCCCCCCCACGCATTTTGTTTTTCAAGCCCCGGGGAGGTGGCAGTCCCCGGGGCTGCAGGGGGCCGTAGTGCCACCGCATACATTCATATTAGCCCCGGGGAAGTGGCGGGCCCCGGGGCTGCGGGGGCCCCTGCGGGCCCCTGCAAAATATTTGGTGAATGGCCCCTGGCCCACCCGGGGGCTTAACAAGAACAAATGCGGGAGCCCGCGCTTCGTTTTTTTTTTATTTTCACGGCAGGATTCGCGACCCCAACGCGAATTCTGCTGTTTTAAAAAAAATATATAATGCTTTTTTTGGCCCTGAGGGTCCTTGTGCGACCCCCTGAGCAGGCCTAGGGGGTCAGGGTGTTACAACCCTGCCCCCTTTTCTTCTTTTTCATGTTTTTTTTCTGATTTCTTGTGACTCGGTTACCGAGTCACAAGATGGCTGCCAACACTTCCTGGTTTGGAGTGTTGGCAGCCAATCAGAGTGAAGCTCGTGCCCGGGAGGGTTCGCGAACCCTCCTCGGTGCTCAGATATCGATATTTTTCTTTTTCTCATTTCTCTGAAACTACTG
Source organism: Calotriton arnoldi (assembly GCA_963921515.1). Lineage (NCBI taxonomy): Eukaryota > Metazoa > Chordata > Amphibia > Caudata > Salamandridae > Calotriton > Calotriton arnoldi. The sequence goes on along the minus strand of CAWUFW010007651.1, from coordinate 932,254 downwards.
AACGGATTTACACCATTTAACAAAAAGGTCTCTTTCTGAACCAAGACCTACCTTTTTGCCAAATTTGGTGTAATTCCGTTCAGCAGTTCGGGCTGTAGCCTGTTCCAATTTTTCCAATGGAAATTAACATGGGGAAAACGCGTTTTGGGACCCCCCTTTTTTCTCGGCCCCCGCTTGACGAATCACCCCGAAACTTTCAAGACAGGAGCTGACCAGAGCGCTCCATTAGTTTTGAAAATTTCACAAAGATTCGTCAAACGGCACAAAAGATATTAGCAAATCAAAAAACGCTTTTCCTATGGAAACTAGGTTCTAACTATAACTACCTACTGGCGACCGCCAGAAGGTAATATAGTATCAGCATAGAAGCAGTTGTCCGTCTCTCCTTTCGGTGCCGGAATGCACCTTTGAGTGGTAATTGGATATATATATATATATATATATATATATATATATATATATATATATATTCACTGAAAAAACCATAGGTTTTAGGGAAAGTTATAGTTAGTTGGACATTGCACTCGTACAAAACCCGTGAAATTCCCCGTTATAGTTAGTTCAGCTAACTATAACTCGCGCCCCCGCAATGCACTGCTGATGACGTCACATATTACATCACTCATGACATGGTCAGTGACATCACTGATGACATCACTGATGACATCACTTATGACATCATCCAGTGACTGTGTGTTTGTGTAAAGTTTAAATATGTTTAATATATATAGGGAAAGGCATATTGAAGAATGAGTGGGTGTATAAGCGTCTGAATGGATGATTTAGTAGGTGCGTGACTGAGTCTATAAGTGAGTGATTAAACGTATCTTACTGGATGCATGGGTGAGTGACTAAACTGTGTGAATGTCTGTATCCGTCTGTCTGTTGTTTTGTAAGCAGCTGCATGGGTTTCTGACTAGCTAAATGAGTGTCTATATGGGTTATGTATTGGTTCTCTGAGTATCTGTATGGGTGCCTCAGTGTTTGTGTGGGTGGGGTGTGTGTGACTCTGTGCATAGATGTGTGAGTGGGTGATTCACTGGGTGCATGGTTTCAAGAGTGCGTCTGTGATGGACTGTATGGGTGGGTGAGTGTGTGTACGGGTGTGTTAGTGATTGAATGTATATCTCAGTGGTACATGTGTGAGTAACTACATATGTGAAAGGCAGTATATATGTGTTTTGGAGATTATAAATGGCTATAAGTGAGAGTGTGTGATTGTGAGAGTAGCTATATGGATGAGTGTGTGCTTGCATCAGTGATTGCATAGGAGCATAAGAATGTGCTAGTATTTTTATGAGTAAGTGAGCTGGTGTGTATAACTGTATAGGTGAGTAAATGGGAGTGTGATTAATTATTAGCATGACTGACTAGGTGTGTGAGTACCTCTATGGATGAGTTGCGTTGTGTGAGTGTTTATATAGGTGTATGAGTGCATATGATAGTCCTGTACTGAGTGACTGTAAGTATGAGTGACTGTACGGGTGAGTGAGTAGATGTGTGTGTGTAGACCTAAGAATCAGTGAGTGGGTATGTACTTATTGGTATTGGAGTGTGTATGGTTTTGAGAATGGCAGTCTGTAATTTAGAGTGGGTGTATCAAAAGTTATATTAGGGTGTGAGAAGATGCATTAAATTCTCACATGGATGATGTCATCTGTGATGTCATTTGAGATGTCATCAGTGATGTCATCAGTGATGTCACTGACCATGTCATGAGTGATGTAATATGTGACGTCATCAGCAGTGCATTGTGGGGGCGCGAGTTATAGTTAGCTGAACTAACTATAACAGGGGAATTTCACGGGTTTTGTACGAGTGCAATGTCCAACTAACTATAACTTTCCCTAAAAGCTATGGTTTTTTCAGTGAATTTCAAAGGTTTTTTAAATGCTAAACCCTAACTATAACAGGCCTGAAACCTATGGTTTTTTCAGTGAATTTCAAAGGTTTTTAAAATGCTAATTCCTAACTATAACAAGCCTGAAACCTATGGTTTTTTCAGTGAATTTCAAAGGTTTTTTAAATGCTAATTCCTAACTATAACATGTCTGAAACCTATGGTTTTTTTCAGTGAATTTCAAAGGTTATGTAAATGACAATTTTTAAATGTATTAATTGTTATATTTATTTTTTTTGATACTGATTTACTACATTTTTTTAAACTATTTATTTTTAGATGTTTTATTTTTTAAATTACATTGTAATTACATTATACATTACATTACAAAATATACTTTCTCAGAATGAATTACTTTAGTTTAAATACTTTGCAAATAGGCAATAGACTTTTAAGTACAGTAGTTACAGTTGTTGCAATGGGCAACACAATTTCAAACACAATGCAACATTGAGCTCAATGTGAATTTCTAGCTCAATGCAATTAGTTACTTTATGGATTACTTTTCTAACCACAGGACTGGATCCTAGATTCAGTCATGGGACATCTCCTGTAAACAGTTGAGTAAAAGCGTTTTGGTTACAGTAGTGATTTTTAAGGAATATTATTGTATTTTAAAAGTTGACAGAAACTTTTTCACATAGAATCACCAATGTTATCCTATGGGAGGAAATTCACTTAGCAGGTAAGTAGTGTTATCGTTACTTTTTCTTACTCAGTGGTGGATCCTGGCTCCAGCACTGGTGCATCTCCTGTAAACAGTTGAAAGAATGCGTTTAAGTCATACAGGCGATTTTTAAGGAATATTTGTAGTTTATGAAAATCAACACTTTGAAACTTTTCTGCTGAAAACCAGACAATGGATTCCTACGGAAGGAAATATAAGTTACTGGTAAGTACGGTTAAAATTACTTTTCAGGATCAGTACTGGGCTGAAAGATGCAGCACTGAGGTCTCTCCTGATAACAGGTGAGTAAATCGGAATTCGTATTTTGGCTGATTTTAGAGGAATATTTGTATGTTTCAAAAATCGACACAGAAACTTTTTCAGCGAAAAAGCAGGCAATGATATCCTATGGAAGGAAATTCAAGTTACTGGTAAGTACGGTTAAAATTACTTTTCAGGATCAGTACTGGGCTGAAAGATGCAGCACTGAGGTCTCTCCTGATAACAGGTGAGTAAATCGGAATTCGTATTTCGGCTGATTTTAGAGGAATATTATAAAGTTCCAAAACTCCACACTTAGAAGAATTTCCAAGTGAAACCAGTCAATGATATCCTATGGAAGGAAATTCAAGTTACTGGTAAGTACGGTTAAAATTACTTTTCAGGATCAGTACTGGGCTGAAAGATGCAGCACTGAGGTCTCTCCTGATAACAGGTGAGTAAATCGGAATTCGTAGTTCGGCTGATTTTAGAGGAATATTTGTATGTTTCAAAAATCGACACTTAGAAACTTTTTCAGCAAAAAGCAGACAATGATATCCTATGGAAGGAAATTCAAGTTACTGGTAAGTACGGTTAAAATTACTTTTCAGGATCAGTACTGGGCTGAAAGATGCAGCACTGAGGTCTCTCCTGATAACAGGTGAGTAAATCGGAATTCGTATTTCGGCTGATTTTAGAGGAATATTATAAAGTTCCAAAACTCCACACTTAGAAGAATTTCCAAGTGAAACCAGTCAATGATATCCTATGGAAGGAAATTCAAGTTACTGGTAAGTACGGTTAAAATTACTTTTCAGGATCAGTACTGGGCTGAAAGATGCAGGACTGAGGTCTCTCCTGATAACAGGTGAGTAAATCGGAATTCGTAGTTCGGCTGATTTTAGAGGAATATTTGCACAATGGTGAAGGGAGGGGCGGGGCCTGAGGTGACATCTGTTTAAACGCGCCCCGTGGCGCGTTTTAAGTTGGGGATTAAGTCCCCTTGAATCATGAGGGTCCCTGGGGTCCAACTAGCCCACCCTGTACCTCCAGTATGCACCAGGGAGCTGCGTTGCAGAGAGGTGTTCAGAGGCCACGCCCCTTTTTGCACCTCTCTGCAACGCAGCTCTGTGGCGCTTTCTGGACGTACCTGGTGGGCTAGTTCGCCTCAGGGACCCTCAGGATTGAAGGGGATTTCATTCCCCGTCTTAAAATGCGCCACGGGGCCTGTTTGCACACATGTCACCTGAAGCCCCGCCTCCCTTCACCACTGTGCAAACGTGCCCGTGGTGCGTTTTAAGTTGGGGGATTAAGTCCCCTTGAATACTGAGGGTCCCTGGAGTCTAACTAGCCCACCATGTACCTCCAAAAAGCGCCACAGGGATGCGTTGCAGAGAGGTGTAAAAGGGGCGTGGCCTCTGTACACCTCTCTGCAACGCAGCCCCTGGCGCATACCGGAGGTTCCTGGTGGGCTAGTTGGCCCCCAGGGACCCCCAGTATTCAAGGGGAATTACTTCCCCTTCTTAAAACGCGCCAGGGGGCGCGTTTGCAGAATGCTGTAGGGAAGGGGCGGGGCCTCGGCACTATGCCGGTCTTTTTTTTTGTTTTGTTTTTTTGTTGCTTTTTTCTGCCCAGGGGTCCTTGTGGAACCCCTGAGCAGACCTAGGGGTCAGGGTGTTTCTACCCTGCCCCTTTGTGCGTTTGCGCACTTGTTTCGTGTGCTTTTTTTAATCGGCGGGATCCGCGCACCCTAAGCGCATCCCGCCGATTTTGAAAAAAAAATGCTTTTTCTGCCCAGGGGTCCTTGTGGGACCCCTGAGCAGACCTAGGGGTCAGGGTGTTTCTACCCTGCCCCCTTTTGCGCTTTGCGCACTTGTTTCTGTCCCTCGGTTCTACCGAGGACAAAATGGCTGCCAACACTTCCTGATTTGGAGTGTTGACAGCCACTTGACAGCCAATTAGCATGCAGCTCGTGATCGGGACGGTGCGCGCAGGGTGCGCTCAGGATACGCGGACCCTACTCGCCCATAGATATATATGTGACTTTACTTTTGATTTTCTCAGGAACTACTGAACGGATTTACACCATTTAAGCAAAAGGCACGACACTGAACCAAGGGTTACCTCTTTGCCAAATTTGGTGTAATTCCGTTCAGCAGTTCGGGCTGTAGCTGCGACTAAAGGTTCCTATGGAAAAATGAATGGGGAAAACGCGTTTTGGGACCCCCCTTTTTCTCGGCCCCGCTGACGAATCAACCCGAGACTTTCAGGGTAGGAGCGGAGCGCCCCAACAAGTTGGAAGCTTTTGCGAAGATTCGTCAACCGGCACAAGAGTTATTTCAAATAGAATGTCGCGGATTTCCTATGGATAATAGGTCCTAACTATAACTATCTACTGGCGACCGCCAGTAGATAATATATATATATATATATATATTACCAAAAAGATGCCCTGAGCTTGAGGAAGCACTCGGCAGGCAGCTGACTCATCCAAAGTCTTTATTTTTCAAAAACCGGCTTTTACATTCCGATCAATTCACATGGCCTTACGGGTTTCAGAGCGCCTGCCCCTTATTCATAGGCTGTCCTTAAAGGTGCACAGTACTATTGACACAACCAATTCAATTCAAAGACTGCCCTCCCATGGGCCTCCCAGGTGAGTAGATTACTGCTGCAAGCTGGTCCTTGCAGTGTGTCATAGCGCGATTTTCCCCTCAGTGGGTACTGTGACCTGAAAGTCAATTTAATTTAATTTTACCCTCCAGTGGGTCTTAGTGATGCAAGTCGGTTTTCCATTTCAGAAACTGCTGCCCCGCTTGTGGACTTAGTATGATTCCAAGCCCCTGCGGCCCCCAGGAAATCACGAGGTGGTGCCATCAACTCCACGGCCGGACTGCCGTGATTTTAATAATTGCCATTCCCCCTTTTTAGGTCTCGCCTAGGCAGCGCTTGCGCTGTCTCGTTGAGACATGCAGTATACACTATAGTGTGGAAGCTTCATAGAAGCTCCGCCCACTCTCCGCCCATCATTTTCATTGGCTTGTGTCCTAAATAATGCCTTCCAATTGGTTGTAGGTTTGTTAGTCCCTCCTTATGATGGACATGTCTCCATTTGTGTCCTTCCACGGCTACTGGCTCCTTTACTGCACAGACTACTTTCCCTCAGCAGTCTGATGCCTTATCACGTCCCCCACTATTGCATTGCCAATGCTTGTTTTTTGTCTCTCTCTACACTACCCCCAACTCCGTTTATTTATTATTAATAAAGCACTCTCCCCACCCACATCTTGAGAACTCCCTTTATTTATTATGCAGCCCATGCCGAGGCTCGAACCCTGTACTCCAGCTTCAAAGTCGGCAACGTTATATGCTGAGCCACCTTCTCCGTTCGATTCTCTGCACCGTTTGTTTCACTTGGTTTCAGATGCTACATTTGACTGTTATTTTTTATTTTATCTGTCTCGCCCCCTCCACGTGTGTTGTGTTTTTTTTTATTTGTCTCTCCCCACCCCCTTCGAGCTGCTATTTATTTATTATTAGGTGATACATCCCACACTGAGGCTCGAACCCTGCTCTCCAGCTCCAAAGTCGGCAGCTTTATATCTTAAGCCACCTCCTCGCTTCAAGGCAAGCCCCTTAAAGGGGTTTTGCTTTGTTTCCTCATCAAATCACCCGCCCGCCATGCACCTACCCTTAACCCCCTTCCTCCCTCCCTCTCGCTTTCCCTGAGCTGCCCCGTAAGTGCATAGGAAGCAGTGCACAAAGTTGTTAATGCTCGTTTTTCATGCAGAGAAAATATCCTCGGGAACCGTGCCAGCTGTTGTGTCCTGCGAGACCCGTTCTAGTGTCTCAACAGGCACAGAGTTAGAAGCCACTCCCCTATGGGAGTGGGCACACTTGCACCCCACATGCATCCCTCACAGGCGTCACGAGTGACGTGAGCCTGGTAATAAAAGGGCCCGGGTGCACGTGCTCGAGGCCAGTTGAATAACCATAGCCACGGTGTCTGTGTCAGTCATTGATCAGCATGTGGGCCTAGGGCCCACGACATAACATTTGGCGACGAGCGGGAGTATCCCGCGTGTGCAGCCGCCGTGTTCCCGTGGGAGAAGGGGGAATGTGCATTGCCCTTGGAGAGGGCGGACCCTGAAGCAGGTGATTACATTATCGAAGCGTCAGCGGGGCGTGTGAAGGGCCCCACGGTGAAGTTGAGGTGGCGGGAGCCCACCCCGCGTATGACGACGAGCCTGCTGCGCCCCCCGCCCGCGTATGACGAGCCTGCAGCTCCTACCACTGGCGTGAGGTAAAGCCCCGAGAACGCAGAATGAGTGCGGGCGAGGCGGGACTGCTGAGACGCCGGCCGCCGCCGCAAATTGCCACGAGGAAGAAGTAAGCCTGGGCAGCGATCGGGCCAAGGTGAGCCCGGGATGGCGACATGTGCCGGGCTGTCATGGAGCCCCGCAAAGTAAGTGGAAGCGGCCCGTTGCTGACCGAAGAAACACCGGTGCCACAGCAGTGTCCAGTGAGGACTGCAGGGAGTGAAGGCCGGCCGCAGTGCAGAAAGAGGCAATCGAGCGGAGCGGGAGCCCATCCCGCGTTTGATCCGCCTGCAAAGCCCTCGGGCGTAAGGTGAGCCCTGGCTGCGGGACATCGGGGGCAGTGAAGAGAGCATAATGAGGGGAGATTAGAAAGTGTGGAGCCGTGGCCCGATCCGTCACCCCCTCGAAGTAGACAAACCATGCCCCATACCGGCAGCAGCGCCAGCCAGTCCGACAGCGAAAGGTCAGTGGCCTGGGAAGCGTAAAATAGACTTGCCGCTACTAGCGCGAAGCGGGAAACGCCCGATCCTCGGAGGGCCCCCGCCGGAGTGCCCCCGCCTATGTCCTGAGGCACCCACAGGCCGTCCCGCCTACCGTTGTTGCATCGCCTGCGAAGGGAGAAGAGACACGACTGCTCCCAGCGCCGACAGCAGCAGCCTGAGGCCAGAGTCATTTTGCGTCATCGGAGGAGGTGGAGAAGCGGCACGACTGACCACCCCACTACCCCGGTCTCACCGATGGCATCTCCCCCGTCCGTGGGTCAAGAGTGACACGGCGCCACGACCCAGAGGAACGAGAGCACTCCGATTCACAGCCTCCCTGCAGCTGCACACGCGAAGCAAGAGCGGCGCCCTAGCACAGACTGCACGCCCTGCAACCCGGCGTGAGTAAGGGATTTGCGCCCGGCCTCGGTGGAGGACAGGCCCGTACCGGTATTTCGGCGCCCTCTTTGCAGTTCAGCACGAAACGCCCGCAGAGCGATAGCGGGCCATCTGCAAGCATCTACTGAACGGCTGCCTTCCCCAATATCTCTCCCCATCTGCAACCCTCCGGCAGGCTGCCCGCACCTGCCCACTAGAGGAGAAAAAGTAATGAAGCACCTACCTGACACCAGCGGCTCACTGCACGGAGTGCCGTCACGCCCGCCTTCATAACGCAGTACGCAACGGGAGAAAGGCTGCCAGTGCCCCATGTGAAGGACTTGTGCCATCTAGTGGCCAACCGCAGCGCCGCACTGGCAGGAAAAATAAACCGACGGTTCCTGCACCTTCTGTGAGGCCAGAAGACTGTGCAGCGACCACCAAGGGACAGCATTTCGTTTTGCATGCCCCCAACACCGCCCTTGCGGGCAGAATGAACTGCAGCGACAAAGAATTCATCGAGATTCCACGGAAAAAAAGGAAAACGGCCGCGGGCCTAAATAATTAGCCCTGCAGCGCCACCTGGTGGCCATTCAGCAACACTGCACCCACTAAGGTAGGCAAAGATAGAAGTACAGGACACACTGCTGGGGCACACAGATGCTGCAGAGGGAGAAGCAGCTAATGGTCATTTTGCGAAGTGAAGTGCTGCAGAGGAGACCTGGCACTGGGGAAGACAAAGGGGAATGAGAGGATGCCAGCCTCACCAATATGGCTTCCATTCATGACACCACCTCACCTGAGACAGACGCCATGAGAGAAGCGAGAACAGGTACTGAGAGCCTCACATGCCCCTGGTGACCGACTGCCACTGCTGCACTGGAACAGTGGTTTACAACAATAGCACAGGGAGGCGCTAGAGACTTGGAGCTAAAGGCAAGCTGCAACGCCAACAATCGCCATCGTCAGCAAGGACAGACGATTGAGCATCGGCTCAAGGCAGTCTTCCACGCCAAAAGTGCAAGAAAGACTGGTACAGAGAGCGCACCCCTAGTGGCTGCCCCACGCCACAGTGTTTAAGAAGAACACGCCACACGCCCCTGGCGGTGAACGACCACCACTGCAAGAAGGACGGGCAGGCACGCCAGATACCGGAAGAGGGCGCCCAAGGAAAAGGCGAAGCGCACGCAGTCCGAAGTGCGTGACGGGTGCACCCAGAAGACTGTCAGCAGAGGTGAACACCCAGGAGGGAAATAGACCTCTAAAGAAAGAAGCACTGCTGAAACCAGCAGAGAGATCCTATACATCTCCACAGCAGCAACGGAGCCCGGAAGGGGCCAAAAAGCAGCACAGTGGATTCCCTCACACTGCCTCAAGAAAGAGTCGTCAGTGACCCAAGACAGGCGAGAGGAGAGTCGCACACCACAAGTGGCCAGCCGCCACCACAGCTCACCACTGCCCATGGAAGCCATTCCCTGGAGAGGGAACGCCTGGAGTAGGAGCGTCAAGGAGCTGCCTGAATAAGGAGCACTCAAGATGAGTGGCTGCTCGCCATGCAGCCGAGAAGAGCGACAGAAGTTTCGCCTGTATGGTCCGGAGACCAGTGAAGTTAATAGGCCCGTTGGCCTTGTTAGAACACGGTAATTGTCATTGCACCCGGAGGAGAAGCAGAAGAAGAGTGGAGATTGCGTCACCCTGAAGAGCTGGACAAACACAGGTGTGTCAAAGACAAAGAGAGGAGAAGCACGAGGACTCGTAGCACCACAAGCCAAGAACACCTCCAAAGACACCAGACAGCCACCAAGGCGGACCGACGGCCCTGGCAACAGCACCAAGGGAGAACCCCACGTAAGCCGCCGCACGCGCAAACTGCGTTGCTCCCGTCGCTTCACAGTGAGACCGTCCAACCCCGAGTGTCGGCAGTTGGAGTCGAACGGCATCCCTGCCCCTGACCGCAAATGCCAGAGGTGCAAGAGAAGATTCAGAAAAGGCAGTCATGTGGCTACCACGTTCATCCAGAAACCTCCTCTCCTAGCTGATCATCGCCACCTGTCGTCCAGGCCCAATGGCAGCTACATCATCAGTGCCATGTGCAGGACACTGCACTCAGCAAAACACGTGGAAGTGTGACCGGAGGGTCTACAGCAAGAATCGGACAACCAACTGAGGTCAGAAGAGGAAGTCGTGAGTGGCAGGGCCGGACGATGAAGAAGACCCAAGCTAACACCAGGAGTGAGTCCTGACACAGCGACAGCAAGGGAAGAGGGGATAACCCGAGAAGGAACTGGCAACCGCACAGCGGGAGTCCGAGAGTAAGCCGCACAGCCTGCGCGAACCGAGTCTCAAGCTTTACGTTTCTCAGCGTGTTCATCAAAGTCCCAACAGCCCAAAAAGTCCAAGGACATGAATGCAAGTGCCTCTCCCAGAGAACATGGAGGTACCTGGCCACACCCTGCCTCAGGTGATCGACTCCAGACTAGACGCCTGCATCCATCAAGGCAAGTCGTCACCCGCCATCATCCAGATTCACCACATGGCTGGCAATGCCACCATGCCAGTCCTCATCAAGTGCGTCAACCAACACCATCTTGAATATACATGGAGTGGAGTCCTACGCTATTGCCAAGCTAGCCAACAAGAAGACTCAGAAGCTACCTGCTAACCTGGTCTGCACCTGAACTGCGGCAGCGAGAGCACGTCCTGACCAAGACCCACACACCCTTGAGGTTTGTGCGAGAGACTGGCTACTGGCTCCTTGGCGGTTTGCAGCTGCCCCCAGCCGGCACACACGCAGCCCCAATCGCAGCCTACCTGCAGTCCCGTGGCAAGCCCAACGAAGGGCCTCCCCAGGCGGGAGAGCTGGAAGAGACATTGCCCCACCGACAGGTCACCGGACACTGCAAGACAGCCCCAGGGAGACTTCAGGCGATACGGAAATAGTCCAGTGAGCTGTCACCATGGACTCCCACCATGATCTGGACGCACCCCATAAATGAACTATTGTTACACACCACATACCATCATCAAGGTCAGCGGACGGAAGCTACGTGAGACTAACGGACACTTACACCGACACATTCCTGGTGTGCAGATGACATCTTCAAGCAAGAGTTTGTGTCCTGAACCAATCAGGTTAAATGATGAATACCTGCTGAGTGTCCTGCCACCGTCGAAGTCACCAGCCCGTGTCTGCCGTCTTCCTGATGCCGGACCCAAGAAACTGATGGACCCTGTGGTGTATATTTCATTACTGTTTATCCCTACAGGTTGAATTACAGAACTTTTGTTTTATTAAAATTTGGGAGGAATGTTGTGTCTTGCGAGACCCGTTCTAGTGTCTCGACAGGCACAGAGTTAGAAGCCACTCCCCTATGGGAGTGGGCACACTTGCACCCCACATGCATCCCTCACAGGCGTCACGAGTGACGTGAGCCTGGTAATAAAAGGGCCCGGGTGCACGTGCTCGAGGCCAGTTGAATAACCATAGCCACGGTGTCTGTGTCAGTCATTGATCAGCATGTGGGCCTAGGGCCCACGACATAACACCAGCCTCTGAATTGCGCATAAGACCATAAAGGGTGGCTGGTGGTAATTAGAGCAAGAGAACTGGATCTGAGAGTAAACAGTGAGTCAGACGTGCTGCCGGGAGCACAGTGTCAGCGCTTCTGCTGAGGCGCGCTGAAATGAGTCTTCAGACTCAGTGTAAGTCTCCTAAATAAAAACTCCTCTCGCCTCTCCTATGAGTCCATCAAATTGGAGCCTCTATTTTATTAAAGGCTGCAGTGGTCTGCCAGGGACTGGCCGTGCCTGATTGACTGCCGCACTCTCCACCCACAGGACTGCCGCAGTCTCCCATCCCAGCGAAACCAGAGCCCCCGGGGCAGAGAGGCTCGGATTAGAAAAGGTATTACGGGCGGCACAGATAACAAGCCGCGCTTTGTCTGGGGTGTGTTCACAGCATCCCTCCTTTCTGTTCGCCAAGAAGCTAACTTGACGGCTGTTCCTTGAGCACACCCAGAAAGAGGCAATTCAAAGCAGCTCATCCCGCCCTGACACCCTAAACTCCGCTGCGAGTTAACACCTGGAGCTTTCTAAGCCACAAATCACAGGCTCTCTCGCCTCAGGCAGATGACACTATCTACAGTAATGGGGCTTGATTTCACAATAACAAAAAAAACAGAACGCAAATTTTTCACTTACAGTACTGTAAATACATTTAAACTCAACGGCTTGTACGGTTACCTTTCTGGTAGCTATTGTAAGTACCCCTGAGTCAGGTTTCACAATGTAAGCATTCCAACAGATTTTTGAGAGTATTGGTGCTGAGCCTAGACTTTCAGGAAGTGCTTGGCCAATTGGTGTGCTGCGCTTCGCAGTCCACGCACTTGTCGTATATATATGTTCACTTCGAGCTGGAGTGTAAGACTATCGACTTTAGGTGGGTGGCAAGCGATGAAGACATCTTTGGTAATTCACTCTTCAACTCACCATTGCTCTCACCGGCATCCCCTCCCCTATTCCCGGTGGATGGCAATTGAGAGCCGTCATTTACAGCGGGTCACGTCTATTGGTGAGATGTGATTTCCCTGCAGATCAGGTGCGCGGTGGTAGCACAGTAACCGGCTCCGAGGGGGTAGGTAGTCCCTTGCTAGGCATCAGCCTCCCCTGCAGTGCCACTTATGCCTCCATTTCAGTTATTAAAGCGATCAGAATACAAGGCATCAATACCGGAGTGGAGTGGGCGAGCCACTGAGGTGACATGAGGCATGCCATAGGCCAACTAGCAGTGAGAAATCGGCTCTTTTCCACCTACCAGACAGATAAAAAGCGTCGCCGGCAGAATAGATAGAAACTGGCTCACAGTGAGACTGCAACAATAGCTGAAAAGAACAACGTGCATTGAGCAGAATCAGGGCGTCTACTTGGGAAGTGTCTGATTAGACAGTTGGGTGATTTTATCGGGCTCTGTATAGTTTTCCAGTTCATGAGTGTCGTGTTTGTGTTTTCAGGGAATCGGAAGGGACGTGTATTTCAACCTTTTTGTTCTCTCCTTGGTTACAGTGTTTGCATGTTTGGTCTGCTATAGTATAACTCTTCTGAAGTATTATTGGGCCTGTCCTTGCAGTGCTCATGTATTATAGCGTAAGCTGCTTGTGAGACTACATTTACTGTTTGTGCTCTTTCCTTATGTTGGCGCTGTTCTTGTGTGTGGTCTTGGCATGTTCTGGGTTGTGTGAGCTCTGGTCCTGCGTCAGCCTTAAAAATTTGTGGGCGCTGTTTTTGTTCTGACTGTTTACCTCAGCTGGTTCCATTCTTGTTTGGGCTGTGTGTCTCCATCTTAGTTGCGATAAGGAAGTGCTGCTGCTAAACATGGGTCCTCTTGATGAAGCCTGTGGGTTTCACTGCTGATACTCCTCACCCAAAAATAAACAAGCCTCTGATATACTCTGTAGAAGTGACACTTCAGGATAAAAAGTTGGTGAGATGACGGAATGGCACCTGCAACACTGGTGCTGAGGCTTTGCATCATTGCGTAGAGTGTCGTAGACACCATGCTGAGCAGTAAGACCTGGACTGTCCATGCCTGGTGCATAGGCCTTTAACGTGCACGTAGAATTACAGATGCTCTGTTGTGCTGCCTTGGTGTAAAAATTAACCGCTTCGAAATAATAGACTATTTAATTACAGTGTTTTTGTAAAGCGCTTCTTCGCCTAGATGCATTAAAGCGCTGTTCATTAATAGCATATTGAGTACGAGAATATGAATAGAGAAAATATATCACACAAAATACTAACCAGAGAGTTGTTAGGTAAGGGGGTAATAAGAGGGGTACGAGAGATTAGGTTTAAAACACATCAATTCAATTATTAAATATTTTACATCCAGAATATTAATGGTCAGAACCTGTACCTTTATTGTGTTTTGTGGCTGCAGCGCATGCCTTGTAATTATGAATTTACTGAATTGTCCCCATAGTTTGTCACTCTATTTGTAGTTTTTTCCCAAAAATATTTTGTTTAGCTCAAATGGATAAAATTAATTCTGCCAGAGAACGTGCTGCATAATTTCGATAACCGTGTCAGATTATTTAGATACATTTACCACATAATTCTAGCAGCCCTTGCAATGGGAAGTCTGTACAGAGTGGTTTGTGGGCTGTCGTTAAATTAAGTAATTTTTAATAACAAGACTTAAACACATTGGCAGAGCCAATAGCTCTGGCTAAACACTTAGAAGGTCCCAATGGCGAGACCGATTGCATTGCAAATGCTTGTTTATATTGTATCCTATTCTTTTATACCCACCTCTCCGAACTCTATGAACTATGGATTTGAAGTAACTGGTGTGCTTCATTGTACAGTATCCCTCATCAGCTTTCTCTTTGTACAGAGCTCTCATACAGTGATGGTCATGTTCACACTTTATAAAACACAATAAATTAAAAAAAAAAACAAGGAAGACTGTGTGTACCAGGTATTAGCATACATATGCTTTTTACTTCCAAAAGATGGGCTACCTGTAACGAGTTTGAAGGCTGCAGGTAGTATGACCGTTAGTGCCGTCAGACCTTTTTTTTCTCATGAATATCAGCTTCATTAAAAAAAATATATAGTAAGTAAAGTAAAGTAAATATCAACTTCATTTCTTAATGTAGGTCCGGTGACTGGGAGGGGTTTGATACAGATGAAGGCTGCCCGTAGAAGAGCATTTGTTTTGGCGAAGACGTTGAGTATCTTGAGGAACTTAGTTTACCCTGAACAGTTGCAGAACTATTGAACACCGTGTGCAGCAAGGGTTTTCCATATATCTGTGGTTGATTGTTAATGTGACATAGGTTACCCGTGAAGTGTATGTTATAGGGTCAATGATTCACTTAGCACAAACTTCCTCCTTGTATCTGTGATGGCATTAATGATTCTTCATATTATTTTGAGCTATTTTGTATTTTGCATGGTCAGGCCTTGCGGCCAAGGCCCCGCAGGCAGTCAACGCCACACTGCAAACAGCTGTCAGCCATGCACAGCAGGTGGTTGGCAATGGGGCCATGGCCAACCTACCCGGAGGCATCCAAATTCCCTGCAAGCAGCCAACCACACGCTACATACAGCCTTTCCCCATGTGCAGCATGGAGTTGGCCACAGGGCCTGGTTTGCAGTGAGACCCTGCATCCAACTCCCAGCAGGCATCCACCCGGAGGCACGCATGACTGACTGTATGAATGAGTGATTAGCCGTCTCAGTGAATGTATGGTTGAGTGACTAGGTTGTGTGAATGCCTATCAGTCTGTCAGTTGGTGGCTAAGTGGCTGTATGGGCTGGTGAGTGGCTGTATGGGTGATTGTTTGGTTGTCTGGGCACCTATATGGGTGTATGAGTGTCTGTGTGGGTGGGTGAGGGGGTGAGTAACTGCCTGCGTGGTTGAGTGAGTGGGTAAGTCAGTGGCTGTATGGCTTAGTGAGTGCATCTGTGAGAAGATGTATGGATGACTGAGTGTGTGTATGACTGTCGGTGAGTGAATGGATGTGTCAGTGGTATATAGATGAGTAACTGCATATATGAAAGGCAGGGATTGTGGCCGTTGCTTGACCAGGGCTCACACCCGAATCAACCAACAACCCAATTCTCCACAGTCTGGTTTAATTGAGAAGAGAATAGGGTTATAGAGACTTTTAAGCCAATGTCTTTATGTAGAACAAGATGGCCCATATAAAAGGAAGTGATAGAAAGAAGGCATGCAAGTAGTGCATGCTTCAATTGTAGAAGATGGGCGCATTTTGAGAAAGACTGCTGAAGTAAATCTAAGACTTTTAAAAGTCAGGTGGCGGTGACAATTCCCACTCACAGGCTACAGTCTGTGAAAAACCAGATGTTAGTTTCCCGTTGGGTTCTGGATATTATGTAGGCAGCTGTGATGCACATCTACATTTATAGGAAGATGATTTTGTCAGAAGGTCATTAGACTCTCACCATAGGCTGATCTCCAACTATTCTATACTGCTCTGTGCTGTTATTGATTCCAGGCCCAGCTAGAACAAATGATGCTACTGAGATACTTTCAGGATTTGGTGTTATTCCAGCCATTCTATACTGGTCTGTGCTGTTATTGATTCCAGGCCCAGCTAGAACAAATCATGCTGCTAAGATACTTTCAGGATTGGGTGTAATTCCAGCTATTGGGTGTATTGTTTATTTACCCCTTTTTATAAAGACTTGAGAAATTATTTTTTATAAGGACAATGAAACTGTGCTACTTCTGCGCTAATGTTATGATTGCAAGATTGGTGTGGAGCGAATTGCACAAATTCTTCGTAGTCAAGTGCAGGCATTTATTGAATCAGAAGCAAAATATCTTAGACAGTATCAGGATGAAATGTGGCTCATGGATTTATTGGCCCCCACAGTCATCAGTTTCTTGATCATTTTTGTACCAAAAAAGGGTGAGATATTATTTGTTAGAGGCCAAACAGTTTATTGAAGTGCACAGAGATCAGCGGCAGCTCAGATGGACTTTGTTTTTCTCTGGCTATAGGAGTCATTGTAGGCCAAGTCATAAGACTAGGAAGGTTGATTCCTCTTCATGACAAGATCAGTGAGAGAGTGAAAATCAAGTGACTAAAGATCCAACATATTTCAGGGGTGTAATAATGGAGCTAGCAATCTGGAGAGAGTCCGAGTGCCAGCCCATATTATCCAATGGACCGCCTTTCACTTATAGTGTACTGTAGTGGTAAACGCCACTATTGGGACATTTAAGCTTGCACTTACAGAATCTCACCATTAATATACTGCACCCTTCCTCCTTGGCTCGGAAGGCCTTCCTTAGGGGTGACTGATATATACTAAAGGCAGTGCATTGACTTTAACACACATGGGGGCAGATTTACAACTTCTGGCGCATCCCTGCAAATCAGCAGGGATGCGCCAGGAAAGATGCGTCACACAAAACTACCCGTGCGCCACCATGGATGCGCCGCATTTACAATGCGGCGCGCCGTGGCGCACGGATAGGCAGATGCGTGACGTATCTGCCGGCGTAAGTTTGGCACAGTGCGAGAGTCGTGTCGCGCGCGCGACGCAACTCCAGCACTGTTCCAACCCGGCCTATCTCCAACATGCTGCGTCACGCCTTACGCCTGCTTCAAGCAGGCGCAAGGTTTTGACGCAGCGGCGTCCGAAAAGTGACTGAGTGGAATCTTGTAGATTTCACTCAGGCAATTTTCCGAGGCTTTACTGCGCCGGAACGCCCCCCCCTGCGCCGGAACGCCCACATGAAACCTGACACAGGTTTCATGTGGCGCAGGGCTTTACAACGTGACCCATCTCCCTAGATGCGTCACGTTGTAAATAGGGCACAACGTGGCGCATGGTTTACGCCGCCGCTGCGTCACAGAAGTGACACAACGGCGGCGCAAAAGTGGCGCAAGGGGCTCGTAAATCTGCCCCATGGTGAGGACAAAGTCGAAAGGGAGCGGTTTGCACTGTTCATGCAGTTTGCAATGGCAGTCCTGCTGTCAGTAGGTTATCTGGGTCACTCAGGGTGGCACACACTCATGCTGCATCCTTGGGTACCCCTTTATTACCTATGCCCTGGGTACCCCATGCACCATATATTAGGGACTTATAAGGGGGTAAAGTCATTGCTAATTGGGGATGGCAGTTCACACAGATCAGATTTAGGGAGAGAGCACTGGCACTGGGGTCTGGCAGTAGGCTCCAGCACTGTCCGAGTAGAAAACCAGCATCTAGTAGTGCAAAAGGAGCAAAAAATGGGGGGGGGGGAAGACATCTGCAAAAAGGCCTGTTTTTTACACAGACTAAAAAACTGAATCTATGTTTTTTTTTTTTTTGTTCAATAATTTTTATTGAGAAGATCAACACAAAATTAACACAAGTAGTACAAAATAGAAATAGATAAAGACATCCTCAGCCATATCAACAAGTGAAATAATCATTTGAATAAGCAAAAAGGGATAGTAACATTGGTAGGTATTATAAATTAAATATATTCATTAGAAAAGATATGTACTGAATTAAAGTAGATATATCAATAATGTAGATAAGTGTGTTCTCATGAGAAAAGATAGTAGGGCTTGTGTGTTTTAGGAATGAAGTAAGAGAAAGGAAAGGATGAGAATAGACAAAGGAAGAAGAGAGGGAGAAAGAGAGGGAGGAAGAAAAGTGGGTGTTATAAGAGTGATGAGTGTGAAGAAAGAAAGGTAGTAAAGGGTAACCAAAGAAGGTCTGATTTAATTTTTAGGTAAGTTGATGAGTGAGAAACAGAGGAAATTCTGTGTTCATCACAAATTAGGTTCCACCATAACAAAAAGGATAATTTAGAGTTATCTTTCCAGCAGATTAGTATGACTTTAAAAGCAATGGCGATAAAAAGGTCAAGTAGTATAGTTTTGGAGGGGATATAATGGAAGTCTTTAGATAGGGTACCTAGAAAGATATTGTGGATAGCAAATGGTACATTGCAAGAAAAGATTAGTAGACACTTCGACCAGATAGCTTTCCAAAAATCCTGTACCCTTGGGCAGTAAAAGAGTAGGTGCAATAGAGAGCCTTCAGCAGAGAGACAAGACCAGCATGATGGAGATTTAGAGTGGTCAATTTTATGTAAGAAGAGGGGAGTAACAACGACCCTGTTGTAGATAAAGTATAGGGACTGTGTAATGTTGGCCGCTTTAGATGTTTTAGAAATCTTCTGCCACACTTTATCCCACTGATAAACTGATAACGTTTGAGATAAATCTAGTTCCCAAAGTAATTCAATAGGCGATTTACTCCGTGTGGTTATAGATGAAGAGAGCGTTTTATAAATAAAAGAGGCACTAGGAGTAGGGTCAAGGGGGACATGGAATAGGGGAGTAGTAGGAGAAAAGGAAGTAGATACAGGGTTAGATTGGAGTTTTTGTAGATGTGTGTTGAGACTGGTTGTTAATGTATTGTATTGCTGAAGGTAGGAATCTGGAAGGTTGAATTTTCTTTGAAGTTGAGAAAAAGGCAAAATCGAATTGTTGGCAATCAATTGGTGTACATAAAAGATGCCCTTTTCCTTCCAGTGTTTGTAGTAAAAGGACTTGTGTCTAAACTTGATGTGTATATTGTACCATAGAGAAGAGGCTAGAAAGGATTGATAGGGGTCAAAATCTTGGAAAAAAAGGGTGTGAATTATATGGTGGGAGTATTTTAGGATAGGAAACTTAGAAATGAAAGTACAATTAGTCATAAATACAACATTTTGAAATGAAAAATCGTTTAACAATGATCTTTCAACTGTAATCCATGTTGGCATTAAGGAGTCTTGATAATCTTTGGTCAACGCATAGAACTGACGAATCAAAAATGCAGTATGATACAATTTAAAGTTCGGAAATCGGACACCACCTTCAGACTTTGGACGTATTAGTTTAGATAAAGCAATTCTAGTACGTTTGTTATTCCATAAAAATTTGGTACATATTGAGTTGATTTGGGAAAAGTAATAATTAGGTATTTTGAAGGGTAACATTGAGAGTATAAAAGAACTTGGGGAACAATCATCATCTTAATTGTGTCTAGTCTACCCCACCAAGATAAAAAATAATGGGGACCAGGAAGATAATAATTTAGTGAGTTTTAGTTTTAGGGCAGAGAAATTATAGGATAAGGTTTCAGGAATAGTAGATGAAAACCATGTTCCCAGATATTTAATCTTTTGGGGGCACCAGTTAAATTTAGTTGTATTAAACATGTAACGATAACATAAATCATTCATAGGTAAGACTTCAGTTTTGGAAAAGTTACGTTTGTATCCAGAAACCGTTGAGAATAAGTCAATCTCTTGTAAAAAATTTGGAAGGGATTTGGATGGGTTAGCCATATAAATAAGGACATCATCTGCATAAGCAGAAAGTTTAATTTCATGAGATTTAAATTGAAAACCAGTAATGTCAGGATTATGCCTAATACGTTCCAGAAATGGTTCTAAACAAAGGAGAAAAAGTAATGGGGATAGGGGGCAGCCTTGGCGAGTACCTCTTTGTAATCTAAAATACGAGGAGTAGAGGCCATTCACAAAAACACATGCACGTGGGGCAGTATATAATAATTTGATATGAGAAATAAACCTTTGACCAAAGCCAAACCACTTAAGAGTATGGAACATGTATTGCCAGTTTATGCGGTCAAAGGCCTTTTCAGCATCAAGTGAAAGGGCAGCTAAAGGAGACGAATACTTCTTTCCAAGGGCAAGAATATTAGAAAACATTCTAGCGTTATCAGAGGCAAGGCGGCCTTTAATAAAGCCAACTTGTTCAGGTTTAATAAGGGATGGGATAAGCTTGTCTAAGCGAGATGCTAAATTTTTTGCAAAAATTTTACAATCATAATTAATCAGAGAAATAGGTCTAAAGTTTTTACAAAAAGAGGAGTCTTTGTCCGGTTTGGGAATGACAACAATAAGGGCTTCTAAAAACGACCCATCTGCTTTGGAGTTGGATAAAAATGATTTAAAAGTTCCAATAATTTTGGGGCAAAAATTGTGGAAAAGGTTGAAAGTAATTCAACTGAGAATCCGCCTGGACCCGGAGCTTTGGCCTTTTTAGGGATTTGAGGGCATCAATAATTTCTTGGAGAGATATATCTTTTTCAAGAGGGGAAAAATATCGGGTAGAGAGGAGGGTTTAGGGATACCTTGGAAAAAAGTATCGAAATCATGTTCAGAGGGAGATGAATCATCAGTATACAAGAGTTCATAATAGGATTGGAAGGTACTTATAATATCTGAATCAGAGGATAAGAGTTTATTAGTTGTTTCTGAGTGGATAGGTCCAATAGTTTTCCGTTCTGTTTTTATCTTTAAATAATTGGCTAACATTTTCCCTGCCTTATTTTGGCCTCCATGGAATTTGGATTTTATCTTAAGCAGAATATTACATGCGTCCACAGTGGCAATTTTATTTAAATTAGCTTTGGCCTTAATCAGTTCTTGCAAAGCAGAGGGGGATTTAGACGAAAAATACTTATGCTCCAAAATTTTTATTTTCTGAAGGGTATCATGATACTCAGCATTGAGTAGTTTCTTTTTCTTGCAGAGTAAGCAATTGTAAAGGCTCTAAATGAAGCTTTAAAGGCATCCCAATTATTAGTAATTGAGGTATCCAAAGGTTGGTTTATTAGAAAAATTCCTTAATAAAGGAAGTAGTTTCTGCAATAAATGTTTTGTCTGAGAGCAGGTAATTGTTAAAACGCCAACGACCTTGTTTGCAAGTGTTAACTGAGAAATCAAAAGAGGCGGACATGGGGGCATGATCAGAAATAAAAATAGACCCAATTTCAGAGGAATGAATACATGGGAGCAAGGCCTTAGAGGTCAAAATATAGTCAATGCGAGACATAGTATGATGTACATTGGAGAAAAATGTGTATTCATTCAAATCTGGGTTACATGTCCTCCATACATCATAAAATGGGCGGGAGGCAATAGCAGCTTGAAAGGATTTGTGGGTTTTGTCAGGTTTAAATTTACAATTGGATTTTCTGTCAGAAAAAGGATCTAACCAATTATTGAAATCTCCACCAACAATTATATTGGGGTTAGAAATTGAGAATAATTTCAATTTAATACATTCCCAAAATTGTGGATCAGGTTTTACAGGGCCATAGATATTTAAAAAAAGTAATTTGTTTTTTATGAATAGTGGCATCTACCATGACCCATCGCCCATCCGAATCACATTCAGTTGATAGTATCTGTGCATTAATAGATTTATGAAATAAGATAGCAACCCCACCATGCCGATCAATTGCAGGTGAAAAAACAATTTGACTAACCCATTGTCGTTTTAGTTTAAGCGATTCTGCATCATTACAGTGAGTTTCTTGTAAGAAAGCAACATGAACATTAAGTTTAGAAAGATGGGACAATACCTTCTGACGCTTGACAGGATGACCTAGACCACGTACATTCCACGAGACAACGTTAACCATGATGAGGGGTGGGGAGATACAATTGGACACGGGTATAACAAACTGCAAAAGTTGAACATAATAAAAAGTAACAAGAATTAGATATAAACACAAAACATGGGATGGTGAATTTACAGAAAGAGTAGAAATAGGAAGAAACAAACATGTATATAAAAGAATGATGAGAGAAAAACATCGAGTAAGGGAGCAGATAATAAAAGTGGTGCAAGGAATAAATAAAGAAACAGGAGCAATAAATTGCAAGACCAATGGGAGAAAAAAAGAAACCAATCATTTTCACACAAAACAAAAAGGAAAGATAAAACCCTTAAGTAAATATAGTGAAAAACACTCAGATATACAAAAAATAGATAGACAAAACACACCATGAAAGACAAGAAGGTAAATAGAAGGATAGGAGAGAATGAGAAGATAATGAAGAGAGAAATACAGAGAAATAGGGAGAGTAAACAGATCAAGGAAATTAATCCCGGTCTGAAGATAAACCAGCAAAAAGGAAGAGGGGAGCAAGGTGACGATAAAGCAAGGACAGCGGTACGAGTAAATAGATACTGATACGCCTCATTAATAAATAAAAGAATAATAATTAGTAGGAGATAAAGAAAGAAAGGAAGAGATTTGAAAGGAACAAAAGCATTATAAGGGAAGAATACATCAACCAAGGAAGGTAGAGGTACAGCTGTAAAATCAACAATAACCAATTAACCGATTAACCAATAAACCTGAAACAGTGTTAGAACATTAGTTTTCCATATTCTGTGAAGGAATATTGTTGAGAAAGAGTTTCAATTTATCAGGATCGTCGAAGGAACGTGATCTTCCTTCATGAGTAACTTTACATAGGCAAGGGTGAAGAATGCCATATTGAATGTTCAAGTGTCTCATCTGGGGACGAAGAGCCAAAAATTCCTTACGACGAGCATTCGTTGCATTAGAAACATCTTGAGAAATAAAAATATTATGACCTGACCAAGTGAGGTGACGTTTGGTCTTAACCGCTCTCAAAACATGCATTAGTTCAGTAAATTCCCAAAAAAGCATTATGATACCACGTGGCTTGATTGAGTTAGGTTGAAGACGGCCCAGACGGTGTGCCCGTTGTATGTTGAGAGCAGGAGAGGATTGAAGCTCTAGGAGGTCCGTCAGAAACTTCTTCAGAAAGGATACCATATCAGGTCCCTCAATATTTTCCGGCAGGCCGTAAATGCGGAGATTATTCCGTCGATTACGATTTTCCAAGTCTTCAGTATGAAGTTTGAGTTTGTGGATCTCTTGTTCTAACAGTGGAATTTTATTAGATATATCTTGCAGATCCCCAACACGTTGTTCAAGTTCCGTTACCTTGCCCTCCATAATTATCCAGCGGTCTTCAATTTGTTTTAGCTTTTCGTTGGTAGTAGACATAAAGGGCTGGAGACCACGTACTTCCTCCAGAATAGAGTCCAGAACAGGATTTTGTGAGGTATGAATAGGTGACGGGGGATCATTCTTATGTCTCTTTGGTTTAGCACCTGAGGATGATGATCTAGAGGAGGTGTGCGGGTCATTCGCCATCTTGAATTGTGGTGGATATCGACGAGTAGTAACTAAAAACGGGCGAATTGGACCCATACACCAAAGAAGGAGGCAGAAGAAACAGCGATCAACCAGAGGTAAGCAAGAAGAACCGGTTTTGGATGGAGTGACTGTAAACCGTGAAGAAAGAATTCCCAACAGCGACCACAAACTGGAATATCAAATTCCAAGTGAGGATGTGAGAAAATCAAGGTGTTCTCCCTCTTGCATAATCCACATGACTGCCATAAAGTAGGAAGGAACTGCAGGTTACTATTAGGAAGCCTCCTCCATCCCCTGCACCTCACATGCATAGATACCCCAGAAAATGGTGAGGCATGCTTCTCTTCCTCTTCATCTCCGCATCGGCAGCATTAAGGAATTTTACTCGGGCGGCATTTTCTGACTAGAAAAAACGGAACGCGAGCGCGAGCGCCATAATTTAAAATGGCGGCCGCTCGTGACTCGATGAGGGAGAAATCACCGCCGCAGCTTCCAGGCTTCGTTCCGCAATAGCCCTGAACTAGGAGCGGTCCTTCGACTCACCGCCATTCCCAGAGTGCAGGGCCAATCCTCACGGTCAAAAAACTCCACAGTTTGAGGCAGGATAGCCCAGAGAGTCTCCACGTCCGAGCGGAGCTCACATGAAGTCCGCCATCTTGCTTCGGTGTCCAAGCCACGCCCCTGAATCTATGTTTTGAACAATATTTGGCATAAATCAGGCCTTGGCATAAAAGTTGATATACAATAAAAAGAAGAACTTATCTATTGGGTTGTCACTTTGTTTTGTGTCTATGACCTTCACTCCTGCATATTTCCAAGATCAATCTTCATCTATCACTCATCCTTCTGTGCAAGAATATTATATTGAGATAATTGATATTCAGAAATCTACATATTAAACTTTGAGAAAAGCTATAGAAGCTAATCTGTTTTATGCTGATTATCAGAGAATTACTGCACCTCAGTACGATGTAGGTGAAAAGTTGTGGTCACTTACAAAAACATCACATCAACAATGGCACCGAAGCACACACACTGTAGTATTTTGTATCCAATGCAATCCTTGATAAGAAAATCCAGATCAAATGTAAAGGTTGTGTTGTTCTCTTTTTAATTCATAGATGGTTCCCAGTATATTATTTTTTAACACGGAGCAGCCGACACGTGTTTCGTCCTCCCGGACTTTTTCAAGGATGCAAAACCATTTACCATGATTATTTGTTAGAAATATATTCACACTAATTAGTAATGCCACCACCTTGTGAATGTGACGACATTTCAAAGTGGTAGAAATTCAGCACATGTGGAGTTTTCTTTAAAATAGTTCATTCAAAAGGAAACCCTCATAGAGAAGGGCAGTGTTTAAAAGATATCACCAAGTCAGGCTTAGAATATGATTGCCTATTTTGTGACTGCAATGAATAAAATCAAGCCTGTCCACCCAGGACTCGAAATGTGAAACTCAAGCACTCATTCTATCCTAGGTGCAACTCATGAAGTATGTATGGAAATGCCCAAGACACCTATATTGGTTTAAAGTCATTCATAAGTCCACTTCCTCATCTAATTCTCGTTTTTGCCATATTCATAGTTGTTGTATGGTAATCTGTGATAATCAATAAACGGGCATAGCGAAGGGAAACTATCAAAGGGTAAAACCGTAAGACAGGGCATACATACAAGTATTAAAACACTTTGTGCCGGTATTACACACAAAATGTGCCCCCCCCCCCATTTTGGGCAACGTCTACTAAGGACTTACCCCCGCTAGTATGTCACTGATGTCCCCCGGGGGCAGCCACGTCTGTTCATTCGCCAATAGTAAACATCCACCGGTATGGCCTGCGGATCGGTTGGTTTACAGGTCCCTGATAAGCTGCTGGTCCAAGTTACATATAAAACTGAACCTCATGAATGAGGGAGCGTAGGTTTAACTAGTGATAAGAGGATAAGCAACTTGCAGGGGTAACGGCGTGTGTGTTCCTTACCCGTGATCTGTCTGTCCAACTCAAATGTAGTGCACGGACGAAAGGCCTGGCGCTTAGGACGGGTGCTGATAGTGCTTATAAGAAATGAAACAAGCATTTGCAATGCAATAGGTCTCGCATTTGCGAGTGTTTGAGCTATTGGCAATGTGAATGACAATGCCTTTTATTTAGGTGTTTTGAAAACCTGCAAGAAGTGCGTAAACTGGCCCTTTGTAGTTCTATTCCTTGCTTACGAGAAGCAAAGCTGGCAGTAAAAGAGGCGAAGTTACTACCAGCCGTGCTTCTCGTAAGCAACGACTGTAAGTACAAAGGGCGTGTTTACTCACAGCTTGCAGGTTTTGAAAACACATAAATAAAAGGCATTGTCATTTACAATGCCAATAGCTCAAACTCTCGTAAAGGCGAGACCTATTGCATTTCAAATACTTGTCTTCATTATCGCACAAGAGCACCTTCAAATACGTGAGTTCAAGCTATGCCCGTTACACCAATTTTTCTTGTGTTTGATTTAATTGACACTTATGTTGCTTCATGTATAATAAGGATCAAGGCCACATGTAGGGTGCACATGGCAACAGACTTGCATGTAGCTCTCTAACAGCATTGTCGCCAGGCGGGAGAATGATTGTCACTAAGTACACTTTTAATAAATGTATTTCAATGCAGTGATATGTAATAAGGTGAAGTACGGTGAAACGCCCAAAGAAATACTCTTTTTGTATTTTAAGAAAACTTTATAACAGTTTTGCCTTGTGTTTATTGCATGATTTATATGGCAAACATTTTCCGGGCTTTGTTCATGCACAGGCTCTTAGAGGTAAGCCAAACCCTTGGCTCGGCTCTCCTTCTTACCATTACACCGCTGCAAGTGGGAAGGGAGGCGGGAACAAAGGGATTGGGGACAACGGAAGGAGGGCGGGAGCCTGGTGAACATGGACAGCGGGACGGGTGGAGGGGGTTAACTCAGGGGCCGCCGCAAGTGGGGAGGGGGCGGGGACAAAGGGTATGCGGACAACGGGAGGAGGGCGGTGTGAGAAGTTGGCCTGGTATATGCTGTCCACTAATTAAAGTGGGCACCTTGCACCAGTCCAAATGACCCTTATTGATGATTAGGTTAAAGACAACCTTTATTGAAAGCTATCTTAGTGGTAGCTATGGAGAGCAGCCCTCAGGCTAAGTCTCGAAGGAATGTAAAGCAGCCTGTTTTACCAGATCATAACCTCCTGAATGACCAAATAAAAGGAGAACCACACAAGGAATATATAAAATATGTGTATTTATTACTAAACACTCTCTACTAACCTCTTTATGAGATTAGAGAACAAAGCACACAATATTAAATCGCTAGAATGACAGTAAATAGCAAAATACACAGTGGGCTCCAGGGGGAGACCAAACCATATACTAAGAAAGTGGTATAACAACCACGACTTGACTAGACACAGTGCCTAGAGCACTTAGAATCACTGGGACCCCAAGGAACCACCCAAGGTAGTGACACAGGGGACCCACGGAGGACGGGTGCAGTGTGTGAACACAGGCGCGAGCTCCGTACAACTCTATGGGAAAGTCGTGGTTGGAAATTTAAAGATTAAGGACACTTCGGAGAGGACTTTAAGCAAACCCAGATAAACATAGAAGGTTCTAAGGCCAGCACCCTTGAGAGTACCGAGGTACCCATGTTACCTATCCCAGAGGAGCCGGGTGCATAGGGGTCAAGTGGTGTCGGAAACCCTCGTCGTTTTCAATGGCGTGATGCGAAAAAGTACTGCTGCCGTGGAGAAGAAAAGTGTCCGGTATGATCCAAGCCTGGATCGGAGATGAGAAGAACCTGAAAGCAGAGGGGACAAAGTCTGGGTCACTTCACGTGACCAGGAGCGGAGCAATCGAATGCCCACCGATGTCGGGTGCTTCAGGTGAGAAGAGGTGAAGCTTGACTCTGCAGCCACGGGGACCAGGAGATGTCGACGACAACCAAAGTCTGGAGGTGAGCTGTTCCACAAAGGATGTCGAGTGCTGGGGGGTCAGTGTCCGGATTGAACAACAACAAGCCTTGGCAACTGCAACCCACTCGGTCAGAGGAAAGATGCTTCTGTGAGGACCAGCAAGGTCCTGGGGACTCTCCAAGCTAGGGAGAGTCAGGGCACGTCTGGAGCAACCAGGAAAGCCCACTGAAAGTCAAATTTACCTTCACAGGGACCCACAGGCCAACGGACCAGGGATCACGAAGGGACCTCAAGCTGAATCACTAAATACCAGCCCACGGAACACTCGTGGAGTGTAGGCTGGAAATCTTCAGTGAAATTACTGCTCAGGGTCAGGACTACAAGTAGCCCAAAGTACAGCTTCAGGGGTTGCCGAAAAGCATATGCTGCTGCAAATGTACACAGTGCCCAGGGGTACGGGTTTCACGGTCCCCACGAGGGATACGGGCCTCAGAATTGCTGAGAGTGCAGATCACCCTCAGAGACCTTGGAAACCCACCTCCTGTGTTGCAGAAATGTTCGGAGTCCTTCAGGAGCTGCATAGATGCAAACCGGTCAGATGCTTTTAGGTGCCTGCTCAGCAGGGGAGTAACTCCTTTACTCCAAGGGAGATTTCTTCAGTTGTCCAGTGTCGTGCAGATCATCGAAGTACTTGGTTTCTGTAGCAGAGTTTAGTCCAGGTAAAATCTAAAGTCCTGTAGTCAGGGGTTACTACTTTATACCCAAGGAAGGGGTGGGACAAACTCTGGGGACCCACCTATGGGAGGGTCAGGACAGTCCTTTGTCCAGTTTCGCGCCAGAGCAGGAGCAAATGGCTCCTGCAACCGGTTTGAGCTGGACTATGCACAGGGACACCAAATGTGCCCCCAGTGCAGACATCAAAGCACTCTCAGAGTGCACCCACCTAGCCCCAATACACTAAAGCCTGTCTGGGAGGTGGTCACACCTCCCTGTCACAGGAAACCTATTGTCAAACCTTCCCCTGCCGGAGTTTCGTCCAGCAGCAGGAGGGCAGATTTGTGTCTGTGGCTGCAGCATCCATTTTGTGATGCCAGGGTCAAGAAAGCTGGTACCGGGTGCACTGGTGTTGTCATATTTCTCCCTCTAGAAGGGTGGAATCATACCTCCCACACCAGTTACTGGTGTGGAGGTATGATTCCAATGTGTTTGACACCAAACACGACATTTTTCCATGCAGCCGTTTTAAAGTTAGCATTTACCGCGAGGTTATAATGCACTTAAGTATATATGGTTGGCTGCATCACAAACAACCCCGGAATATAGGTTCCGAAGGCTGCAGAGGGGCTCTGCTCATGCATGGGCACCCTCTCACATAAAACCCAGCACCCTGCCTTCAGGATTGATAAGGCCTGCTATAGGGGTGACTGATAGGTTTATATGTGCAGTGATTAGCAGGCACGGCCCGTGGTAGGAGTGCCGGTCGGGCGGTGATGTGGGGTGGGGGAGGGGCAGGGTGGGGGTAGTAAACTACGGATTAGGTCGAATACAGGTAAGTGAACATTTAAATAAATAAACGAATTTCGTTAGAGCGCTGCATCGCCAAATGCGATGCAGTGCGCGCAACGAAATTCGTTTTATTTATTTAAATGTTCACTTACCTGTATTCGGCCTTAATCCGTAGTTTACTACCCCCCACCCTGCCCCTCCCCCGCCCCACGTCACCGCCCGACCGGCACTCCTACCACGGGCCGCGCTTGGTGATTAGGATAGATATAGTGAACCTATATCTAAGTAAGGGGTGCATGCACCACCTTACACAGGCTGCTGTAGCAGACCTATTGTGTC
This sequence comes from Calotriton arnoldi, assembly GCA_963921515.1. Lineage (NCBI taxonomy): Eukaryota > Metazoa > Chordata > Amphibia > Caudata > Salamandridae > Calotriton > Calotriton arnoldi. The sequence goes on along the minus strand of CAWUFW010007651.1, from coordinate 902,937 downwards.
ATTTTAAATGGTCTCTCAGGGGTGGCATAATACATGCTGCAGCCCCTGGGAGGCCTCTGGGGTACCTAGGCCCTGGGTACATAGTATACCATATACTAGGGACTTATAAGGGTACCCCAGAATCCAATCTGGAGTGTACTTAAAGTACATGCACAACCAATTTAGGGAGTAAGCAGATAAACTGGGGTCCTGATTAGCAGGATCCCAGTGAGACTAGTCAAAAACCAGCAAAACACCAGGAAAAAAGTGGGGGTAACCATTCAGTCAGATTCCACCTTCCTACAGGCGGGAGCCTGGTGAACATGGACAACGGGAGGGGTGGAGGGGGTTAACTCAGGGGCCGCTGCAAGTGGGGAGGGGGGTGGGAACAAAGGGAATGCGGACAACGGAAGGAGGGCGGGAGCCTGGTGAACATGGACAACGGGAGGGGTGGAGGGGGTTGCCTCAGGGGCTGCCGCAAGTGGTAAGGGAGGTGGGAACAAAGGGTATGCGGACAACGGGAGGAGGGCGGGAGCCTGGTGAACATGGACAACGGGAGGGGTGGAGGGGGTTGCCTAAGGGGCTGCCGCAAGTGGGGAGGGGGCGGGAACAAAGGGAATGCGGACAACGGGAGGGGGGCGGGAGCATGGTGAACACAGACAACAGGAGGGCGGCGGGAGTAAAGCAATAGGAAATGAAACAAGCGGCCAGCATTGTCCTGCCCCTAATGTAAGCAAAGCACGTTGTTGTGCCAGAAGTAGGAGAAACTCAATAAAGAAAATAGTGCTTACAAGACTAAATAACACATACTGTGTAACAACCGAAGTAAAGGGGCCAGTCGCCAAGGGAGGTTACAAATGAAGACAAGGCGGTACTAAGGAGCGACTAACAAGCCTATTAAGAAATCAGAAGCCAGCATTTACGAAGGACAATGACACAAACCAATGACAAATATGGGCGGACAGTGAGCAAGCTTCTATTCCTTACTCCACTACAACAAGTCTTGCAGAGCAGCGCATTCGCGCTGACTTTAGGCTCAACCTAAAAAGGACGGACATGGAGCCCGTCCCAGATTGTGTTAAGGCTGCCATGTTGGCATGGTGAGTAAGAATCACTCCTACTGATGCCAGAGCTCTAAGAGTAGCTTTTTCAGCCACATGATAGATAGTTGGTGTGTCTCTTAACAGTGCAGTGTTCCAACATGCACTTCATGGTCTAAATCATGACGTAAATTAAATGGATTTTTATATATGTAAAATCAAAACCCGTAAAGCGGGTGTTGTTGCGTCGAACAAGAAAGACGGACACGAGGCACAACCTGGGTTGGGTTGCGGCCTCCGTATTAATATCGTGAGTGGAATGCATTTCCCAAAATGGCATGAACCTAGATTCATAAGTAGCACCACAAACTTGTCAGCAGGTAGCGAGTACACACATCTCGCTGGGAAATGTAGGAGTAAGTAGTCACATCCTGATCACAGTGATCCGGCCACCATGAAGGAATCTGGACTATGATCAGTTCCATGCGTGAGTCTATTCTTATAAGTCGGGATCCAATCAATAATGTGATAGGATTGCCAGAGTACATGTACCCTTTCTGAGCCTTAAGAGAAACCTAATGAGGCTAATGTCCTGTCATGCAAACCTATTGCATCACTCATGAATATCCGTTACACTCTGTTGCTGTCCATCAGCTGATACAATGGGTCTTCTACGGCAATCATATTGGTGATGATCTGTAGTGTTGCACATCAATGACAGCTTAGTTACATAAGTTTCTCGACCTCCTGCATGCCATGCGTGACCCAAGGACCAGTGTGTGGCTCTGTTGCCCATGTATTATGGTTACTGTGCATCTCACTTGTTGCCGAAGTACTAACCAGCTATGTGTGGTTGTTAGTCACCAGTGCATTGAGTGAGGAGTTAGTTACAAATAAAGGGAAATAGGTACATCTGTGTCGTTAGTCAAAAATTCAATACATACATGAATGTACAGTTGAATATAGTTGAATATAGTTGAGCATAGTGATATGAGACATGTAAACAATCCCAACATCTACAGAAACACGTAATTCCTTGTCCACATTCAATCCCTGCTCCACCGCCCCAGCTGAGATTGACTATGGCCATGGGAAGATCTGTTCTAATACCGTCAATGTTGGTCACCTGGTACTTAAACTCAGGTAAAAGCTGTTGAGGGGGGACTAGTTTCCCTGTCACCATGGTGACACTAGCCCCTGTGTCCCTGAATGCCAAAGCCTTCTGACCATTTATCAGTGGCTCCTGTCTGTACTTGCCCAAAGAATTAGGACTGACAGTAAAATTGGCAAACCCCATGCCACCATCACAGACTGAGGAGGCCTGTGAGGGGGACCTTTCTGAATTATGGTCCACCTCAGTTCCCCATGAGAACCCACCTAACTTTTTGGGTGCATTACTACCACCTGGGGGATTACTACTTGTAGTACCAGGAGGAGTGGTAGTATTGCTGGGAGGAACATTTTCCTTATTGCTGACCTTAGGGCAAATGGGGTCATTTTTCCAGTGGCCAGGCTTCTTACAGACATGGCAATAAGGTTTCTTTTCAGGGGAGGAAGGAGTTTGGGACCCACCCCCAGAAGAGGACTTTTGGGGCCCTGTAGGGGATTTATCTTTTGATTTATCCCCACCTTTCTCTTGGTTTTTGGAAGAATCTTTCTTCTGGTCAACACCCTGGCTCTTTGGCTTTACCCTGGTTCTGACCCATTTGTCTGCCTTCTTTCCCAATTCTTGGGGAGAGGTCAGATCAGAGTCCACCAGGTACTGGTGTAAAAGCTGGTTTTGACAATTATTAAGGATCTGCTCCCTCATAATCAAATTGTACAATCCTAAAAAGTCATGCACCTTGCTGCCATGTACCCAACCTTTCAGAGCCTTAGTAGCACCATCTACAAAGTCAACCCAGTCCTGAGTCTGTGCCTTTTGGGTGTTTCTGAACGTAATCCTGTAATGTTCAGTGGTTAACCCAAACCCATCAATCAGAGCACTCTTCAGGACTTTGTAATTATCAGCATCCTGTTCTCTAACAGTGAGGAGCTTGTCTCTACCTTTGTCTGCAAAGGAGAGCCACAAGATTGCTGCCCACTGCTCCCGAGGGACCCTCTGTACCTTACAGGCCCTCTCCAGTGCAGTTATCCATTTGTGGATGTCATCCCCACTCTGGTAGGGAGGGACAATCTTGTTCAGGTTCCTATCGTCATGAGTATGTTCTCTACCTCTAGGGACACTGTTGTTGCCACCATGGGGCTCTCTAGCCCCAACTTTTTAGAAGCTCTCTGAAGCTCCAGGGATTCCCTATCTAAGGCCAATTGCTCTCTCTTGATTCTGAGCTTAGCTCTCTCAAACTCAAGCAGTTGGCACTTCCTCTCATAAGAGGACTCCCTTTATGAGAAGCAGAGGTCCTATGAGAAACAGAGCTCCCTACAGAAGTACCAGAATGATTAGATTCCTGAGAAGGAGATCTTGATCTTCTTGGTAAACTGTTAACCCTTCCAGGTGGGGTAAAGAAAGGGCCACTGAGGCCTTCTTCCTCACCTTCAGGAAGAATTGGATTGCCCAGGTTAGGATCATTTTGATCCTCCTGGCCAGCATCATAGTCCAGGTCATAGAAGTTTTCACTTTCTGGCCTTTCCTCTTCTGCTGCCCCACCCCCTTTTCCTGCCTCATCAGACCCTGGGGTCTTTCTGAGGTCATCTAAAAGCAAAGCCTCTATGAGGCGTTGGGTGTTTGGGTTTTTCCCTGTCTTAAGTTTTCTAGATGTACACATGGTTCTCAATTCCTGAAATGAGATATGGTCATACTTAGTTGGCAGAGGCCCACTGGCTTCTGGCCTAGAAGACATACTAGTGTTATGTGGTGTGGCACCTACCTAACCTAGTGGGAACTACTAAACTCTCTTGAGTTGGAGAAAGGGTGTGCTAGGCCCTTGACTTACCCAACTCTAAGTTCAGTAGAACTTACTTTATTCTAGTCTTGATTTATATGTACCTAAGTACTTTTAGTGGTTTTCAGTAAGTCACTGTCACGGAGTAGGCGCTCCCCACCCCGTGGACACATGGGTAGAGGGGGCAAAGTCTGCTGAAGGGTGGTGGAAAGCCCCAACTGATGAGGCCAGTCTTATTCCGTTTCAGCCATCAGACTGGAGCGGAGAACCCTCAACCTCCTGGGATCGTTACTCTCCCGTCAGGGAGGACTGTCACTTTAAGGACCTGACCTGTTACGAAGAGCCCTCCCCTGTGAGTGACGTGACCGGCCCCGAACCAATCAGAGGAGAACCCGGATGGAGGATGGGATCAGAAGAACCCGGAAGAAGAGAGTCGACGTTGCTCAACGGGACACCCCACGCAGAGACGGAGACTACCGGAGACGAGGAGCAGAGTGGAATCCTGTCAGAGCTCAGAGAAGGAGGAACGCCTGGAGGCCAACGGACATACCCTTCGCCCAGCCATGCTTCAGGAGGAGCGTGGCTAGAACAGGTACGGAGCCGGTTCTCGGGGTGGGTCGGGAGGAGACCGAGGGAGGAGTCGTAGTATTCCTGGAACCCCTCTCCCGCATCCTGGTTGACCCGCTACGCTACACGTGCACAAAGCCCTAGATACCCGTAATGTTGCACCGGTGATCCTTCACTCCCTTCCTGTGCCAGTAACACAAACACAACCCCTCACGAGTTGCCCATTTGTTTTCCTTCCCTTCTATGTGGCGTTTGCTGTGGTGCCTGTGGACATTACCCGAGGGAGTCCTGAACCACGAAAGGAGGAAGAGACGAGGAACCTTCCCAACCACGACATTAGGAAGACCCGGATAAGAACTATTATCCAGAATATCCCCCTGTTCTTTTTACCTTCTATGTATTACTGAACCCTGGCTACTCGTAAAAAGGCAGTGTGTCCTATAATAAAACCCCGACTATCACGACGTGGTGTTCAGTCCTCCTTGCTGTCCGACGCCCACACCCCCACCCGCTCACAGTCACTCAATGAGATTATCTGGTAAAACAATAGCAAGCTTGAATACCAACCGCTGCACACCAATGTGAGAAGTTGGCCTGGTATATGCTGTCCACTAATTAAAGTGGGCACCTTGCACCAGTCCAAAAGACCCTTATTGATGATTAGGTTAAAGACAACCTTTATTGAAAGCTATCCTAGTGGTAGCTATGGAGAGCAGCCTTCAGGCTAAGTCTCGAAGGAATGTAAAGCAGCCTGTTTTACCAGATCATAACCTGCTGAATGACCAAATGAAAGGAGAACCACACAAGGAATATATCAAATATATGTATTTATTACTAAACACTCTCTACTAACCTCTTTATGAGATTAGAGAACAAAGCACACAATATTAAATCACTAGAACGACAGTAAATAGCACAATACACAGTGGGCTCCAGGGGGAGACCAAACCATATACTAAGAAAGTGGTATAACAACCACGACTTGACTAGACACAGTGCCTAGAGCACTTAGAATCGCTGGGACCCCAAGGAACCACCCAAGGTAGTGACACAGGGGACCCACGGAGGACGGGTGCAGTGTGTGAACACAGGCGCGAGCTCGCATACAACTCTATGGGAAAGTCGCGGTTGGAAATTTAAAGATTAAGGACACTTCGGAGAGGACTTTAAGCAAACCCAACTAAACATAGAAGGTTCTAAGGCCAGCACCCTTGAGAGTACCGAGGTACCCGTGTTACCTATCCCAGAGGAGCCGGGTGCATAGGGGTCAAGAGGTGTCGGAAACCCTCGTCGTTTTCAATGGCGTGATGCGAAAAAGTACTGCTGCCGTGGAGAAGAAAAGTGTCCGGTGTGATCCAAGCCTAGATCAGAGATTAGAAGAACCTGAAAGCAGAGGGGACAAAGTCTGGGTCACTTCACGTGACCAGGAGCGGAGCAATCGAATGCCCACCGATGTCAGGTGCTTCAGGTGAGAAGAGGTGAAGCTTGACTCTGCAGCCACGGGCACCAGGAGACGTCGACGATGACCAAAGTCTGGAGGTGAGCTGTCCCACAAAGGATGTCGAGTTCTGGGGCATCAGTGTCCGGATTGAACAACAACAAGCCTTTGCAACTGCAACCCACGCAGTCAGAGGAAAGATGCTTCTGTGAAGACCAGCAAGGTCCTGGGGACTCTCCAAGCTATGGAGAGTCAGGGCACGTCTGGAGCAACCAGGAAAGCCCACTGAAAGTCAAAGTTACCTTCACAGGGACCCACAGGCCAACGGACCAGGGATCGCAAAGGGACCTCAAGCTGAATCACTAAATACCAGCCCACGGAACACTCGTGGAGTGTAGGCCGGAAATCTTCAGTGGAATTACTGCTCGGGGTCAGGACTACAAGTATCCCAAAGCACAGTTTCAGGGGTTGCCGAAAAGCATATGCTGCTGCAAATGTACACGGTGCACAGGGGTACGGGTTTCACGGTCCCCACGAGGGATACGGGCCTCAGAATTGCTGAGAGCGCAGATCAACCTCAGAGACCTTGGGAACCCATCTCCTGTGTTGCAGAAATCTTCGGAGTCCTTCAGGAGCTGCGTAGATGCAAATTGGTCAGATGCATTTAGGTGCCTGCTCAGCAGGGGAGTAACTACTTTACTCCAAGGGAGATTTCGTCAGTCGTCCAGCGTCGTGCAGATCGTCGAAGTACTTGGTTTCTGTAGCAGAGGTTAGTCCAGGTAAAATCTAAAGTCCTGTAGTCAGGGGTTCCTACTTTATACCCAAGGAAAGGGGGGGACAAACTCTGGGGACCCACTTCTGGGAGGGTCAGGACAGAGGGGTGGCTACACCCATGTCCTTTGTCCAGTTTCGCGCCAGAGCAGGAGCAAATGGCTCCTGCAACCGGTTTGAGCTGGACTATGAACAGGGACACCAAATGTGCCCCCAGTGCAGACATCAAAGCACTCTCAGAGTGCACCCACCCAGCCCCAATACACTAAAGCCTGTCTGGGAGGTGGTCACACCTCCCTGTGACAGGAAACATATTGTCAAACCTTCCCCTGCCGGAGTTTCGTCCAGCAGCAGGAGGGCAGACTCGTGTCTGTGGCTGGCAGCATCCATTTTGTGATGCCAGGGTCAAGAAAGCTGGTACCGGGTGCACCGGTGTTGTCATATTTCTCCCTCTAGAAGGGTGGAATCATACCTCCCACACCAGTTACTGGTGTGGGGGTATGATTCCAAGGTGTTTGACACCAAACATGACATTTTTCCATGCAGCCGTTTTAAAGTTAGCATTTACTGCAAGGTTATAATGCACTTAAGTATATATGGTTGGCTGCATCACAAACAACCCCGGAATATAGGTTCCGAAGGCTGCAGAGGGACTCTGCTCATGCATGGGCAGCCTCTCACATAAGACCCAGCACCCTGCCTTCAGGATTGATAAGGCCTGCTATAGGGGTGACTGATAGGTTTATATGTGCAGTGATTAGGATGGATATAGTGAACCTATATCTAAGTAAGGGGTGCATGCAGCACCTTACACAGGCTGCTGTAGCAGACCTGTTGTGTCATTTTAAATGGTCTCTCAGGGTGGCATAATACATGCTGCAGCTCCTGGGAGGCCTCTGGGGCACCTAGGCCCTGGGTACATAGTATACCATATACTAGGGACTTATAAGGGTACCCCAGAATCCAATCTGGAGTGTACCTAAAGTACATGCACAACCAATTTAGGGAGTAAGCAGATAAACTGGGGTCCTGATTAGCAGGATCCCAGTCAGACTAGTCAAAAACCAGCAAAACACCAGAAAAAAAAGTGGGGGTAACCATGCCGTCAGAGTCCACCTTCCTACAGGCGGGAGCCTGGTGAACATGGATAACGAGAGGGGTTGGAGGGGGTTAACTCAGGGGCCGATGCAAGTGGGGAGGGGGCGGGAACAAAGGGAATGCGGACAACGGAAGGAGGGCGGGAGCCTGGTGAACATGGACAACGGGAGGGGTGGGGGGGTTGCCTCAGGGGCTGCCGCAAGTGGTAAGGGAGGTGGGAACAAAGGGTATGCAGACAACGGGAGGAGGGCGGGAGCCTGGTGAACATGGACAACGGGGAGGGGTGGAGGGGGTTGCCTCAGGGGCTGCCGCAAGTGGGGAGGGGCGGGAACAAAGGGTTGCGGACAACGGGAGTGGGGCGGGAGCATGGTGAACACAGACAACAGGAGGGCGGCTGAGTAAAGCAACAGGAAATTAAACAAGCGGCCAGCATTGTCCTGCCCCTAATGTAAGCAAAGCACGTTGTTGTGCCTGAAGTAGGAGAAACTCAATAAAGAAAATAGTGCTTACAAGACTAAATAACACATACTGTGTAACAACCGAAGTAAAGGAGCCAGTCGCCAAGGGAGGTTACAAATGAAGACAAGGCGGTACTAAGGAAGGACTAACAAGCCTATTAAGAAATCAGAAGCCAGCAGTTACGAAGGACAATGACACAAACCAATGACAAATATGGGCGGACAGTGAGCAAGCTTCTATTCCTTACTCAACTACAACAAGTCTTGCAGAGCAGCACATTCGCGCTGACTTTAGGCTCAACCTAAAAAGGATGGACATGGAGCCCGTCCCAGATTGTGTTAAGGCCGCCATGTTGGCATGGTGAGTAAGAAGCACTCCTACTGATGCCAGAGCTCTAAGAGTAGCTTTTTCAGCCACATGATAGATAGTTGGCGTGTCTCTTAAAAGTGCAGTTTTCCAACATGTACTTCATGGTCTAAATCATGACGTAAATTAAATGGATTTTTATATATGTAAAATCAAAAGCCGTAAAGCGGGTGTTGTTGCGTCGAACAAGAAAGACGGTCACGAGGCACAACCTTGGTCGGGTTGCGGACTCCGTATTAATATCGTGAGTGGAATGCAATTCCCAAAATGGCATGAGCCTAGATTCATAAGTAGCACCACAAACTTGTCAGCAGGTAGCGAGTACACACATCTCGCTGGGAAATGTAGGAGTAAGTAGTCACATCCTGATCACAGTGATCCGGCCACCATGAAGGAATCTGGACTATGATCAGTTCCATGCGTGAGTCTATTCTTATAAGTCGGGATCCAATCAATAATGTGATAGGATTGCCAGAGTACATGTACCCTTTCTGAGTCTTAAGAGAAACCTAATGAGGCTAATGTACTGTCATGCAAACCTATTGCATCACTCATGAATATCCGTTACACTCTGTTGCTGTCCATCAGCTGATGCAATGGGCCTTCTACGGCAATCATATTGGTGATGATTTGTAGTGTTGCACATCAATGACAGCTTAGTTACATAAGTTTCTCGACCTCCTGCATGCCATGCGTGACCCAAGGACCAGTGTGTGGCTCTGTTGTCCATGTATTATGGTTACTGTGCATCTGACTTGTTGCCGAAGTACTAACCAGCTATGTGTGGTTGTTAGTCACCAGTGCATTGAGTGAGGAGTTAGTTACAAATAAAGGGAAATAGGTACATCTGTGTCGGTAGTCAAAAATTCAATACATCATACATGAATGTACAGTTGAATATAGTTGAGCATAGTGATATGAGACATGTAAACAATCCCAACATCTACAGAAACACGTAATTCCTTGTCCACATTCAATCCCTGCTCCACCGCCCTTAGCTTATTGATCCGATTGCTTTCTAGCTGTCTTAATCGAAGTGCTCCATCCCCCCCCAGGGGATTCCACAAGCCCTTTTTAAACAAGATCCTGAGTATTGGTCAGAAATACTGGCCCCTCTCTTTCATACCATCAGACAGTCCGGGCACCTAACAGTTTCATGGAAGGGCTCTATAATTTCCCTGATTTATAAGGCCGGTGACAATAACTCACCAAAGAATTATCGTCTGATTGCACTACTAGACATAGAGGCAAAATACTTCGCCAGTACCTTATTTATAGAGTTCCAGGACTGGGCAAAAGAGAAGGAAATAATCCCCCTTTATCAAACAGGGTTCTGTAAAGACAGAGGAACCTCCAACCAATATATAAACCATGTCACTGATCATCGACAAGGCAAAATCAACAAAACAGGCGATTCATTTTTGTTTCATCGACTTTAAGGCAGCCTTTGAAAATGTTAATCAAGCAAGATTGTGGGGGAAACTGGCGCTTTGAGGAATCCCGTCAGCTCTCTTGAATCTTCTAATATATCTCCACACCAACACATGGGTACAGGTAAAACTAGGCATTGGCACACATCTTATGAGGCACAAACCAACCTCCAAGGGGCTCAACCAGGGATGTGTGTTTGCATCAACACTGTTCAACCTGTACACCGCAGACATGACATCAGTACTAGACACCTGCAACACGCATGCACCTCGACTCGGTGGCAAAGCCATCTCCAGTATCTCGTATGCCGGCTATGTTGTCCTCAACAGTTTGGATTCTCACCCCTCATCTGCATCAACCATCTGAGGGGCCTGTGGTCTGTCTGAACCCAGAAGTGAGTCCCAAACAAGTATGTTCTCAACTTCTTCAGTGCCCAGACCACAGCAAATGCCTCACGCTCAATTGCACTCCACCTCTGTTCCCGTGGAAGTAACCTCCTACTGATGAAGGCTACAGGTTAGTCTAGGCCCTCCTCATTCATCTGTGAAATCACAGCCCCTACACCATGCTCTGAAGCGTCTGTCTGCACAATGAATTCTTTAGAGAAGTTGGGCGCCTGAAGCACGGGTGCCGTGCACATGGCAGTCTTCAGGGCATCAAAAGCTTTCTGACAGGTGTCAGTCCAGTTTACTTTCTTGGGCTGCTTCCTGGAAGTCAGCTCTGTCAAGGGTGCAACAATGCTGCCATACCCCTTGACAAACCTCCTGTAGTACCCTGTGAGTCCTAAAAAGGCTCTCACCTCTGTCTGTGTCTTGGGGGGTCCCCAAGCCAGGATGGTATCAATCTTGGGCTGTAGGGGCGCCACCTGGCCGCTCCCAACCTGGTGTCCCAAGTACACCATGGAACCCTGCCCGATCTGGCACTTACTCGCCTTGATCGTGAGGCCTGCCCTCCACAGCGCCATCAACACTTCCCAGAGGTGGCGCAGATGTTCTTCCCAACTGGCGCTGAACACTGCAATGTCATCCAGGTAGGCGGCACTGAAATCTTCCAGTCCAGCCAACACCTGGTTGACCAACCTCTGAAAGGTGGCAGGGGCATTGTTCATCCCAAAGGGCATAACCCAGAATTGGTAGTGCCCATCTGGTGTGGAGAATGCTGACCTCTCTTTGGCCCCATCAGTTAAGGCCATATGCCAGTACCCAGACGTTAAGTCAAACGTGCTGAGGTACCGGGCAGCCCCTAACCGATCAATGAGCTCATCAGCTCTGGGGATGGGGTGCGCGTCATTCCTGGTGACTGAATTGAGTCCTCGGTAGCCCACACAGAACCAGAGTTCGGCTGTGGCACCAGGCGTGGCAGCCTTTGGGACCAAGACCACTGGGCTGGCCCAAGGGCTGTTAGAGGACTCTATCACCCCTAAGGCAAACATCTTGGAGACCTCCTCCTTGATGCAAGCCCTCACCCTGCCAGTCACTCTGTAAGTTTTGTGCTTTACAGGAGGACTGTCCCCAGTGTCCACATCATGGACGCACCAATCAGTGACACTAAGAGTCAGGGAGAACAGATCAGGAAACTGTCCCAACAGTTGCGACAGTCATCTTGCTGTTCAGGGGTCAGGGAGGTAGAGAGGTTTACACCCTCCACTGACTCATCTTGCTCTTTTGCAGACAGGAGGTCAGGAAGAGGCTCAGTCTCTTCCTCCATTCCATCATCTGTTGCTAGGAGCATGCCCACTTCGGACCTCTCCAAGTGGGGCTTCAGGCGGTTTACATGCAGGACCCGCAAAGGGTTCCTAGGAGACCGCAAGTCCACCAAGTAGGTGACATCACTCTTGCGCTCCACCACCTCAAATGGTCTGGTCCACTTATCCTGGAGCGCACAAGGCTCCACGGGGACCATGACCCACACTTTTTGACCAGGCTGAAACTCGATCAGAGTGGCATTCTGATCGTACTACCGCTTCATCTCTTCCTGGCTGGCTTCCAGATTTGCCTGAGCGAGTTGTCTGAAACACCGGGTTTGGTTTCTGAATGCCAGCATGTAGCTATATACATCCTGGGGAGGTTTACTGGGAGCTTTCTCTCAGCCTTCGTTTACCAAACTCAGAGGTCCTCTTACAGGGTGACCATACAGAAGTTCAAAGGGGCTGAAACCTAAGGACTTCTGTGGCACCTCTCGGTAAGCAAAGAGAAGGCATGGCAAGAGGACGTCCCACTTACGCCTCATGGGTTCCTCAAGACCCATAATCATGCCTTTTAGGGTCCAGTTGAATCTCTCAACCAGCTCATTACCTTGGGGGTGGTAAGGAGTGGTGAACTTGTAGGTTACACAACACTCCTGCCACAGGGACTTCATATACTTGGATATGAAGTTGGTACCACAGTCTGACACCACCTCTCTGGGGAACCCCACATGGGAGAAAATCCCCATCAATGCACGTCCCACCACGGGGGCCGTCACAGTCCGGAGAGGGATGGCTTCCGGGTACCGGGTGGCATGGTCCACCAAGACCAGGATAAACCTGTTGCCCATGGCTGTCTTGGGATCCAGAGGCCCCACAATGTCAATGCCCACCCTTTCAAAGGGGGTGCTGACCACAGGGAACGGTTGGAGAGGAGCCTTTTGCTTCCTCCCACTCTTACCACTTACCTGGCAAGTCTGACAGGTCCTGCAATGAGTATCTGAACTCTTGCGCATTTGGGGCCAATAAAAGTGGGTGACAAGCCTTTCAAAGGTCTTGTCCTGCCCCAAATGTCCTGCTAAAGGCACATCATGAGCCATACCCAGCAGGAAGGCTCTGAAGTGCTGGGGTACCACCAGCACATGGGCTGACCCAGGCTCAGCAACCTTAGGCTCGCTATACAGGAGACCATTCTCCCAGTAGATCCAATGTGATCCAGACTGATCACCTGCTGCCTGGTTTGTGGCCTGTTGCCGCAAACCCACAAGAGAAGGGCACTTCCTCTGCTCCTCGCAGAACTCTTCCCTGGAGGGGCCTCCTTCCTGCTGCCAGTGGGTCAGTTCAGGCAGGTCCCCCAGTTCCGCTACTTGCTCCCCCGTAGGCTCCAGGGCATCCCCCTCAAGGTCTGCCTCCTCCTGGACTGTGGGAGCTTTGGGGGCCGGTTTCCCACACCCCCAGCCTCTTCTCTTTAAGGCAGGCACCTGGGCCATTCTTTCAGGCTCCAGGTCTTCTTGAACACCCTTACTGGCTGCCGTGGACCGAGTGGTCACACATGCCCACTCAGGCAGATCCAACATCTCCAAATGAGCCCTTCGCTCCACTTTAGCCCAAGGGGAGATTTCCAAATCATTGCCTAGCAGACAGTCAACAGGCATGGCTGGCCTCACAGCTACTTGAAAGGTACCTGAGACCCCCCGCCCCACTCAAAGGGAACCTGGGCCACCTTACAGTGGCTCTCTGAGTTGTCAGCTGCAACTACAGGGTAAAATGCATGGGGGATCACCTGCTCTTCAGACACCAGCCGACAACTGACAGCTGTCACACTGGCTCCGGTGTCTCTCAGAGCCTCCACCCTTTGGCCATTGATGGTCACCCACTGCCTGTATTTCTTAGTGTTATCAGGCAGCTGGGTCCTGGGGACCATCTCACTGTCTCCTAAAGAGACTGGGGACATCTCTGCGGGATCCCACCCACCTTGGGCACCCATCTCCTCTCCCAGGGCTACACTAGCCATCTGCCGTGGCGGTGCACCAGTGGGTGCTGTTTTACCTTTGTTGGGGCACTGAGGCTCCCAGAAAAAGTGGCCCACCTGACCACAACTGAAACATCTCTTGGGACCCCTCTGAACAGGCTTATCTGTCGGGGCCCCTGACTTCTTCTCAGGGGGAGGCTGGGAACCCTTCCCTTGGTTCCCTTGTGGATTACTTTGGGGCCCTTTCTGGCACTCCCTCTGTTTACCCTTGTCCCCCCCACTCTTCTGCTGGGGACCCTGCCCACCTTTGGCGGAGTCTCCCACATGACCCTTGTGGACCCGGGTACTAACCCAGCAGTCCCCCTCCTCAGCAAGCTTCCTAGGGTTAGTCAGCTTACTATCAATAAGGTGCTGGCATAGCTCTGGAAAACAATTACTAGACAAGTGCTCCCATGCAATCAAGTCACAGAATGCTTCAAAATCATTAACTTTGCTACCCTTCACCCAACCATCCAATGCTCTGCAAAAAAAAAGACACATATTCCACCCAAGTACTTGACTCCAGCTTCTTACAATTCCTAAAGCTTTGTCTATAAAGCTCTGGGGTCAACCCAAACCTAGTCATTAAGGCTTCCTTCATGTGGACATAGGAATTCTGATCCTCAGAGGGCAAGTCTAACAAGGTGTCCCATCACTGAGAAACCGCCCCCACAACCCCGCTCCCCAATCCTTCTCAGGGACCCGGTGGGAGGTCATAGCTACCTCATAGGCCTTAAACCATTGCCCAATATCTTCATTCTTGTGGAACTCCTTAATGACATCTTTGGGGATGAATACTCTTGTTTCTACAGGCACAGATGGTGTGCTACCACCAGAGGGAGTAATTTCTAAACTCTTGGCTTTCAACTCCAACTCCCTCAATATCCTCTCATGCTCCAAATGCATTCTCTTTTCTTCAAAGGCTAACTTCTTGCTTTCTAATTACATCTGACCACCCAGTTTGAGCTTGGCTAACTCCATCCTGTGGATTCTATCCTTCTCCCTGTCCTCCAGCTCTTCTGGGGACAGGCCCTTTGAAGAAACACTGCTGCCTGCCCTGGAAGGTACTTTCTCCCCAGTCAGGCCCAAAGGCCCATCTAGCTGTCCATCTGTATTCTCTGCCTCATCCCTAGGCTCTTCAGGATGCTCAGGAGCATTTCTAGATTCCAACCAGGCCCTCAGCGCCTTTTGGAACTCTTCCTTCTTGGTGATGCCTTTCACAGGGATTTTAAATCCTTTACAGAAGGTTTTAAGCTGTGGCACAGTGTAGGTATCAACCCTATCTTCTTCAAATTGTAGATCCATAGATGCATTGGATGCTGCTTTGCTCATGGTAACAAGGATTGGCAGTTTTTAGCAAAAGTAGAAGTCCCAAGGAAAAAAAATTCTACCAAAATGTATGTGGTTGTGTTATGGTCTGCACTCACTAGTAGTGTACACCAATCACTGTATATGAGTCACAAATGCAAGTCCAGAATCCTCACCGCTGACCACCAATGTTAGAAATGGGGGTCTCTAGTTGGCAGAGGTAGGTACCTTTGACCAAGTAGGGGCCCTTGCTTCTAGTCAGGGAAAGGGGGATACACTCCTGAATAACCCCTGCTCACCCCCTTGGTAGCTAGGCACGAGCAGACAGGCTTATCTCAGAGGCAGTGTGTAAAGCATTTGTGAACACATACAGTAATACAGTGAAAACACTACAAATGGACACCACACCAGTTTAGAAAAATAAGTAATTTTTATCTAGATTTAACACAAGACCAAACGACAAAAATCCACAATACAGTACTCAAAAATATGACTTTCAAATGGTAGAAATAGCTTAGTTCAATGTAGATGGTAAATGCAACACTTTACTCTCAAAGTACCTTGGATGCGTAACGCAATACAAACAAAAGGGTCGCAGGGAAGGTGATGCGTCGGTTCCTTGCTTCGGGGGAGCTGATGCGTCGGTTCCTTACTGCAGCGCAGGGGAGGTGATGCATCGGTTCCTTACCGGAGAGGAGGTGATGTGTCGGTTTCTTACTGTGTTCCAGTTACGATGCAACAAGATGGCGCCTTGATGCGATGCGACGATCCGGTGCGATGCGACAAGATGGCGTCTTTGATGCGATGCGACAACGTGGATGCGATGCGTGCACGCCGATGGCCGTGCGGCGAGATCGGTGGTTTCTTGAGCCGCGACAGGCCCTGCGACACGCTTCTCCGGTGATGCGATGGCAACCTCTGCGGCGGCGTCACGCTTCTCCGGTGATGCGACACGCTCCTTCGTCAATGTGACAGCGAACAGCTGCGGCAGTGGCACGCTTCTTCGGCGATGCGACGGCAACTGCTGCGGCGGCGACACACTTCTTCCTCATTGCGTCGCGCTTCCAGCTCCCAGCGACACGCAGTCATTGTAGGTCCTTAAACAACAGCAGGCACCTTTCTGCAGGTAGAATTCCCAGCAAGGAAATTCAGGGGGAGCTGGTGGTGAAGTCTTTGTGTCCCTGAGACTTCAGAACAGGAGGCAAGCTCAACTTCAAGCCCTTGGAGATCTTCCTCAAGATAGTAAAAGTACACACAAAGTTCCTTTTCTCCTTTCCTTGGCAATGAGTAACCACTGCAGCAAACAGCACAGGGGCAGTCTCCTCCTTCAGCTTCCTTGGTTTCTCTCCTTGGCAAAGGTTCGTCTTGATTCCCAGAAGTGATCTAAAGTTCTGGGGTCTGGGCCCCAATATTTATACTACAAAATCCTTTGTTCTCTGAAGGCAGAGAGTGTCTGTGCCCAGCCAAAACCAGTTCTATCCTCCCTGGTGCAGCTTCCTGGCAGGAGGTGGAGACAGCATTGTTGAAAACAGACCTGGCCCAGGTAGCTGAAAGGAAATTCCCCCCCTACTCTCTATTCTATGAAGGCTCAGGCAAGTGAAAGGAAATCTCCTCCCCCTACTCTCTATTCAATGCAGGTCCTATTCAGCCCAGCCCTGACCCATCAGACTGCTGGAGCCAAGGCCCTCTCCAGACCCCTGTCACTCACAAACCAGACATGGAATACACAAACCTAGCAGAGGCATACTGGATGGTTAGGCAAGAAAATACCTACTTTCTAAAAGTGGTATTTCAAACACAGAATGTAAAAATCACCCACACTAAAAGATGTATTTTAACATTCTGAGTTCAGGCACACTAAACTTTATTTTCCCATCTTGTTCCTAGGGTCAGTTAGGACTATAAGATGTTATAATCAAACTGACCATTCTGGCCTATGGGGACAGGTAGCCTTGCAATAGTGAAAAACGAAATTGGCTGTAATTCACTATCAGGACATGCCACACACATCAGGGCATGTCCTACCTTTTACATACAATGCACCCTGCCCTTGGGCCTACCTTAGGGGTGTCTGATATGTAGAAAAGGGAAGGTTTAGGGACTGGCAAGTGGGTGCACTTACCAAGTCAACATGGCAGTCCCAGACTGCACACAGGCTCTGCAATGGCAGGCCTGAGACACACTTTACCTGCTGCTTCTGTGGGTGGCACAATCAGTGCTGCAAGTCCACTAGCAGCATTTGATCTACAGGCCCTGGGCACACATGGTGCACTATACTAGGGTCTGACAAGTAAATCAAATAAGCCAATCATGGAGTCACTAATCCATAGCACAATTTACAATAGGAAGCACTTGCACTTTGGCACTGAACAGCAGTGGCAAAGTGCCCAAAGCATCTAGACCAGCAAAAACATAGCAAAAATACAGGAGGCAACAGCAAAAAAATGGAAGGGAGACCCACGCCAATGGTGCCAGGTCTAACAAGAACAAAGCTGCCTTTGCCCGCAGGAGCCACGCCTGGATGACACTGAGTGGCCATAAATCCCTTGGGTCACAGACACACTTCAATTTGGGATATTCTAGGAAGACCAAAGAACAATTCTTAAAATACAGGCTAGGAAATCCTGCCAGCCATTCTGCACCTCCCACCATGGCAGAGGGATAAATGTGCTAGCACATGTAGACTATGTGGGAACGGTACTGAGGATATGGAACACCTAATCTGCTCCTCTACTAACTTAAAGGAGGAAAGGGTAGGATTACTCAAAGCACACTTTAACGAATTGAGGGAATCGAACTCGGGGACAGGCTGTGATCGCATGCTTCGATTCCAAAGACCCGCAGCTAAATGGGAAGCTAGTGAAATTTATGTCACTAGTAGAATCCAAGCAAGGAAGAGCAGCGCATCGTGCAAATGAAAAACCGCATAAGGGAGTTTTAACTCACACAACTGAAAACTTTTAGCACAGACATTCGAACCTCTTCAGAACATGCCAAATAAGGTGCTTTTACACTAGAGACTTTCAAGCTTTTAGAAATGTATTTAAAAAAGAAAAGAAAATGCCTCTTTCCCGTTCTTCTTATTTCTCTTGTCTTAATAAGCACGAATTTTTAATGCATACTTTTTGTAATGGTTTAAATTAATCAAATACAATAAATTACTTTACTTACCCCCAGGTACAGGAGCCACCACATCAGCACCATGAAAGTTCATTGATTTGTCCTGTGTGCGATGTTGAAATGTGAAGGCTATTGGGTGGTGAGCAGTGTTGTTTCTAATCGCTCTCACATGTTCTTGTATTCTTTCCTTTAAAGGTCTCACAGTGGTACATATGTAGATCTGGTCACAAACACATTTCATACAGTACACCTCGTACTTCGTGTTGCAATTGATATATTTGTAGATGGTGAACACTTTCTTGGTGTTCTACATGAAGGTTGTGGTTTTGTCTGTCGCAAAACAGCAGATACAACATGAGTCACATTTATAAAAACCTTTTGGAGGTGATTGTAACCAAGTGCTTATTTTTTGCGGTGGCACATAACTTGAGCAAAGATATTGTCTCAGTGTTTTCCCTCTCCCATGTGTGATGATGGGTTTAACTCCAATTGCCTCCTTCAAAGTGTCATCATGAATCAACAAGTGCCAGTGGTTAAATAGAATTCTATGTACTTCAGCACTAAGTGCTGAATAAGGTGAAATGAATGCAATTTGTCTCTTCTTTGATGTCTTCTTATTCGTAGTGGTGACTAGTAGACTCTCTGGCTTTACAGTGGTGAGCTTGAGTCTTGCTGATGTTAGTATGTCCCTGATGTACCCTCTTTCAGTAAATCTACGTTCCACCTTATTCAGTTCTTGGTTGGGTTTAGCTACAGTTTCTTTTGATTCTCAGCATTTCCCCGTAGGGAATGGCACTTGTCTGTGAGGGAGGGTGTGCACTGGTGGCATGTAGTACTGAGTTACAAGCTGTGGGTTTCCTGAAAGGAAGTGTTAGCAGTTTGTTCCCCTCTGTCCGAATAGTGACATTGAGGAAGTGCACCTCTTGTGTGCTTTGTTCTTTTGTGAATCTGATGTTGTAAGTGTTTATGTTTAAGTATGCAAACAATTTCTCCAAGCATTCATTAGTACCCGGCCAAAACATGATAACATCATCAAAATAGCATCCCCAGTACAGTATGTGTTCCAAGTATTCCCCGGGACCTTTCCTCCAAATGTGTACCAATTCAAAGAGACCCATATACTTATTCACAAAAGAGGAAGAACATTTTGCATCCTTGGCCACGCCTTATACTTGGAGAAATCAATCACAAGTATGTGTAAAGATGTTATTGTTTAGCACAAACCGTATTAGATCCAGTAACATTTCCGTGTGCTCATAAAGAGCCGCCCGTCATGCATCTAGAAAGTGTTGTACAGCCTTGATACCCTGGTTCATAGGTATGCATGTGTATAGTGCACACACATCTAGTGTGACCAGCTGATGTCCCTCTACCCATTCAAAGTCTACAATTTTGCCAAGTAGGTCACGGCTATTCTTTAGGTATGATGGTAAGTTGCTGACCAGTAGCGGCAAATATAGATCGATGTACTCAGATAGTCTCTCCGTGGGGGATCCTGTCCCCGAAGTAATGGGTCTACCCGGGGAAACCCTAGCTCCCTATGGACTTTGGGCAGAACATAAATACACAGGCATGTGGGA
Source organism: Calotriton arnoldi (assembly GCA_963921515.1). NCBI lineage: Eukaryota > Metazoa > Chordata > Amphibia > Caudata > Salamandridae > Calotriton > Calotriton arnoldi. Next base: position 883,203 of record CAWUFW010007651.1, on the reverse strand, counting down.
TTACTGTTGAACAGGTATCTGTATTCCATGTCTGAAATGAGGCAAAGTTCTCTCCAGTGTTTGAGTCTCTGTTCTACTTTTAAATTGGTTCCTCTTAAGGGGTTACTTTCAAGTTTGGAATAAGCAGTATTGTTGGCCACTTGTCTGTCAATTTATCTCCTATAATCCACCTTGTTCAAGAGAACCATGTTCCCCGCTTAATGAGTCTCTCTGATGATCAAAGACTCGTTATTCCTTAAGGTGTCAAGTAATCTCCTTTCCTCTATCATGATGTTATGTCTGTTTTGTCTGACTCTTGATGAATACTTGTCCTCTAGTTTGTGAAGATCTTGGCACACTAACAGTGCAAATCTGTTGATTGGTTTGTCCCTGGGTAGTCAAGGAGTGAATTTGGATCTATTCTTTAATACACTGTCACTTTCTAAATATGGGTTGATATCAAGGTCTGCCCTGAGTGCCTGTTTGGGAGGTGATTCCTCCTATTCCTCCAGCAGTAAGAGTAATTGTAGGTCCCTGAGATCCCCAATGGTGGGACTATTGTACCCCAAATGTAATGGCCTGGTGTCAGCTTGTGTAGTTGTTTGCCATGGAAGAATTTGTGTAATTTCAATTTTCTTGTAAATTTGAAACAATTGACATAAAGTTAAGTGAAATTGGGTAGAGACCTAGGACAGAAACTCAAGTCTTTGCTGAGCAACCTTATTTCTGCAACATCCAGTTCATGATTTGACAGATTTATAATGTTGATGTTATCAGAAATATTGCTGGTGTCAGATATAACCTCATTGCCCCTAATTCCGAGCAACTGATCTAGTGGTAACCCCCTTCCTTTTCTTACTTTTTGTTTCTGATTCCTGATTTCTCCCTCTTTGTCCTCTTGGGACATTTTCTTTCCTGTATTGTTGCTTACTCCTTTATGGAACGTTTGAAGCTCTAAAAATAAAGGATTCGAGGACATGGAGGTTGTAGGTGCATCAGGCATAATGGAATCCCCACTTGTTACACTGCTAACACTGGATAAGTCTGATGCACTTGTTGAAGTAGTGGTATGTATTGTGGGAACTGATGCACCGCACCGCAGCCCGAACTCCGCACAGATGGATCTCCGACAGCGCCAACACCACAGCCCCCTGAAGAAGAAGAACAACACACACGCCAAGAAAGCCAGATGGTTTACCACCAAACTTTGAGAGTCCAGACACACATGCCGCTGCCTCAAAAAGGCCTGGAGGAACTCCAAATCCACAGAAGCCCACAACAACTTCAGAGCCGCCACCAATGCCCACCACCAACTCATCAGAAATACGAGAAAAACAGCGATCAAAGACAGAATCTCCACACACGCGCACAACAGCAAAGAGCTCTTCAGCATCATCAAGGAGTTTGCCCAACCCACCAGCGAGTCTACGGACATTCCTCCCTCACAAGACCTCTGCGACAAACACAGCTCCTTCTTCCACCACAAAATCAAGAACATTTACGACAACTTCGACGAAGACAGCCAACACACCGAACCCTCACCAACCACCCCCGACACCCTAAAGCCAACGATTGACAGCTGGACAGCCCTCACCAGCGAAGACACACTGAGGACAATGAAGTCAATCCAATCCAGGGCCCCCATGGACCCCTGCCCCCACCACATCTTCAACAGAGCCGCCGACACCATTGCACCCAAACTTTGCCACACCATCAACTGCTTCCTAGTGAACACCTTCTTCCCCGATGACTGGAAGCATGCCGAGATCAACCCCCTCCTGAAGAAGCCCTCAGTGGACCCCACCGACCTCAAAAACTACAGACCCATCTCCGTGCTCCCGTTCCCAGCGAAAGTCATTGAGAAAGCCATCAACAGCCAACTCGCCACCTTCATCGAAGAGCACAACATCCTCGACTCCTCCCAATCCGGCTTCAGAAAAAACCACAGCACAGAGACCGCCCTCCTCGCCGCAACAGACGACATCCGCTCCCTCCTGGACAGAGGAGAAACAGTAGCCCTCATCCTCCTCGACCTCTCAGTGGCCTTAGACACAGTCTCTCACCGCACCCTAACATGCAGACTTCGCGACGCAGGGATCAGGGAAAAGGCCCTCGACTGGATCCACTCTTTCCTCTTTGGCAGAACGCAGTGGGTCAGACTCCCTCCTTTCCTCTCGGACCCTACACCAACCACCTGCGGAGTACCCCAGGGATCCTCCCTCAGCCCCATGCTGTTCAACGTCTACATGGCTCCGCTCGCCCCCATCGTCAGAACCCACAGACTCAACATTGTTTCATACGCAGACAACACTCAACTCATCCTCTCCCTATCCAACGAACCCAACGCAGCCAAACACAACTTTCAAGAAGGCATGGAAGCAGTCGCCAAATGGATGAAAAGCAGCTGCCTACAACTCAACACTGACAAAACAGAAGTACTCATCATGGGCCCACACCCCGATGCCTGGAACTACACCTGGTGGCCCCCCGCTCTCGGAAGCCCGCCCACCCCCACGGACCACGCACGCAACTTCGGAATCAACCTGGACTCCGAACTTAAAATAGGCCGCCAGATCAATTCTGTCACATCCTCCTGCTTCCACACCCTCCGCCTCCTACGCAAGACCTTCAAATGGATCTCCCCGGAGCACAGAAAGACCGTCACTCACGCCCTCATCACCAGTAGACTTGACTACGGCAATGCACTCCAGAACGCCGCCGCAAGACTGGTCCTCAACCTGCCAAGACACTGCCACAACTCCCAGCACCTGCGCACACTCCACTGGCTCCCCATCGAGGCTAGATTCACCTTCAAGATTCTCGCCCACGCACACAAAGCCCTCCCCAACACCGGACCAGCATACCTGAACAGCCGACTCGAATTCCACGCACCCCAAAGGACCCTACGATCAGCCCAGCTCTCCTACGCCGTGGTACCCCGCGCCAGGAAGTCCAGATCGGGAGGCTGCTCCTTCTCCTTCCTCGCGGCCAGGGCCTGGAACGCCCTACCGCTCCACCTCAGACAGACGACATCACTCCCCATCTTCACGAGAAACCTCAAAACTTGGCTCTTCGATAAACCTCCTCCTTCATGGACTGAAACCTGCACTTCCCTCCCCCCCAACGCCTTGAGACCCTTACGGGTGAGTAGTCGCGCTCAACAAAACCATGATTGATTGATGCATCAACAGGTATGTGTGTTTTAATATTGTACATTTTCGAGCAATTGTGTACACCGTGCCATTTTTGTAATCTCTTTCGTCCCTCCTAATTTTCTGCATCTTCTTGTCTTTGATGTATAGTTGATGTATTCTCAGTGACTCTCTTAAGATCTGGTAATTTCTTTCTGTAGCTTCTGGTAAATTGAGATTTTTCTCGCTTGGATGTCAGTTAATGGTTTATTCCTTTTCATCTCGGTGTCTCTGATCAGTATGTCCATCATTCCTATGGATGAGGTCAGCAGTAGCTTCTCCCATTCTTTTAGATGGTTTAAGTCTAAATCTTCAAATGTGAGGAACATTCGGATGCGTAGGCCCCTAGGTACTTGATCTTTTCTATGTATTTCTGCAGAACCGTTGCATCCCACCACCTAGAAAGTTCTTGTTTTTGAAGTCGTTCCAGTCTAAGGAATTTAAGTCTAAGCCCATCCCTACAGAAACATCTTCTAAATTGCAACCTGAGTTTCTCATTCCATTTGTGACAGAACAGATGTGACTCTAATTACTGTAAGACACCAATTGCTTGAGTCAGTGAAATTCTACCCAGAGTTTCATGTATTGTTCATATCTTTGGCTACAAAAACACATCTCGCTTCGTAAACTCTACCAGTTCTGTTGATTTCAGAGGATGAGTGTGAGGTACATAGGATCTTTGGTGAAAGAATTGCAAGAGGAATGTAGCAATGTTTGATGAATTGGAAGTGGTCCTGAAGAATGGTCATGGGAGCCAGCTTCCAATCTTCATGTTCCCTGTTTGTTGAAAGTCCTTTTTGCAAGACATCCTTACAAACCAGGAGCCCACCCACAGAGATGACAGGCTTTGATGGGGGCAGGGGTACTGTCGAAAGTGGTGCTCTAGGTATTGCTTACTGCTTGGTGTGGTTCAGGTAGGAAGCAGTGCTCCAACTCCACTTGTCTAGGTTCTTTGCAGCTAAGAAAAGGCTGGCAGTCATCACAGATTATCAGTGCTATCTGGACTGACACTGCATTTTATTGTTATTGACTGTATGGTGGCAATAAACTATGAGTCCAAACAAACTGCAAACTCTTGCATGTTCTACACAACTATGGGCATCTCGATTATTCAGTATATTTTCCCTCGTGTATTACAATTTTGCTGCAGCCACAACCCCACCTTATTACAAAGATCTTGGATTTCTCCTGCCAAGACCACATTTTCTTCAATAATGGTTTTAGTGTACATTGGGAATAAAGACAATTACAGTTGTAGTGCACACATAATTGCTAATAGTAGAGAACTACAGAACGTTAATAGTATTGGTTATTTTGCAGTTCTTAGAAAGACCAGGGGAAAGTATAACTTTCACAAGAGAGCTTGCTGGAAAAAGGATGAGTGTTTGATGCCAGTGATAGCACCAGACTTCATCTCCTCACTGGCCACTTCCTGACAGGACCCTGCTTCTTTGGGCATCTTCTTTACCTCGTCTATTCAGCAACATGAGCAGAAGCACATAGCAGAGGAGTCTCCGGACTCTGATGTCAGCTAATTCACAGATTTCTGAACATCTCAGTGCTCTTTCGTGCACCTGCAGACATCAAAAAAGGATACTTGGTTCAATAGAGGAAAGGCAACTCCAGTGTCCAATAATATTGTTGTCTTATCTGACAAGACTAGGCTGAGAAAACTCCATTATGGGAAATTGCTAAAATAAAGATAACTGATTTCTGTGAAAATCAGATGTTTGTGAAAACAATTACCTAGAACTCAGTTAAATCTTGGATTCAGTTTATATACAAAGTGTAAAATGTCTTGTTATTTCTAAAATAATAAGAGTTATAAGGATAATTGATTTTTTAAAAGGTTAATGGGAGAAAAATGCATAGAAAATCAGGGTCTCTGTAGTCTTTTTTTAATTTACCACAACCCAGGATAGACAATTTGAAGACAAAAAAGGTAGCTACAGAATAAGATGAACACCGATAGTTAATGAGAAGTACACACAAAAGATGAGGGAGGGAAAAGGTGGTTGGGAAAGACGGGTACAAATAAATACAGGGTGGTGGAGGGGCAGGTGGGCACCTCGACATCGGAAGGGCATGGATGGAAGGGGGCGGGGAGAAAAATGTAAATGATAAAATGAAGAGTAGGGTTGTGAATAAGAAGGGCGATGGGGGAGGAAGTGTCTTCTGTTGCTAAAAGGAAACATAATACCATAGAGGGGAGGAAGTTAAGAGAATTGATTAAAATGCACGTAAACAGGAAACAATAAAAGGAGTTGTTGAAAAAGTTATAAAAACAAAGAGATGAAAGTGTGGGAGGGGCAGAAAAACTGGCAAACAAGTGGAAAGAAAAACTATAATAAAGAATTTTTACAAAGAAAGGAACTTATGAGGTTAGTATTGTCACCCTGGTAATGACATTCCCAGGTGAAAAATGTATGGAAGCCAATTGATTGAAAATGGATTTTCAGAACCAGTTTTTACCGGTTTGTTTCATTCAGAAGCAGTTTTACCCGGACAGCATTATGAGCTGGACTGCTTGCCTCACCGCACACTTCTTTGTCGTAAGCATCATTTGTATGTGTTATTATGTGAATAATTTTGATTTCCACCGGTTTCCTACATTTCAGTTTATTTTGTACCGGATGTTGCAATAATAAGATGTTTCTTAAGGGTTATTTTGGAACATGCAGGATTATTCTTCTGGCTGGCAATCATCCTGTTTTAGCACATGCAGGTCCAGAGTTATTAAATGTTTGCAATGGCGCAAAATCGAGCAAAGGGGCACATGCATCAAGCATTTTTGCCTTCGCTAACGGGCTGGTTCGCAGAATCGGCCCGTTTGCGAACGCAAAAAATTCTTTTAAGATGCAGCAAACCCCAATTTGCGACTCGGTAACCTGTTATCGAATCGCAAAATGGGTTTGCGATTCGGTATTTGGAAGGGGCGTGTTTAGGGAGTCCCTTCCCAATACCGAATCCTAACGGTATGCATTAATGTTTTGTGCCCGTGAATGCAGTCGCAAAACATTTGTATATTACCACCTACTTCAAGTAGGTGGTAACCCATTCCCCGAGGGACCCCTTTCCCTTTGTGAATGGTTGTAAAAGCATTTTTAGGAGCAGGCAGTTGTCCCAGGGACCACTGCCTGGTCTTAAAAAATGAAAAGAAAACCTTTCATTTTACCTTTTGTAAAGCATCTCGTTTTCCTTTAGGGGAAACGGGCTGCTTTACAAAAAAAAATAAGATTGCTTTATTAAAAGCAATCACAGACATGGTGGTCTGCTGACCTCAGCAGGCCACCATCCCCGTGATTTTTGCGATTCCTAGGGGGTGGCAAATTGCGATCTACCTCATTAATATTAATGAGGTAGAGGGAATTGCGACCCCCTAGGAATTGCAATCTTAAACTCTTTGGTTTCACGCATTGTAAATTGCGATTACCTAATTGTGATTCTCAGGAATTCGCAATTAGGTATTTGCAATTTACAATTTTGATGCATGTGCCCCAAAGACCGTACAAAGTTTAGAAGGAAATTAACTTCTCAGTGCAAATAGTACTTAGAGCTGCTTTTCATCACTTTGCGTCAAGGGGTGTTACAAGTGCATAAAATGGGTGGGTGAACCCAAACGCCCATAGTTTTTAAGCAAAGCCCTTTCTACTAAGATTGGCGGACTAGGCTTTGTGTTCATAAATAACTCGTCATTGAAGCACATGTTAAAAAGGGAATTCTTTCATTTCTCTAAATAGCCGTCACATTGCATGTGTGCTGAAGTGCAAAGCACACATTAAACCTGTGAGATATTTCAGAGTTTGTCTAAGAATAAGGATTTGTAAGCGAAAGGTACTTTCCAGTACAGAACCGGATGTTGCAATAACGAGATTTTTGGGGAATAATTTTCCAACATGTAGTATTATTCATCCTGTTTTATAACATGTAGGTCCAAATTTATTTACGGGTTATAAGGGACAAAGTAGTGCAAAATTACAAAAAGTCTTGCAAGATTATTAACTTTCCATCTCAGACGCTATTTGTGCTGGAAATGTGCTTGTTTCTCAGTGCAAATAGTGCTTAGGGCTTTGCGTCAGGGGTGTTACCGGGTGTAACTTGTGTGGTTCACCGCAAACACACATAGTTTTTGAATGAAGATCCCACTGTTCCTGGGACACGCATCACCTTACCACCCGGGGGGTTCCAGGTACCTCGATCTGCAAGTGACCAATTGTCACTTGTGTTTTTCCACATTGACTGCAAAGGTGACGTTTTACAGTAGTGAATTGCACAGGTTTATTATTCCTTCTAAAATCCATAACTATATTCTTTCAAATGTGTTCATTTTAGAGTCTAGGTTTATATCAAAATCTGCTTGATTTTCATAATTTGGTTTAGGATTTCCATCAAGTCGTGTCAATTACTTATCACCCATGTTGGGCTCTGACATGCTTAACACATGTCCCTCTAGTCCAGGGGTCACCAACCTTTTCTCTGATGGGAGCGATTATTATCACTCTGAGCTACTCATGAATATTATAACAGTTACAACACAACCATATCCAATAAGATTCCAGTTCTGACCTTTCCTTATAGCATTACTGATAACGACCACCTCTTGCAACCTTGTACTCAAGTGACTCGCTCCCTCGTTCGTCCTTTCATGACCGAGTGGTCATTCGCACAGTGTGATTGATAGAGCAGAGCCTTTAACACGACCACGCTCATGCCAGCCTGCTAGACTGTGAGTGGAGGTAGGAGGTCATGGGCTGTCATAGTGTATGTTTACCTGTTGGCATGTCTACCTGCTATTGCTTCGCTCCCTCCTTCAACATTCCCAGACCCTCTCTATGGCCTAACGGACAGCACTAACCTTCCACGAGCTACTGCCATGGAGCTGGTTGCAGACCCCTGCTCAAGTAAAGCCTGACTGCTCTTTGCCACTCTACCAGGACTGAGCTAAGGATTTATTAGTGTGAATCCAAGGATCATCTTTGGGGTATCGTGTTAGTGTTACATGGTGAGGCCAAACCAGCATCACCATATAATACTCCAATATCCTAGAACCTTTGCATTGCATGTGGGCGGAAGTGCAAAGCACACGTCTAATCTGTGGGATATTTCATTGTTTTTAACAGCATCGAAACATGCAATTGAAGCGTTGCTTCCAGTACAACTCCTGTGCTCGACAGAGCACACTCACCTCTGAACCTTTTTGTGAGGTTGTGCATCAAAACCGGCAACCTTTTTAGTGCACCTGCCTATGTAATGACAACAACAGCAGTCTGTTCACAGTAAATATGGCCTCATGCTGTTTTCTCCTCTTCACACAATGCAGTGCAGCAACTTAGCAAAGAATTATAAATCTGGGCCACAGTACCTCCTCATGATGCTGGGACGCAGTCTTTCAGCTCCTGCATAGTGTCTCACTTTCTATGGCATGACCTGGTGCCATATCAAGATCCCATGCTGGCACAGAAGGGGTGTTTACATTTCAGTTTTCCATCTTCAGCGCATACATTAAACAGAAAGAGTCAGTCACAGCCCTGTGTTTCCAGGCTCTGCTGTCTGCACCCCTTGCACTGACTCAAAGATATTCCCAATTAATATCTTTGAAGAACACAGGGAAAAAAGAAATGCACGGACCCCTTATGCACCAGCACAGTGCAGACAGTGGGGGTATAATTCAGTCTCTTGGCTATCACTACTGACCAAATATAACACATTGAAATCACCATGGCTAATGCTGGGGGTCTCCAGAGGAGTCTAGGCGCTATGTATATGTGTTATTCCCCTCAGTGCTTGCTTTTGTAAAATATCACAACACTCTAAATACAGGTTTGTAATGTAATTTGTAATATGAATTGTATCAACTATTCTGATCTCTCCGTCCAAGACATTCACATTCTATTTCTTAGTACTGTCAACAGTAAAGATTTATTTTCCAAGCCCTTCTCAATCACTCTCCTTCTCTCTGCCTCTCTTGTTCTCTCTTGCTCTCTCTCATTTTCTCTCTCCTTTCCTCTCTCTTTTTCTACCTCTCTATTATTCTTTCTATCTCTTGTTCTCTCTCTCTGTCTTTTTCCTTCCCTCTCTTTCTTCTTTGCTCCACTTCTCTCTCACTCGCTCATCTTCTCTCTCTCTCTCTCCCTCTCTTTTTCTATTTCTCCTTTTTTCTCTCCCTCTATCTTGTTATCTCACCCTTGCTATTTCTCTCTTCTGGGCTCTGCCTCCCTCTCCTATTCTCTCTTTTACCTATTTCTGTCTCTTGGTTTTTCTCGCTCCCTCCGTATCTCTTGTTCCCACTCCCTCTCTTGTGCTCTGTCATTCCCTCTCGTCATCCCTCTCTTGTTCTCTCTCCCTCTCTTTCTCTCTCTTGCTCCATTTCTATCTCTGTTGTTTCTTTCCCTTCTCTCTTTCTCATTTCTCTCTCCCACTCACTCTTGTTCTATGCCCCTCTCTTTACTCTCTCTTGATCCATCTCTATCTGTCAATCTCTCTCTCTCCCTTGTTCTCTCTCCCTCTTTCTCTTATTCTTTCTCTTTCTCTCTCCATCTCTTGTTTGCTCACTCTCTCATTCTCTCATTCTTTCTCTTCCTCTCTTGTTCTCACCCTCTCTTTCTCATCTCTCTCTACCTGTCACTCTCTAGTTATCTTTCTCTGTCGCTTCCATTCTCTCTCTCTCTCTCTCTCTCTCTCACCCTCCTCCCTGCCTCCCTGTGATTGGGTGAGATTGATCTGAGGACACTGTGCTGGGAGTTGTACTTAATATATACATTTTTGGTTTGAAATGTAAGTAAACTTCTCATTTCTCTCTGTTTCTTTGCAGTTGATACAGATTATGTTCGCCTGTCTAATGCTGCGGATCCTTGTGCTGGGGTTGTGCTCGTTGAGATAAATGGCTTTGAAGGAACAGTTTGTGACACGTTTTGGGACATGAACGATGCCGCTGTGGTCTGCAGACAGCTGGGGTGCGGAGCGCCAATCTCAGCGCCTGGAAGGTCTGTCTTCGGTGCCCCTTTTGGCAGATATCCTTTTATGTTCAATGTGAACTGCAGAGGAGACGAGCCCAGCTTGTTACAGTGTCCCTACAGCTCCATACAACAACCATATTGTACACGAAAAAGGGATGCGTCCGTACAGTGCACAGGTAAGAAACACGTCGGATCCTACAAAGTAATTCCAAAAAATCAGACGTTTAGACCAAATGTAGGAACAACCTATGAGAGTAAATTGTGGCTAACGAGGTGGCTTCCTGGCGCTTCATTGCTTTTTGTTTCTTGTACAGTGCTGCTTTGTGAAATCTTGAGTTTTTACACAAAATCTTCACTGTTTCTCTCTTCCTGGATGGTATACTGACAAAATATCGACACTCAAAATATACCACATGCAAAAATAGAAAATCATTGAAAAAAAATATTATGTCATAAATATAGTTGCACAAAATATTGGTATATATATATATTCACTGAAAAAACCATAGGTTTCAGGGGCGTTATAGTTAGTTGGACATTTCACTCGTACAAAACCATAGAAATTCCCCCGTTATAGTTAGTTCAGCTAACTATAACTCGCGCGCCCGCAATGCACTGCTGATGACGTCACATATTACATCACTCATGACATGGTCAGTGACTTCACTCATGACATCACTGATGACATCACTGATGACATCATCCTTGTGATAGAGTGGCAGACCTTCCCTCACCCTAATATAACCTTTGATACACACACTCAAAAATACAAACTAACATTTTCAAAACAATGGACATACCAATACCAGTTACAACACACCTATTCAGTAATTCCAAGATCTACACACACATCCACTCATTCACCAACAGTCCCTATACAGTCACTCATACATGTACTCACTCATCATATGTACTCATACACCTATACATCCTGTTACACACCGCTACACATCCATAGAGTTACTCACACACATAGTCACACATACAAACAAAGTATCAAACCTCCATTTACTTGCATATACAGTTATACACACACTACCACACTTACTTCTACAGAAACTTACACATACTTACTCTCTTAAACAATCACCTATAGAAACACCTACTTATTTGTACAGGAACTCTTCCAATCTCTCACTCTCACATATACTCACTTATATACACCAATACTCACATATACTAGTTTAAAACATATGTAGTTACTCATAAAGACACTATTGAGACAGTCATTCACTCACTAACACACCCATACACATACTCATCCACCTATACAGTCCTGCACACATGCTGTCTTCAACACATACAAACAGTGAGTCACTCATTCATGCATCTATGCACTAAGTAATACCCCCTACCGAACCATACAGACACTCAGACACTCAGACTGATACTCAAAAACCAACTAATAACCCATATAGACACTCATGTAGCTACTCACCAACCCATGCAGCCACTTATACACAAAGTGAGAGACTGATACAGATATTTTCATATTTAAACATTACTCACTAACCCATGTATTCACTAAGATACACTTAGTCAGTTATACAATCAATTTTACAAAACAAAATCATCCATTTAGACACTTATATACCCATTTATTCTTCCATCGACCTTGAGATATACATATATAAAACATATTTAATTTTCAGAAAAACACACATTCACTGGATGATGTCATCAGTGATGTCATTTGAGATGTCATCAGTGATGTCATGAGTGATGTCACAGACCATGTCATGAGTGATGTAATATGTGACGTCATCAGCAGTGCATTGCGGGCGCGCGAGTTATAGTTAGCTGAACTACCTATAACGGGGAAATTTCTATGGTTTTGTACGAGTGAAATGTTCAACTAACTATAACGCCCCTGAAATCTATGGTTTTTTCAGTGAATTTCTAAGGTTTTTTAAATGCTAATTTCTAACTATAACGTGCCTGAAACCTATGGTTTTTTCAGTGAATTTCTAAGGTTTTTTAAATGCTAATTTCTAACTATAACGTGCCTGAAACCTATGCTTTTTTCAGTGAATATATATATATTTATTATACTATGTATACATGTGAAAATGTCTCGGTCCCCTGTTTGCCTCGGTGGCACGGAAAAAATGGGTGGAACTGACGTCAGCACGCCGACGAGGTTCTCTTATGGCTCCGATGACGTCATACGGTGTTGCGAGCGGAGCCGTGCTATTATGACGTCCTCGTTGACGTGGGAGAGCTAGGAAAGAATTTCCATGGAATGCTGGTGCAGGGGATATTCACCTAAGTGTTCAGGCTAGTCCTTTGTGAGCAACTGTTTATGTTGCCACTCCAGAAACCGAAACCAGTGATCCGAGGGCAGAGGCCCTGCAGATGGCACACGAGGTGGGGTGCCCAGTCGTGTGCACTGGCGGGGCAGCGAAGTGACAAGCACCACAACCCACAAAAAAGGTAACGAGGGCACTGAATAACACAGGATCTTCTCTTTGTATCTGGCAGGAACAACGAAGTTAAAATGCCCTAGTACCAAAATGTAGAATTAGTGCTACAACGGTCTTCAAGAGGACCTGTGATGCCGCTTCTGCCTCCCGTACCCTGGAGGTGGCACATGGGTCACGCGGTACGGTCATACTGCGGTGGGACGCACACTCGTTGACCTCTCATGGCACTTCTCCACACTTCAGGGAGGACGCTTTCCATTAGCTATGTTTTCTGATGACATGTCGCGCCGGCCCCGTCCAACAACAGAACTCCTTTAGATCCAAACAGACTCTTCCACTATCTCACCGGAAGTGAAACCAGGCCACGCGGACACTTTCACAATACAACAGCCGGGAATGCACTTTTCGGTAAAAAAAACACATTCCTTCCTCCTAATTAATCAAATAAACGTCTCACTGAAGAACAGGGGCCAGCTTCGATCGGTAAACAGCCGTTACAACGACTTTTGTACTTTGAGATACCATTACAACGCATGCATTACCACGCATGCGTTGTACATCACAAAGTCATTACTACGCATTTTTTTAGAACGCATGGTCATTTACCACGTATGCCTTTACAAAAAATCTTGTTGTAAAGGTATGTATGGTAAATGACCATGCGTTCTAAAAAACATGTAGACGATCCATGTCGTTGTAAGGAAACAGAGGCTGTTCCGTTTCCTCACAACGACGTGCACCGCCCCTCAGAGAAGACGTGAAGAAGGAACCACGAGGAGTGAGAGGTAAGGGGGATTGGGCATGGGGTGGGGGTTTCTTTTCTAGGGTTTAGGGTAGTGCAGTGGTGTTTGGGTGGTGTAGGGGGTCGTGCTGGGGGTAGTGTTTTAGGGTTTTGGGTAGTGCAATGGTGTTTGGTTAGTGTAGGGGGTCGTGCTGGGGGTAGTGTTTTAGGGTTTAGGGTAGTGCAGTATTGTAGGGGGTCGTGCTGGGGGTAGTGTTTTAGGCTTTAGGGTAGTGCAGTGGTGTATGGGTAGTGTAGGGGGTCGTGCTGGGTTAGTGTTTTAGGGTTTAGGGTAGTGCAGTGGTGTTTGAGTAGTGTAGGGGGTCATGCTGGTGGTAGTGTTTTAGGGTTTAGGGTAGTGCAGTGGTGTTTGTGTAGTGTAGGGGGTCATGCTGGGGGTAGTGTTTTATGGTTTAGGGTAGTGCAGTGGTGTTTGGGTAGTCTAGGGGTCGTGCTGGGGGTAGTGTTTTAGGGTTTAGGGTAGTGCAGTGGTGTTTGTGTAGTGTAGGGGGTTGTGCTGGGGGTAGTGTTTTAGGGTTTATGTTAGTGCAGTGGTGTTTGGGTAGTGTAGGGGGTAGTGCTGGGGTAGTGTTTTAGGGTTTAGGGTAGTGCAGTGGTGTTTGTGTAGTGTAGGGGGTAGTGCTGGGGGTAGTGTTTTAAGGTTTAGGGTAGTGCAGTGGTGTTTGGGTAGTGTAGGGGTTCATGCTGGGGGTAGTGTTTTAGGGTTTAGGGTATGGCAGTGGTGTTTGGGTAGTGTAGGGGGTCGTGCTGGGGGTCGATTTAGGGTTTAGGGTAGTGCAGTGGTGTTTGAGTTGTGAGGGGGTCGTGCTGGGGGTAGTGTTTTAGGGTTTAGAGTAATGCAGTGGTGTTTGTATAGTGTAGGGGTGTTTAGGGTAGTGCAGTGGTGTTTGTGTAGTGTAGGGGGTCATGCTGGGCATTGTGTTTTAGGGTTTAGGGTAGGGCAGTGGTGTTTGTGTAGTGTAGGGGGTAGTGTTTTAGGGTTTAGGGTAGTGCAGTGGTGTTTGTGTAGTGTAGGGGGTCATGCTGAGGGTAGTGTTTTAGGGTTTAGGGTAGTGCAGTTGTGTTTGTGTAGTGTACGGGGTCGTGTTTTAGGGTATAGGGTAGTGCAGTGGTGTTTGGGTAGTGTAGGGGGTCATGCTGGGGTTAGTGTTTTAGGGTTTAGGGTAGTGCAGTGGTGTTTGGGTAGTGTAGGGGGTCGTGCTGGGGGTAGTGTTTTAGGGTTTAGGGTAGTGCAGTGGTGTTTGTGTAGTGCGGGAGGTCATGCTGGGGGTAGATTTAGGGTTTAGTGTAGTGCAGTGGTGTTTAGGTAGTGTAGGGAGTCGTGCTGGGGGTAGTGTTTTAGGGTTTAGGGTAGCGCAGTGGTGTTTGTGTAGTGTAGGGAGTCATGCTGGGGGTAGTGTTTTAGGGTTTAGGGTAGTGCAGTGGTGTTTGGGTAGTGTAGGGGGTCGTGCTGGGGTAGTGCTTTAGGGTTTAGGGTAGTGCAGTGGTGTTTGTGTAGTGTAGGGGGTCCCGCTGGGGGTAGTGTTTTAGGGTTTAGGGTAGTGCAATGGTGTTTGTGTAGTGTAGGGGTAGTGTTTTAGGGTTTAGGGTAGTGCAGTGGTGTTTGGGTAGTGTAGGGGGTCGTGCTGGGGTAGTGTTTTAGGGTTTAGGGTAGTGCAGTGGTGTTTGTGTAGTGTAGGGGGTCCCGCTGGGGGTAGTGTTTTAGGGTTTAGGGTAGTGCAGTGGTATTTGTGTAGTGTAGGGGGTAGATTTAGGGTTTAGGGTAGTGCAGTGGTGTTTGGGTAGTGTAGGGGGTCGTGATGGGGGTAGTGTTTTTGAGTTTAGGGTAGTGCAGTTGTGTTTGGGTAGTGAAGGGGGTCGTGCTGGGGGTAGTGTTTTAGGGTTTAGGGTAGTGCAGTGGTGTTTGGGTAGTGTAGGGGTCAACCAACATGAATTTGTCCTTGTGTGATGTAACCAATGCTCATGTAAAGGACTCCAATACCTGACCAGTCTGCACTATATAAAACTGCAAAAAAACAAAAAATAAAAAGTGTTTTGCACACTTCTGTCATTGGGCTATACGTGGGCTACCTCTGGGTGATATTTGTGCTACATTTGGGCTCTTTTTTCTCTGGTGGCCATCTTGGGAGACTTATTTGTTATGAAGTTTCCTAATTTCCTCATTTACTACAGTCTCCTCAGTAGGAAATGCTTTCAGTTTTTTACTTTGATTCCATCAAGAAGGCATTCAGATGTGTCACACATTTGCCATAAATTCAGAATGTTAGCACTCTAGTTGTTCATTAGATCACTGTAGTAAAGCTACTGCTCACCAAGGAGTTAACTGGAAGTCTACTGCTGGTATTGAAAGTGATTGTTTCAGTCTGCATGTCAGAATTTTCTAATGAAATAGAAGAGGATTTGAGATCTCACTTAAAACATGCCCTAAATTTTCTTTCTACAGCACTAACCATAATTTCTATGACAAAATGAACCCCATCATGTTGTTCCTTTTTAAATTAAATGTTTTAAGTGTTACCAGTTTATTCCAATCAAGATGGCTTCAGGTGTGCCATACTTTTGTCATAAGTAAGGCTGTTAGCACTCTAGTTGTTCTTTAGAACACTCTGGGAAGCTGCAGTAGAACACAAAGGCATCAACTGACAGGCTGCTCCTGTTGAAATATAACAGGAAGATATTTGAGATCTCACTTAAAACATGTCCTAATTTTTCTTTCTACAGCACTAACCATAATTTCTATGGCAAAATGAACCCCCTCATTTTGTTCCTTTTTAAATTAAATGTTTTAAGTGTTACCAGTTTATTCCAATCAAGATGGCTTCAGGTGTGCCATACTTTTGTCATAAGTAAGACTGTTAGCGCTCTAGTTGTTCTTTAGAACACTCTGGGAAGCTGCAGTAGAACACAAAGGAATCAACTGACAGTCTCTGCCATTGTTGGATGTACATGTTTTACTGAGAATGTCAGACTTCATTCTCACATGACTGAGAAAGATAATGTGAATTTACAGAAAATATGCTCTCATTTTAGCTTCTGGAGCACCTTCCAAAACTGTATGGGACAAGCATGTGAAAATAGTTTTCTCTCAAACATGATATCCCAGCAGAAGGTTTTTCACAGGGTAAAATCACCTTAGAACACACCACAATTCCTGAAATTAGTATGGTACCATCAACAAATGAATTCTAATGTAACTAAAGTCTGTTATCACCCTTTATAGTTCTCCTTTTGGTAACCCTCAAAATCTTCGATTCACTACAATGCATTTCAATGGGGTACTATCATTTATATTGGTCCCAAGATGGCTGCCAGCAATTCCAGGATGAAGTGCTGACTGCCAATCAGATCTCACGATGACATGTGTGGTTAGGCTCCGCCCAGATATATATGTGTTTTTACTTTTGATTTTCTCAGCAACTACTGAACGGAATTACACCATTTAACAAAAAGGGTTCTTTCTGAACCAAGAACTACCTCTTTGCCAAATTTGGTGTAATTCCGTTCAGCAGTTCGGGCTGTAGCCTTGCATAAAGTTTCCTATGGGAAATTGATTTTTTGACTCTTATTTTTTTAATTTCTCCGCAACTACTGAACGGATTTACACCATTTAACAAAAAAGGGTTCTTTCTGAACCAAGAACTACCTCTTTGCCAAATTTTGTGTAATTCCGTTCAGCAGTTCGGGCTGTAGCCGTGGCTAAAGTTTCCTATGGGAAAATGAATGGGGAAAACATGTTTTGGGACCCCCCTTTTTTCTCGGCCCCCGCTTTACGAATCACCCCGAAACTTTCAGGGTAGGAGCGGACCGGAGCGGGCCATAAAGTTTGAAAATTTCGCGAAGATTCGTCAACCGATGCAAGAGTTATTTCAAATAGAATGTTGCGGATTTCCTATGGAAAATAGGTCCTAACTATAACTATCTACTGGCGACCGCCAGTAGATAATATATATATGTATATATATATATATTACCTACTGGCGGTCGCCAGTAGGTAGTTATAGTTAGGACCTCGTTTCTATTCAAAAAGCCTTTTTTCTTTTCCCAATAACTTTGGCGCCGGTTGACGAATCTTCGCAAAATTTTCAAAACTAGTGGGGCGCTCCGGTCAGCTCCTGTCTTGAAAGTTTCGGAAAAAAGGGGGGTCCCAAAACGCGTTTTCCCCATGTTAATTTCCATAGGAAACTTTAGACAAAGCTACAGCCCGAACTGCTGAACGGAATTACACCAAATTTGGCAAAAAGGTAGCCCTTGGTTCAGAAAGAGCCCTTTTTGTTAAATGGTGTAAATCCGTTCAGTAGTTGCTGAGAAATTAGAAAAAGAAAAATATCGATATCTATGGCCGCGGTGGGTTCGCGAACCCTCCCGAGCACGAGCTTCACTCTGATTGGCTGCCAACACTCCAAACCAGGAAGTGTAGGCAGCCATCTTGTGACTCGGTAGAACCAAGTCACAAGAAAACAGTAAAATAAATGTTAAAAAACAAGAAAAGGGGGCAGGGTAGAAACACCCTGACCCCCTAGGCCTGCTCAGGGGGTCCCACAAGGACCCCCAGGGCCAAAAAAAGCATTTTTTTTTTTTTTTAAACGGCAGAATTCGCGCTGGGTGCGCGAATCCTGCCGATAAAATAAAAAAAAATGAAGCGCGGGCTCCGGCGCTTCGTTATTATTGAGCCCCCGGGTGGGCCAGGTCCTGGGGGCATGCGCAAATTTAATAGCGGGGTCCCGCGGGGGCCCCCCAGCCCCGGGGACCGCCACCTCCCCGGGGCTTTATTTATGTTTTGCGGGAGGGCACGCAGCCCCCCTGCAGCCCTGGAGACCACCACCTCCCCAGGGCTCTCATTTTAAATGAAATAAACATGTGTGGGGGGGCTCGAGCCCCCCCACATGCCCCGGGGACTGCCACCTCCCCGGGGCTTTATTTATATATTTTTTTAAAACCTGTGTGGGGGGGCTCGAGCCCCCCCACATGCCCCGGGGACCACCACCTCCCCGGGGCACTAAATATGGAAATGCGGGGGTCTGTTACAGACCCCCACCTCCCCGGGGCTTTGCACTGGTAGGGAGGGGGGCCGCGCGGCCCCCCTCCTGGATCCTTGATGGCCCTGGGGACCGCCACCCCCCAGGGCCGGCTCCTGCAGTGTCCCGGGGTGCCCACCCCCGGGACACTGCTGTTTGCTATGGCAGGGTGGGAGCCGTGCGGCTCCCGCCCTGCCATAGCAAACTCTGCTTTGCTTCATTGAAGCGAGAGCAGGGAAACCTGCTCTCACTTCAATGAAGCAAAGCAGGATTGCTTTTCCACAAGGGCAGCTGCATGTCAGCAGCTCCCCTTGTGGAAAAGCAATGCCGGCTGCCGCAGGAGGCGGGGAGCCGGCGGGACCGTGGGGGCGTTGGGGCTCCCCCCACGGTCCCCAACGGAGAGGCCAGGCCCCGGGGGATGGGGTCCCCGGGGCCAGAAGTGGACTGAGGAGGGGAGCCACGTGGCCCCCCTCACAACAAAAAAATAAAATAAAGAGGGTGGCCAGGTCCCGGGGTTGGGGTCCCCGGGGCCATAATTGGCGTCTGGAGGATGGCCACAAGTGGACTTCATCGTCCGAGCAGCAGTGCGCCAGAAGCCGTGTTTGCAGCGTGGTGTAAAAAGGGGCATGGCCTAGGACCACCTCTCTGCAACGCAGCTCTGTGACGCTTACTGGAGGTACCTGGTGGGCTACTTGGCCACAAGGGACCTTCAGGATTCAAGGGGACTTAATATGGATGTTATAGTTAGAAATTAGCATTTATAAATCCTTAGAAATTCACTGAAAAAACCATAGGATTGAGGCACATTATAATTAGAAATTTCCGTCAGTCAGTGATTGTGAGAGTGGCTGTATGGATGAGTGTGTACTTGTATCAGTGATTGTATAAGAGAGTAAGTATGCATTTGTTTCTGTATGAATAAGTGATTTGGTGTGTGTATAACTGTATACGTGAGTAAATGGAAGTGTGATTGATTCTTTGCATGACTTACTAGGTGTGTGAGTAACTCTGGATGAGTGGTGGTGTGTGAGTGTCTGTATAGGTGTATGAGTGCATATGATAGTGTTGTATTGATGAGTGCATGCATGTATGATTGATTGTATGGGTGAATGAGTGGATGTGTGTGTAGACCTAGGAATCAGTGAGAGCGTATGTAGTAACTAGTATTGGTGTGTCGATGGTTTCGAAAATGGTAGTCTGTATTTTACAGTGGGTGTATCAAAGGTTATATTAGGGTGTGAGGAGGTGCATCAGATTTTCACGTGGATGATGTCATCAGTGATGTCATCAGTGATGTCATTTGAGATGTCATCAGTGATGTCATCAGTGATGTCACTGACCATGTCATGAATGATGTAATATGTGAGTTCATCAGCAGTGCATTGCGGGGGCGCGAGTTATAGTTAGCTGAACTAACTATAACGTCGGAATTTCTCTGGTTTTGTACGAGTGAAATGTCCAACTAACTATAACGTCCCTGAAACCTGTGGTTTTTTTGAGTGAATTTCTAAGGTTTTTTAAATGCTAATTTCTAACTATAACGTGCTTGAAACCTATGGTTTTTTCAGTGAATTTCAAAGGTTTTTTAAATGCTAATTTCTAACTATAACGTGCCTGAAACCTATGGTTTTTTCAGTGAATTTCAAAGGTTTTTTAAAGGCTAATTTCTAACTATGCCTACAGAGGTAGGACATGTGAAGAAAGAGGAACAAACGCACAGAAAGAAGCAAAAGAAATGCCGAAAGAGGCAACAGAAGTCCAGAAAGACAAAGAAAAGTGCAGGAAGAAGCAAGACATGTGCAGAAAGAACCAACAGAGGAGCAGAAAGAGGCCTTGTTGCAAAATCATCCTGTGCCCCCCAACTTTTTGCTGACGGGTACTGGTGGTAACTGACTCTGACTAACCAGGCCTAGAGCCAGTGCTATGCTAAAAGACACTTAGAATACAGTGAAAACACCTACATACACTAGGGAACACTATGCGTTGGGGTACCCCTTTGATTAGCATGACCTCCTCTGTAAGGCCCTAGTACATAATAGGGCAGGAGAATTAATACTACCTCTAAGTCAGAGGTGCAGAAAGATGCTTCTTTAAGTAGTAGTCACATTTGCAGAGTGGTGGAGAAAGGGTGCTGGGCGTCCGACCAGCGCTCAGGAATTCCGCTGCGTAGGACTTACAGGAGGTACCAGGAGGGCTTCTTGGCCCCCAAACTCCCTAAGGACTAAATTGGACTTCATCCCCCATGCCGTAGTCTGACAGGAGGCGCGTTTTCAGAGTGGTGGAGAAAGGGGGGCATGGGCTCCGAAGACGTCTTAGCAATCCTACTGTGTGGGACTTACTGGAGGTAACAAGAGGGGTAGTTGGCCCCCAAGGACATCCTTGGGGGCCAACTTCCCCTCCTATTACCTCCAGTAAGTCCCACACAGCAGCATTGGTAGGTACTCGTACCAGGCCATGCCCCCTTTGCCCACCACTCTACAAACGTGCTCCCTGGCGCGCTCTTGGATGGGGATTGAAGTCCCCTTCACTGCTGGGCGTCCTTTAGGGGCCAACTAGCCTACCTCTAGCCTACCTCTTACCTCCAGTAAGCCCCACGCAGTGGGATTGCTGAGAGGTAGACAAAGGCCACGCCCCCTTTCTCCACCACTCTGCATATGCACCCCCTGGTGCGTTGTTAGTTGGGGAATTAATTCTTCTTGAATAATGAGGGTCCCTGGGGGCCAACTAGCCCACCAGGTACCTCCAATATGTGCTACAGAGCTGCGTTGCAGAGAGGTGGTTTGAGGCCACGCCCCTTTTTACACCACTCTGCAACGCAGCTCTGTGGCGCTTACTGGAGGTACCTGGTGGGCTAGTTGGCCCCCAGGGACCCTCAGGATTCAAGGGGACTTAATCCCCCAATTTACAATGCGCCAGGGGGCGTGTTTGCACACTTGTCATATCAGGCCCTGCCCCCTCCCTGCACCACTGTGCAAACGCGCCCCCTGGTGCGTTGTAACTTGGGGATTAAGTCCCCTTGAATCCTGAAGGTCCCTGGGGGCCAACTAGCCCACCAGGTACCTCCGGTAAGCGCCACAGAGCTGAGTTGCAGAGAGGTGTTCCGAGGCCATGCCCCTTTTTACACCACGCTGCAAACGCGGCTCTGTGCAACGCAGCTCTGTGGCGCTTACTTGAGGTACCTGGTGGGCTAGTTGGCCCCCAGGGATCCTCAGGATTGAAGGGGACTTAATCCCCCAATTTACAATGCGCCAGGGGGCTCAATTTTGAATCATGATAGAATTTTAACGTGGATGATTTACGAGCAATGTTTTTAAATTGTTCAATGAAAAGTACCCCGCAAATGATATAGATCTTGTATCTAATTATCTGACAGGTGGGCCAACGATAGATTTTCTATGTGCCAATGTGGGGGAGCAGTGTGTTAAAATTGCAAAATAATGTACCGAATACTCATTTGAAAATCTGCACATCTGCTGTTCATCGTAATAGAAGATTACCACGTTAGTCTGGCCAAGATGGCCGCCATGTAAATATGTACTAGCGATCGACATTATTTGAGAGTCCTTTGTTTGTTTTCATGAATTTCACGTAACAAATGAAATAACCTGTTATTTAAGGGTTTAGTTTTATGAGTTAACTAACACTTACGAAGGCCAGGTGGCCGGAACGCGTGTGTTAGTCCTATGTTTCCTGAAGTTGGAATAAATTGAATTGAATTCACCGAGCCTAAGTGCGCAGCCTTCTGTTTCTCGTGTGGAAACTCTGTGGCGTAATATATTGTCGTGGGACCGCCCACGTGAGCTGCTGCATCCGCACTGTTGAGAGCGAGGAGAATTGGGCGGTGTTCGTGTTTGAAGTATTATTGAATCGACTCGCTCCGCCGCCACCAGTGATTTACAGTTCGACAAGGGGCTGTGAGAACGACGAGCCGCTTTAGAGGAGTGCCGAGATGCAGTTGGAGCAGAGGCGGATGTCTTTACATCGTACCGGCGTGACAGCTGCCCCAGTGAGTGTCTCTTACTGCGGCGTTTGAAGTCTAAATATCGGTAATTGGCGGCAAGTGCGTTGTGGCTTTAATAACTAACAGCAATATCGAAAGAATATTATTGACAATTACCACCGCCAGGTTAAGAGATGTTTAGCGATGCCGAGAGACAAGAAGTGGCAGATTTGGTATTTCAAGGTGCCCCGAATGAACAGCAAAATGACGGAGGCACGAGTACGAGCAAAGGACCAGAGAATTTGAAAGGGTGGATTACTAAACTGGAACGCACCTATGAAAAGGAAATTAGGAAGTGGTGGGAGGCCACTTCCTTACAAAGATATTTGGATGTGGGAAGCATACCCAGGGGACTCAGAATTTATACTATTCCCTCGTACGAGAACCCAGATCCTAATTTATTGAAAGACTGGGCAGACCATACAGTGAAATCATCAAAGGGTATGGTGGAAATCTTGATTAGGTATGCCAAAAGCGACAGAATTAAGCTACTAAGTGAGATAAATGACATTGAAGGGCAGATCTCAACCTTTGATGATAAGACTCAGATGGAGAGCCTCAGAGCAAAAATGAAGACAAGACTCATTACATATGAAAATGACATTAAACGCCGCAAACAAAATAAGTTTGCGAGAGACCAACAGGACTACGAAGCTGGGAGAGTGCCAACATTCGCAACAAAATATGACGCGCCGCGAAAAGCATTGCAAATAACAGCATCTAATGCAAAGGCACGCGATCCTAGAGATACGTCTGAATCGGAAGTGGAAACTGATTTGTCTGAGGCTGAGAATCCTGGAAGAGATGTAGGAACCAGCGCAAGTTGTGAAACGAATTTTCCAAAGGAGTACAAACTAATGAAAGAATCATGGAGAAGATATCCCCAGAGAACACGCCCACCAGAGAGAAACACCGAAAAACCAGGCGAGGAGGGAAAAACAGGAAGAGGCGGTTTTACCCCACGCGTGACAAGGAGCAAGAGGGGCTTCAACAAAAAGTAAATCAGCTGGCAGTCATTAATTTGTCATCTAAGATGCTGTCTGACATTGAAATCCAAGTCTTACAAATGGGACTTACATTCTGTCCCACCACTGAATGGGACTATGTGCAGACGCGCATTGACCTCTATCGCTTTATACGCAAGCTTAAATTGAAAAAAACTTTTATCCTACACCCAAGACGACCTGATCCTAGACCTATAACATCACAGGGTGCTACGGACATTCTTACAGGACATGACCTAGAAACACTGCAAACTTTACAGGTGTTGCATATGAATATTCAAAAAGATGGACAAAATAAGGAGGACAGTGTTACTAATGAAATTGAGAATCTTGGCATTGATCAGATCAGCGGAAAAAGCAAGTTTAGAGCCAAGTCCAAGTTCATTCCGAAAATGCCTTTTGATGCCATTGACTGTTTCCATGAAATTATGATCAAGGATTTGAATATTTTGTGAACTGTCAATCCACATTCTAATGGGAAACGGAAATTTAATCTCACAAAATCTCAGTGGCTAGCAGTTAAGGCTTTAAAGGATGATACTTCCATTACGATAAAACAGTCTGACAAAGGCGGTAATGTTGTAATAATGTCGAAAGAGATGTATAAGGAGGAAGCATTACACCTTTTGGGAAACAGGACTAGCTATTCAAAAGTAAAGAGAGACATATACAACACCAGTGTTCTATCATTCTATGATTTACTCGAAAAATGGAGAGTAAGTGGTAGTCTGGAAGATGATGAGTTTCAGATCATGAAAGTGGACTATCCAGTATTGCCCACATTTTACCACTTGCCTAAAGTACATAAAGATGCACGGAAACCACCAGGACGTCCAATAGTTTCGAGTAAGGAAAGCTTGTTGGAAAAAGCGTCTATTTACGTGGACCATTTCCTCTTTCCACTGGTGAAAGATCTCAGTTCATTTATACAGGACACGACTGATTTTATACGACGGATACAAGATATCCAATGGGAGCCAGATTTTCTCCTCATACCTATGGACATTACTAGTTTGTACACGTGTATAGCACATGACCAGGGTTTAATGTCTCTAAGATATTTTTTAAGAACCAGGCCCTTGAAATTTCAGGCTCATAACAATATGGTACTAGAGATTGCTGAATTCTGTGTGCGTAATAATATATTTCTCTTTGGAGGTCAGCTCTACCTACAGACACAGGGGACCGCGATGGGCACGTGCTTCGCCCCCAGCTATGCGAATCTTTTAGTAGGCTGGTGGGAGAAGCACATGGCCTGGGCGGAGGACAATGAGAGGTGGGTAGAAAAAATTGCCCTTTGGGCAAGATATATAGACGACCTCTTCATTGTCTGGAGGGGCACCCCTGAAGAGGCAGAGGAATACATCAGAATTCTGAATCAAAACACCTTCAATCTCAAGTTCACCAGTTATATCAGTAAAGTAGAAGTACCTTTTTTGGACCTCTCAGTGTTTGTTGCAGAAGGCAAGATTTGCACGAAACTGTATAGAAAGCCTAGGGCTGGGAACACGGTTTTGCACTTCAAAAGTCAGCACCCCCGAAGTTTAATTCATAGCATTCCCTATGGGGAGTTGTTGCGTTTAAAAAGAAACTGCACACTCCCGGAAGATTATAACAAAGCTGCGAGTGAATCTTTAAGTAGATTTAGGCAGAGGGGATACCAAAATCGTTTACTACATGAAACAGCTATGAGGGTACAATCCACAGAGAGACAAACGTTATTAAGACACAAAACGACTGAAGAGTCTGAAATTGACAATGATACAGAAGCTGTGAGATTAATCCTGGGCTTCTCTTCTGAATCTAGACCAATCAGAGAGTTGATTGAAAGGAACTGGAAAGTACTACAGACAGAAAGTGTCATCGGTAATCTGTTACCTAGCAGGCCTGACATCACCTATCCTAAAAGTAAATCTCTGAAAGATATGCTAGTACGTAGTCACTTTGTAGAGACAGTGCCCAAAACACTAGAAGTAGGATTTTTTCCTTGCACTTCCTGCAAGGCATGCAGAAGTAGTGTTAAAGTGAAGGAATATTCAATCCCTGGTAGTAAAGCAAAGCGTACAATTGACAAACTAATGACTTGCAACATTAGTTTTGTGGTGTATTGCTTGGTGTGCCCATGTGGTCTCCAGTATATTGGCAGTACCATTCATCCTGCCAAAAAGAGGATACTGGAGCACACACAGGCGATCACCAATCATGACAGGGTTTATCCCGTGGCCAGGCAATTTGCTGAGGTGGATGAGTCACGTAGTGATAAACTGCGTTATTTTTGCCTTGATCATGTCCCGGTTACTGAAAGGGGAGGAGACAGGGTGAAATCGCTACATCAGCTGGAAGCAAGGTATATGAAAGAGCTGCAAACACGTGCACCTTGGGGACTCAATAGTGAAGAGGAACTGTGGTCATTCATAGGATAATGTGCCATGGTAATTACTAATGCATTAAGGGTCACGTAAATTTAAAGTAACCCTGAGTTGGCCATTACCAGTTCATCTTCCGTTCGCTTCTCTTTTCTTTCTCCCCTCTTTTTCTATATATTTTTTCTATATATTTTTCTATAATAATTTTTCTTCTCCCTTTACTTTCCTCTTTTAGAAATACGGGAGAATTAAGAGGGAATTTAGATCTGTCAGTTTTCTAAAAAAAGAAAATGTAAAAAAAACATTTTTTGTCTAATTTTTACAAATACCACCAGTTTTGTTTCGAATTTTTTTTTAAATGTAATGTTTGATCGCGAGTTATCAATGGGATGGAGCTGGCCCACTGATTTGGGGCAATGGCAATAATAATATCCATATGATTATTTAACAAAAATCAGTTTGCATACATGGAGGGAGTGAGTTTGCCCATTAAGGGATCAATTTTGAATCATGGTAGAATTTTAACGTGGATGATTTACGAGCAATGTTTTTAAATTGTTCAATGAAAAGTACCACGCAAATGATATATATCTTGTATCTAATTATCTGACAGGTGGGCCAATGATAGATTATCTATGTGCCAATGTGGGGGAGCAGTGTGTTAAAATTGCAAAATAATGTACCGAATACTCATTTGAAAATCTGCACATCTGCTGTTCATCGTAATAGAAGGTTACCACGTTAGTCTGGCCAAGATGGCCGCCATGTAAATATGTACGAGCGATCGACATTATTTGAGAATCCTTTGTTTGTTTTCATGAATTTCACGTAACGAATGAAATAACCTGTTATTTAAGGGTTTAGTTTTATGAATTAACTAACACTGACGAAGGCCAGGTGGCCGGAACGCGTGTGTTAGTCCTATGTTTCCTGGAGTTGGAATAAATTGAATTGAATTCACCGAGCCTGAGTGCGCAGCCTTCTGTTTCTCGTGTGGAAACTCTGTGGCGTAATATATTGTCGTGGGACCGCCCACGCGAGCTGCTGCACTTGCACCGTTGAGAGCGAGGAGAATTGGGCGGTGTTCGTGTGTGAAATATATATATATATATTATCTACTGGCGGTCGCCAGTAGATAGTTATAGTTAAAACCTATTATCCATAGGAAATCCGCGACATTCTATTTGAAATAACGTTGGCGCCGGTTGACGAATCTTCGCGAAAGTTTCCAACTTGTTGGGGCGCTCCGGTCCGCTCCTATCCTGAAAGTCTCGGGGTGATACGTCAAGCGGGGGCCGAGAAAAAATGGGGGTCCCAAAATGCGTTTTCCCCATTCATTTTTCCATAGGAACCTTTAGTCGCAGCTACAGCCCGAACTGCTGAACGGAATTATACCAAATTTGGCAAAGAGGTAGCCCTTGGTTCAGTGTCGTGCCTTTTGCTTAAATGGTGTAAATCCGTTCAGTAGTTCCTGAGAAAATCAAAAGTAAAGTCACATATATATCTGGGCGGAGCCTAACCACACATGTCATCGCTGAGATCTGATTGGCTGTCAGCACTTCATCCTGGAATTGCTGGCAGCCATCTTGGGACCAATATAAATGATAGTACCTCATTGAAATGCATTGTAGTGAATAGAAGATTTTGAGGGTCACCAAAAGGAGAACTATAAAGGGTGATAACAGGCTTTAGTTACATTAGAATTTATTTGTTGATGGTACCATACTAATTTTAGGAATTGTGGTGTATTCTAAGGTGATTTTACCATGTGAAAAACCTTCTGCTGGGATATCATGAATCATGTTTGAGAGAACACTATTTTCTCATGCTTGTCCCATGGAGGTTTGGAAGGTGCTCCAGAAGCTAAAATGAGAGCATATTTTCTGTAAATTCACATTATCTTTCTCACTCATGTGAGAATGAAGTCTGACATTCTCAGTAAAACATGTACATCCAACAAGGGCAGAGACTGTCAGTTGATTCCTTTGTGTTCTACTGCAGCTTCCCAGAGTGTTCTAAAGAACAACTAGAGTGCTAATAGCCTTACTTATGACAAAAGTATGGCACACCTGAAGCCATCTTGATTGGAATAAACTGGTAACACTTAAACAATTTAATTTAAAAAGGAACAAAATGATGGGGTTCATTTTGTCATAGAAATTATGGTTAGTGCTGTAGAAAGAAAAATTAGGACATGTTTCAAGTGTGATCTCAAATATCTTCCTGTTATATTTCAACAGGAGCAGCCTGCCAGTTGATGCCTTTGTGTTCTACTGCAGCTTCCCAGAGTGTTCTAAAGAACAACTAGAGCGCTAACAGCCTTACTTATGACAAAAGTATGGCACACCTGAAGCCATCTTGATTGGAATAAACTGGTAACACTTAAAACATTTAATTTAAAAAGGAACAAAATGATGGGGTTCATTTTGTCATAGAAATTATGGTTAGTGCTGTAGAAAGAAAAATTAGGACATATTTCAAGTGTGATCTCAAATATCTTCCTGTTATATTTCAACAGGAGCAGCCTGCCAGTTGATGCCTTTGTGTTCTACTGCAGCTTCCCAGAGTGTTCTAAAGAACAACTAGAGCGCTAACAGCCTTACTTATGACAAAAGTATGGCACACCTGAAGCCATCTTGATTGGAATAAACCAGTAACACTTAAAACATTTAATTTAAAAAGGAACAAAATGAGGGGTTCTTTTTGAAATAGAAATTATGGTTAGTGCTGCAGAAAGAAAATTAGGGCATGTTTTAAGTGAGATCTCAAATCCTCTTCTATTTCATTAGAAAATTCTGACATGCAGACTGAAACAATCACTTTCAATACCAGCAGCAGACTACCAGTTAACTTTACTCCAGTGATCTAATGAGCAACTAGAGTGCTAACATTCTGAATTTATGGCAGATGTGAGACATCTGAATGCCTTCTTGATGGAATCAAAGTAAAAAACTGAAAGCATTTCCTACTGAGGAGACTGCTGTAAATGAAGAAATTAGGAAACTTCATAACAAAGAAGTCTTCCAAGATGGCCACCAGTGAAAAAAGAGCCCAAATGTAGCACAAATATTACCCAGATGTAGCCCACATATAGCCCAATGACAAAAGTGTGCAAAACACTTTTTATTTTTAGTTTTTTTCAGTTTTATGTAGTGCAGACTGGTCAGGTATTGGAGCATTGCATCTTAAAACATGACCCCCTATACTACAAAAACACCACTGCACTACCTTAAACCCTAAAACACTACCCCCAGCACGACCCCCTACACTACACAAGCACCACTGCACTATCCTAAACCCTAAAACACTACCCCCAGCACGACCCCCTACACTACCCAAACACCACTGCACTAACCTAAATCCTAAAACACTACCACCAGCACGACCCCCTACACTACCCAAACACCACTGCACTACCCTAAAACATACCCCCTACACTACACAAACACCACTGCACTACCCTAAACCCTAAAACACTACCCCCAGCACGACCTCCTACACTACACAAGCACCACTGCACTACCCTAAAACACTACCCCCAGCACGACCCCCTACACTACACAAACACCACTGCACTACCCTAAACCCTAAAACACTACCCCCAGCACGACCCCCTACACTACCCAAACACCACTGCACTAACCTAAATCCTAAAACACTACCCCCAGCACGACCTCCTACACTATCCAAACACCACTGCACTACCCTAAAACATGACCCCCTACACTACACAAACACCACTGCACTGCCATAAACCCTGAAACACCACCCCCTGCACGACCCCCTACACTGCCCGAACACCACTGTACTGCCCTAAACGCTGAAACCCCACCCCCAGCATGACCCCCTACACTGCCAGAACACCACTGCAATGCCCTAAACCCTGAAACACCACCCCTGCATGACCCCCTACACTGCCCGAACACTACTGCACTGCCCTAAACCCTGAAACACCACCCCCAGCACGACCCCCTACACTGCACGAACACCACTGCACCGCCCTAAACCCTGAAACACTACCCCCAGCAAGACCCCCTACACTGCCCGAACACCACTGCACTGCCCTAAACCCTGAAACATCACCCCCAGCAAGACCCCCTACACTGCCCGAACACCACTGCCCTAAACCCTGAAACACCACCCCCAGCAAGACCCCCTACACTGCCCGAACACCACTGCACTGCCCTAAACCCTGAAACACCACCCCCAGCAAGACCCCCTACACTGCCCGAACACCACTGCACTGCCCTAAACCCTGAAACACCACCCCCAGCACGACCCCCTACACTGCCCGAACACCACTGCTCTGCCCAAAACCCTGAAACACCAGCCCCAGCACCACCCCCTACACTGCCCGAACACCACTGCACTGCCCTAAACCCTGAAACACCAGCCCCAGCACAACCCCCTACACTGCCCGAACACCACTGCACTGCCCTAAACCCTGAAACACCA
Source organism: Calotriton arnoldi (assembly GCA_963921515.1). Lineage (NCBI taxonomy): Eukaryota > Metazoa > Chordata > Amphibia > Caudata > Salamandridae > Calotriton > Calotriton arnoldi. The sequence continues at coordinate 853,012 of CAWUFW010007651.1, read as the reverse complement.
CCCTCAGCATGACCCCCTACACTGCCCGAACACCACTGCACTGCCCTAAACCCTGAAACACCAGCCCCAGCACGACCCTGTACACTGCCCGCACACCACTGCACTGCCCTAAACCCTGAAACACCACCCTCAGCATGACCCCCTACACTGCCCGAACACCACTGCACTGCCCTAAACCCTGAAACATCAGCCCCAGCACGACCCCGTACACTGCCCGCACACCACTGCACTGCCCAAAACCCTGAAACACCAGCCCCAGCACAACCCCGTACACTGCCCGAACACCACTGCACTGCCCTAAACCCTGAAACACCAGCCCCAGCACGACCGCCTACACTGCCCGAAAACTACTGCACTGCCCTAAACCCTGAAACACCACCCCCAGCAAGACTACCTACACTGGCCGAACACCACTGCACTGCCCTAAACCCTGAAACACCACCCCCTGCACGACCCCCTACACTGCCCAAACACTACTGCACTGCCCTAAACCCTGAAACACCACCCCTCAGCACGACACCCTACACTGCCCGAACACCACTGCACTGCCCTGAACCCTGAAACACCACCCCAGCACGACCCCCTACACTGCCCGAACACCACTGCACTAAACCCTGAAACACCACCCCTGCACGACCCCCTACACTGCCGGAACACCACTGCACTGCCCAAAACCCGGAAACACCACCCCCAGCACGACCCCCTACACTGCCTGAGCACCATTGCTCTGCCCTAAACCCTGAAACACTAGCCCCAGCACGACCCCCTACACTGCCCGAACACCACTGCACTGCCCTAAACCCTGAAACACCAGCCCCAGCAAGACCACCTACACTGCCCGAACACCACTGCATTGCCCTAGACTCTGAAACACCAGCCCCAGCAAGACCCCCTACACTGCCCGAACACCACTGCTCTGCCCTAAACCCTGAAACACCAGCCCCAGCATGACCCCCTACACTGCCCGAACACCACTGCACTGCCCTAAACCCTGAAACACCAGCCCCAGCACGACCCCCTACACTGCCCAAACACCACTGCACTGCCCTAAACCCTGAAACACCAGCCCCAGCACGACCCCCTACACTGCCCGAACACCACTGCACTGCCCTAAACCCTGAAACACCAGCCCCAGCACCACCCCCTACAATGCCCGAACACCACTGTACTGCCCTAAACCCTGAAACACCACCCCCTGCACTGCCCCCTACACTGCCCGAACACCACTGCACTGCCCTAAACCCTGAAACACCACCCCCTGCACGACCCCCTACACTGCCCGAACACCACTGCACTTCCCTAAACCCTGAAACACCACCCCTGCACCACCCCCTACACTGCCCGAACACCACTGCACTGCCCTAAACCCTGAAACACCACCCCTGCACCGCCCCCTACACTGCCCGAACACCACTGCACTGCCCTAAACCCTGAAACACCACCCCCAGCATGACCCCCTTTACTGCTCGAACACCACTGCACTGCCCCAAACCCTGAAACTCCACCCCCAGCATGACCCCCTACACTGCCCAAACACCACTGCCCTAAACCCTGAAACACCACCCCTGCATGACCCCTTACACTGCCCGAACACCACTGCACTGCCCTAAACCCTGAAACAGCACCCCCTGCACGACCCCCTACACTGGCCGAACATCACTGCACTGCCCTAAACCCTGAAACACCACCCCCAGCACGACCCCCTACACTGCCCGAACACCACTGCACTGCCCTAAACCCTAGAACACTACCCCCAGCATGACCCCCTACACTACCCGAACACCACTGCACTACCCTAAACCCTAAAATACTCCCCCAGCACGACCCCCTACACTACCCGAACACGACTGCACTGCCCTAAACCCTAAAACACTTCCCCCAGCACGACCCCCTACACTACCCGAACACCACTGCACTGCCCTAAACCCTAAAACACTCCCCCAGCATGACCCCCTACACTACCTAAACACCACTGCACTGCCCTAAACCCTAAAACACTACCCCCGCATGACCCCTACACTACCCAAATACCAATGCACTACCCTAATCCCTAAAACACTACCCCCGCACAACCCCCTACACTACCCAAAGACCACTGCACTACCCTAAACTCTAAAACAATACCCCCGCACGACTCCCTACACTACCCAAAGACCACTGCACTACCCTAAACCCTAAAACACGACCTCCTACACTACACAAACACCACTGCACTACCCTAAACCCTAAAAACTACCCCCAGCACGAACCCCTACACTACCCAAACACCACTGCACTACCCTAAACCATAAAACACTACCCCCAGCAGTACCCCCTACGCTACCCAAACACCACTGCACTACCCTAAACCCTAAAACACTACCCCCAGCAGTACCCCCTACACTACCCAAACACCATTGCACTACCCTAAACCCTAAAACACTACCCCCAGCAGTATCCCCTACACTACCCAAACACCACTGCACTACCCTAAATCCTAAAACCCTAAAACACTAACCCCAGCACGACCCCCTACACTACCCAAACACCACTGTACTACCCTAAACCCTAAAACACTCCCCACAGCACGACTCCCTACACTACCCAAACACCACTGCACTACCCTAAACCCTAAATCTACCCCCAGCATGACCCCCTACACTACACAAACACCACTGCACTACCCTAAACCCTAAAACACTACCCCCAGCACGACCCTCTTCACTACCTAAACACAACTGCACAATTTGTTACAGGCATTGCAACGCAGGCCTGTGGTGCTTACTGGAAGTACCTGGTGGGCTGGTTGGGCCCCAGGGACTCTCAGGATTCAAGGTGACCTAATCCCCCAACTTAAAACGCGCCACAGGGCGCGTTTGCACAGTGGTGAAGGGAGGGGCGGGGCCTCAGGTGACATGTGCGCAAACACGCCCTGTGGTGCGTTTAAGTTGGGGAGTTAATTCCCTTTGAATCCTGGGGGCCAACTAGCCCACCAGGTACCTTCAGTAAGCACAACAGAGGTGCGTTGCAGAGAGGTGAAAAAGGTGCATGGCCTCGGAACGCCTCTCTGCAACTCAGCTCTGTGGTCCTAACTGTAGGTACCTGGGGGCTAGTTGGGCCCCAGGGACCCTCAGGATTCAAGGGGACTTAATCCCGCAACTTAAAACGCGCCACGGGGCGCGTTTGCACACATGTCACCTCAGGCCCCCTCCCTTCACCACTGTGCAAACGCGCACTGGCTCTGGTTAGTCAGAGTCAGTTACCACCAGTACCCGTCTGAAAAAGTTGTGGGCGCAGGATGATTTTGCAACAAGGCCTCTTTCTGCTCCTCTGTTGGTTCTTTCTGCACATCTTTTGCTTCTTTCTGTGAGTTTTTTCTTCTTTCTTCACATGTCCTACCTCTGTTGGCATAGTTAGAAACTAGCATTTAAAAACCTTTGAAATTCACTTAAAAATCATAGTTTTCAGGCACGTTATAGTTAGAAATTAGCATTTAAAAAACCTTTGAAATTCACTGAAAAACCATAGGTTTCAGGCACGTTATAGTTAGAAATTAGCATTTAAAAACCTTTGAAATTCACTGAAAAACCATAGGTTTCAGGCACGTTATAGTTAGAAATTAGCATTTAAAAAACCTTTGAAATTCACTGAAAAAACCATAGGTTTCAGGCACGTTATAGTTAGAAATTAGCATTTAAAAAACCTTTGAAATTCACTGAAAAAACCATAGGTTTCAGGCACGTTATAGTTAGAAATTAGCATTTAAAAACCTTTGAAATTCACTGAAAAAACCATAGGTTTCAGACACGTTATAGTTAGAAATTAGCATTTAAAAAACCTTTGAAATTCACTGAAAAACCATAGGTTTTAGGGACAGTTATAGTTAGTTGGACATTGCACTCGTACAAAACCCGTGAAATTCCCCTGTTATAGTTAGTTCAGCTAACTATAACTCGCGCCCGCAATGCACTGCTGATGACGTCACATATTACATCACTCATGACATGGTCAGTGACATCACTGATGACATCACTGATGACATCTCAAATGACATCACTGATGACATCATCCATGTGATAATTTCATGCATCTTCTCACACCCTAATATAACTTTTGATACACCCACTCTAAATTACAGACTGCCATTCTCAAAACCATAGACACTCCAACACCAAAAACTACATACCCACTCACTGATTCTTAGGTCTACACACACATCCACTCACTCACCTGTACAGTCACTCATACTTACAGTCACTCAGTACAGGACTATCATATGCACTCATACACCTATATAAACACTCACACACCGCCACTCATCCATAGAGGTACTCACACACCTAGTCAGTCATGCAAAAAATTAATCACACACCCATTTACTCACCTATACAGTTATACACACACCAGCTCACTTACTCATACAAATACTAGCACATTCTTACGCTCTTATACAATAACTGATACAAGCACACACGCATCCATACAGCCACTCTCACAATAACACACTCTCACTTATAGCCATTTAAATACTCTAACACACATATATACTGCCTTTTACATATGTAGTTACTCACACATGTACCGCTGAGATATACATTCACTCACTAACACACCCATACACACACTCACCCACCCAAGCAGTCCATCACAGATGCACTCTTGAAATCATGCACCCAGTGAATCACCCACTCACACATCTATGTATAGAGTCACACAGACCCCACCCACACAAACACTCAGGCAGCCATACAGATATTCAGAGAACCAATCAATAACCCATATAGACACTCATGTAGCTATTCGCAAATCCATGCATCCACTTACACACCAACAAACAGACGGATACAGACATTCACACGGTTTAGTCACTAACCCATGCATTCAGTAAGATATGTTTAATCACTCACTTGTAGAGTCAGTCACTCACGTACTAAATCATCCATTCAGACACTTATACACCCACTCATTCTTCAATACGCCTTTCCCTATATATATTAAACATATTTAAACTTTACAGAAACACACAGTCACTGGATGATGTCATCAGTGATGTCATCAGTGATGTCATTTGAGATGTCATCAGTGATGTCATCAGTGATGTCACTGACCATGTCATGAGTGATGTAATATGTGACGTCATCAGCAGTGCATTGCGGGCGCGAGTTATAGTTAGCTGAACTAACTATAACAGGGGAATTTCACGGGTTTTGTACGAGTGCAATGTCCAACTAACTATAACTGTCCCTAAAACCTATGGTTTTTTCAGTGAATATATATATATATATATATATATATATATATATATATATATATATTTATATATATATATATCCAAGGAAAGGTTCTCCAACAAAGGGGGCCCCCATCCCTGCAGGGCGGCTTCACGGACACGGGCATGGAGCGACCCGTGATTTGGAACACCAAAAACACACAAAGAAGTGAAGCCCATGTTTAAAAATAAAGTGTCACGTATTCTTGCAATGTTCACCTTAAATGTTTAAAATCCTCCTGATGTACTGCATAACATATCACCAAGTCTCAAAACGTAATGCCATGAAATCCAAATTGGCAAAAGGAGACTTGCCTCCTCTTTTGCTCCCTTTCGCGCTGTCGTGCAGAAATACCTTGGAAGTCCTTTCGTCTGCATGGTGGCACGCGGGACATGCTCCCTTATTTAAATCCAAGGAAAGGTTCTCCAAGAAAGGGGGCCCCCATCCCTGCAGGGCGGCTTCACGGACACGGGCATGGAGCGACCCGTGATTTGGAACACCAAAAGCACACAAAGAAGTGAAGCCCAACGTAGAAATCACTGGCTTTATTGCATTGCATGGGTAGCAGGACATCTCCTTACGCGTTTCGGCCGTTACTTCTGGCCTTGCTCACAGGTGAGGTGAATCTTTCATTAGGTGAACTTGCACTTTTTAAACCACAATGGTCACATGACCCGGTGCAAACCTACAATGTCCATAATGCACCCGGGTTGTTGTTACAAACTGAGATAAGTATATAATACAGCTTACTGGCGTCAAATAACCACAGTCTGCTGACATCATTGGCCAGTGCCTAAATCTGGAAAACCGAGTCCACTGTAATGTTTAAAAGTAAAGTGTCACGTATTCTTGCAATGTTCACCTTAAATGTTTAAAATCCTCCTGATGTACTGCATAACATATCACCAAGTCTCAAAACGTAATGCCATGAAATCCAAATTGGCAAAAGGAGACTTGCCTCCTCTTTTGCTCCCTTTCGCGCTGTCGTACAGAAATACCTTGGAAGTCCTTTCGTCTACATGGTGGCGCGCGGGACATGCTCCCTTATTTAAATCCAAGGAAAAGTTCTCCAAGAAAGGGGGCCCCGATCCCTGCAGGGCGGCTTCACGGACACGGGCATGGAGCGACCTGTGATTTGGAACACCAAAAGCACACAAAGAAGTGAAGCCCAACGTAGAAATCACTGGCTTTATTGCATTGCATGGGTAGCAGGACATCTTCTTACGCGTTTCGGCCGTTATTTCTGGCCTTGCTCACAGGTGAGGTGAATCTTTCATTAGGTATATATATATACACACACACACACACACACACATATACACACACACATATACGCACACACACATATATGGTGTGCTGGTCTGCACATAATAAAGAATACTGCATAATTACTTTTTGGCACGCTGTGGTCTGTACCTGCGTCCGAAGATTTGGAGTTGACAGGATTGTGGTGCTGCTCATATATATATTCACTGAAAAAACCATAGGTTTCAGGGGCGTTATAGTTAGTTGGACATTTCACTCGTACAAAACCATAGAAATTCCCCCGTTATAGTTAGTTCAGCTAACTATAACTCGCGCGCCCGCAATGCACTGCTGATGACGTCACATATTACATCACTCATGACATGGTCAGTGACATCACTCATGACATCACTGATGACATCTCAAATGACATCACTGATGACATCATCCTTGTGATAGAGTGGCAGACCTCCTCTCACCCTAATATAACCTTTGATACACACACTCAAAAATACAAACTAACATTTTCAAAACAATGGACATACCAATACCAGTTACAACACACCTATTCAGTAATTCCAAGATCTACACACACATCCACTCATTCACCAACAGTCCCTATACAGTCACTCATACATGTACTCACTCATCATATGTACTCATACACCTATACATCCTGTTACACACCGCCACTCAGCCATAGAGTTACTCACACACATAGTCACACATACAAACAAAGTATCAAACATCCATTTACTTGCATATACAGTTATACACACACTACCACACTTACTTCTACAGAAACTTACACATACTTACTCTCTTAAACAATCACTTATAGAAACACCTACTTATTTGTACAGGAACTCTTCCAATGTCTCACTCTCACATATACTCACTTATATACACCAATACTCACATATACTAGTTTAAAACATATGTAGTTACTCATAAAGACACTATTGAGACAGTCATTCACTCACTAACACACCCATACACATACTCATCCACCTATACAGTCCTGCACACATGCTGTCTTCAACACATACAAACAGTGAGTCACTCATTCATGCATCTATGCACTAAGTAATACCCCCCACCGAACCATACAGACACTCAGACACTCATACTGATACTCAAAAAACCAACTAATAACCCATATAGACACTCATGTAGCTACTCACCAACCCATGCAGCCACTTATACACAAAGTGAGAGACTGATACAGATATTTTCATATTTAAACATTACTCACTAACCCATGTATTCACTAAGATACACTTAGTCAGTTATACAATCAATTTTACAAAACAAAATCATCCATTTAGACACTTATATACCCATTTATTCTTCCATCGACCTTGAGATATACATATATAAAACATATTTAATTTTCAGAAAAACACACATTCACTGGATGATGTCATCAGTGATGTCATCAGTGATGTCATTTGAGATGTCATCAGTGATGTCATGAGTGATGTCACTGACCATGTCATGAGTGATGTAATATGTGACGTCATCAGCAGTGCATTGCGGGCGTGCGAGTTATAGTTAGCTGAACTAACTATAACGGCAGGAATTTCTATGGTTTTGTACGAGTGAAATGTCCAACTAACTATAACGCCCCTGAAACCTATGGTTTTTTCAGTGAATTTCTAAGGTTTTTTAAATGCTAATTTCTAACTATAACGTGCCTGAAACCTATGGTTTTTTCAGTGAATTTCTAAGGTTTTTTAAATGCTAATTTCTAACTATAACGTGCCTGAAACCTATGGTTTTTTCAGTGAATATATATATATTTATCATACTATGTATACATGTGAAAATGTCTCGGTCCCCTGTTTGCCTCAGTGGCACGGAAAAAATGGGTGGAACTGACGTCAGCACGCCGACGAGGTTCTCTTATGGCTCCGATGACGTCATACGGTGTCGCGAGCGGAGCCGTGCTATTATGACGTCCTCGTTGACGTGGGAGAGCTAGGAAAGAATTTCCGTGGAATGCTGGTGCAGGGGATATTCACCTAAGTGTTCAGGCTAGTCCTTTGGGAGCAACTGTTTATGTTGCCACTCCAGAAACCGAAACCAGCGATCCGAGGGCAGAGGCCCTGCAGATGGCACACGAGGTGGGGTGCCCAGTCGTGTGCACTGGCGGGGCAGCGAAGTGACAAGCACCACAACCCACAAAAAAGGTAACGAGGGCACTGAATAACACAGGATCTTCTCTTTGTATCTGGCAGGAACAACGAAGTTAAAATGCCCTAGTACCAAAATGTAGAATTAGTGCTACAACGGTCTTCAAGAGGACCTGCGATGCCGCTTCTGCCTCCCGTACCCTGGAGGTGGCACATGGGTCACGCGGTACGGTCATACTGCGGTGGGACGCACACTCGTTGACCTCTCATGGCACTGCTCCAGACTTCAGGGAGGACGCTTTCCATTAGCTATGTTTTCTGATGACATGTCGCGCCGGCCCCGTCCAACAACAGAACTCCAGGCCACGCGGACACTTTCACAATACAACAGCCGGGAATGCACTTTTTGGTAAAAAAAACACATTCCTTCCTCCTAATTAATCGAATAAACGTCTCACTGAAGAACAGGGGCCAGCTTCGATCGGTAAACAGCCGTTACAACGACTTTTTTACTTTGCGATACCATTACAACGCATGCATTACCACGCATGCTTTGTACATCACGAAGTCATTACTACGCATTTTTTTAGAACGCATGGTCATTTACCACGTATGCCTTTACAATGAATTTTGTTGTAAAGGTATGTATGGTAAATGACCATGCGTTCTAAAAAACATGTAGACGATCCATGTTGTTGTAAGGAAACAGAGGCTGTTCCGTTTCCTCACAACGACGTGCACCGCCCCTCAGAGACGACGTGAAGAAGGAACCACGAGGAGAGAGGAACCACGAGGAGTGAGAGGTAAGGGGGATTGGGCATGGGGTGGGGGTTTCTTTTCTAGGGTTTAGGGTAGTGCAGTGGTGTAGGGGGTCATGCTGGGGGTAGTGTTTTAGGGTTTAGGGTAGTGCAGTGGTGTTTGGGTAGTGTAGGGGGTCGTGCTGGGGGTAGTGTTTTAGGGTTTAGGGTAGTGCAGTAGTGTAGGGGGTCGTGCTGGGGGTAGTGTTTTAGGCTTTAGGGTAGTGCAGTGGTGTTTGTGTAGTGTAGGGGGTCATGCTGGGGGTAGTGTTTTATGGTTTAGGGTAGTGTAGTGGTGTTTGGATAGTGTAGGGGGTCATGCTGGGGGTAGATTTAGGGTTTAGGGTAGTGCAGTGGTGTTTGGGTAGTTTAGGGAGTCGTGCTGGGGTAGTGTTTTAGGGTTTAGGGTAGTGCAGTGGTGTTTGTGTAGTGTAGGGGGTTGTGCTGGGGGTAGTGTTTTAGGGTTTATGGTAGTGCAGTGGTGTTTGGGTAATGTAGGGGGTAGTGCTGGGGTAGTGTTTTAGGGTTTAGGGTAGTGCAGTGGTGTTTGTGTAGTGTGGGGGTAGTGCTGGGGGTAGTGTTTTAAGGTTTAGGGTAGTGCAGTGGTGTTTGGGTAGTGTAGGGGTTCATGCTGGGGGTAGTGTTTTAGGGTTTAGGGTATGGCAGTGGTGTTTGGGTAGTGTAGGGGGTCGTGCTGGGGGTCGATTTAGGGTTTAGGGTAGTGCAGTGGTGTTTGTGTTGTGAGGGGGTCGTGCTGGGGGTAGTGTTTTAGGGTTAAGAGTAATGCAGTGGTGTTTGTATAGTGTAGGGGTTTAGGGTAGTGCAGTGGTGTTTGTGTAGTGTAGGGGGTCATGCTGGGGGTTGTGTTTTAGGGTTTAGGGTAGGGCAGTGGTGTTTGTGTAGTGTAGGGGGTCATGCTGTGGGTAGTGTTTTAGGGTTTAGGGTAGTGCAGTTGTGTTTGTGTAGTGTACGGGGTCGTGTTTTAGGGTATAGGGTAGTGCAGTTGTGTTTGGGTAGTGTAGGGGGTCATGCTGGGGTTAGTGTTTTAGGGTTTAGGGTAGTGCAGTGGTGTTTGGGTAGTGTAGGGGTTCATGCTGGGGGTAGTGTTTTAGGGTTTAGGGTATGGCAGTGGTGTTTGGGTAGTGTAGGGGGTCGTGCTGGGGGTCGATTTAGGGTTTAGGGTAGTGCAGTGGTGTTTGTGTTGTGAGGGGGTCGTGCTGGGGGTAGTGTTTTAGGGTTAAGAGTAATGCAGTGGTGTTTGTATAGTGTAGGGGGTTTAGGGTAGTGCAGTGGTGTTTGTGTAGTGTAGGGGGTCATGCTGGGGGTTGTGTTTTAGGGTTTAGGGTAGGGCAGTGGTGTTTGTGTAGTGTAGGGGGTAGTGTTTTAGGGTTTAGGGTAGGGCAGTGGTGTTTGTGTAGTGTAGGGGGTCATGCTGTGGGTAGTGTTTTAGGGTTTAGGGTAGTGCAGTTGTGTTTGTGTAGTGTACGGGGTCGTGTTTTAGGGTATAGGGTAGTGCAGTTGTGTTTGGGTAGTGTAGGGGGTCATGCTGGGGTTAGTGTTTTAGGGTTTAGGGTAGTGCAGTGGTGTTTGGGTAGTGTAGGGGGTCGTGCTGGGGGTAGTGTTTTAGGGTTTAGGGTAGTGCAGTGGTGTTTGTGTGGTGCGGGAGGTCATGCTGGGGGTAGATTTAGGGTTTAGTGTAGTGCAGGTGTGTTTAGGTAGAGTCGTGCTGGGGATAGTGTTTTAGGGTTTAGGGTAGTCCAGTGGTGTTTGTGTAGTGTAGGGAGTCGTGCTGGGGGTAGTGTTTTAGGGTTTAGGGTAGTGCAGTGGTGTTTGGGTAGTGTAGTGTGTCGTGATGGGGTAGTGTTTTAGGGTTTAGGGTAGTGCAGTGGTGTTTGTGTAGTGTAGGGGGTCATGCTGGGGGTAGTGTTTTAGGGTTTAGGGTAGTGCAATGGTGTTTGTGTAGTATAGGGGGTAGTGTTTTAGGGTCTAGGGTAGTGCAGTGGTGTTTGTGCACTGTAGGGGGTCGTGCTGGGTTCTAGTGTTTTAGGGTTTAGGGTAGTGCAGTGGTATTTGTGTAGTGTAGGGGGTAGATTTAGGGTTTAGGGTAGTGCAGTGGTGTTTGGGTAGTGTAGGGGGTCGTGCTGGGGGTAGTGTTTTTGAGTTTAGGGTAGTGCAGTTGTGTTTGGGTAGTGAAGGGGGTCGTGCTGGGGGTAGTGTTTTAGGGTTTAGGGTAGTGCAGTGGTGTTTGGGTAGTGTAGGGGTCAACCAACATGAATTTGTCCTTGTGTGATGTAACCAATGCTCATGTAAAGCACTCCAATACCTGACCAGTCTGCACTATATAAAACTGCAAAAAAACAAAAAATAAAAAGTGTTTTGCACACTTCTGTCTTTGGGCTATACGTGGGCTACCTCTGGGTGATATTTGTGCTACATTTGGGCTCTTTTTTCTCTGGTGGCCATCTTGGGAGACTTATTTGTTATGAAGTTTCCTAATTTCCTCATTTACTACAGTCTCCTCAGTAGGAAATGCTTTCAGTTTTTTACTTTGATTCCATCAAGAAGGCATTCAGATGTGTCACACATTTGCCATAAATTCAGAATGTTAGCACTCTAGTTGTTCATTAGATCACTGTAGTAAAGCTACTGCTCACCAAGGAGTTAACTGGAAGTCTACTGCTGGTATTGAAAGTTATTGTTTCAGTCTGCATGTCAGAATTTTCTAATGAAATAGAAGAGGATTTGAGATCTCACTTAAAACATGCCCTACATTTTCTTTTTGCAGCACTAACCATAATTTCTATGGCAAAATGAACCCCCTCATTTTGTTCCTTTTTAAATTAAATGTTTTAAGTGTTACCAGTTTATTCCAATCAAGATGGCTTCAGGTGTGCCATACTTTTGTCATAAGTAAGGCTGTTAGCACTCTAGTTGTTCTTTAGAACACTCTGCGAAGCTGCAGTAGAACACAAAGGCATCAACTGACAGGCTGCTCCTGTTGAAATATAACAGGAAGATATTTGAGATCTCACTTAAACATGTCCTAATTTTTCTTTCTACAGCACTAACCATAATTTCTATGGCAAAATGAACCCCATCATTTTGTTCCTTTTTAAATTAAATGTTTTAAGTGTTACCAGTTTATTCCAATCAAGATGGCTTCAGGTGTGCCATACTTTTGTCATAAGTAAGACTGTTAGCGCTCTAGTTGTTCTTTAGAACACTCTGGGAAGCTGCAGTAGAACACAAAGGAATCAACTGACAGTCTCTGCCATTGTTGGATGTACATGTTTTACTGAGAATGTCAGACTTCATTCTCACATGACTGAGAAAGATAATGTGAATTTACAGAAAATATGCTCTCATTTTAGCTTCTGGAGCACCTTCCAAAACTGTATGGGACAAGCATGTGAAAATAGTTTTCTCTCAAACATGATTCATGATATCCCAGCAGAAGGTTTTTCACAGGGTAAAATCACCTTAGAACACACCACAATTCCTGAAATTAGTATGGTACCATCAACAAATGAATTCTAATGTAACTAAAGTCTGTTATCACCCTTTATAGTTCTCCTTTTGGTAACCCTCAAAATCTTCGTTTCACTACAATGAATTTCAATGGGGTACTATCATTCATATTGGTCCCAAGATGGCTGCCAGCAATTCCAGGATGAAGTGCTGACAGCCAATCAGATCTCACGATGACATGTGGGGTTAGGCTCCGCCCAGATATATATGTGTTTTTACTTTTGATTTTCTCAGCAACTACTGAACGGATTTACACCATTTAACAAAAGGGTTGTTTCTGAACCAAGAACTACCTCTTTGCCAAATTTGGTGTAATTCCGTTCAGCAGTTCGGGCTGTAGCCTTGCATAAAGTTTCCTAGTGGAAATTGATTTTTTGACTCTTATTTTTTTAATTTCTCCGCAACTACTGAACGGATTTACACCATTTAACAAAAAGGGTTTGGCAAAGAACTACCTCTTTGCCAAATTTTGTGTAATTCCGTTCAGCAGTTCGGGCTGTAGCCGTGGCTAAAGTTTCCTATGGGAAAATGAATGGGGAAAATACGTTTTGGGACCCCCCTTTTTTCTCGGCCCCCGCTTGACGAATCACCCGGAATCTTTCAGGGTAGGAGCGGACCGGAGCGGGCCATAAAGTTTGAAAATTTCGTGAAGATTCGTCAACCGACGCAAGAGTTATTTCAAATAGAATGTTGCGGATTTCCTATGGAAAATAGGTCCTAACTATAACTATCTACTGGCGACTGCCAGTAGATAATATATATATGTCATTTGAGATGTCATTTGAGATGTCATCAGTGATGTCATCAGTGATGTCACTGACCATGTCATGAATGATGTAATATGTGACGTCATCAGCAGTGCATTGCGGGGGCGCGAGTTATAGTTAGCTGAACTAACTATAACGGCCGAATTTCTCTGGTTTTGTACGAGTGAAATGTACAACTAACTATAACGTCCCTGACACCTATGGTTTTTTCAGTGAATATATATATATATATATATATTCACTGAAAAAACCATAGGTTTCAGGCACGTTATAGTTAGAAATTTGCATTTAAAAACCCTTAGAAATTCACTGAAAAAACCATAAGGTTTTAGGGACAGTTATAGTTAGTTGGACATTGCACTCGTACAAAACCCGTGAAATTCCCCCGTTATAGTTAGTTCAGGTAACTATAACTCGCGCCCCGCAATGCACTGCTGATGACGTCACATATTACATCACTCATGACATGGTCAGTGACATCACTGATGACATCACTGATGACATCTCAAATGACATCACTGATGACATCATCCAGTGACTGTGTGTTTGTGTAAAGTTTAAATATGTTTTATATATATAGGGAAAGGCGTATTGAAGAATGAGTGGGTGTATAAGTGTCTGAATGGATGATTTAGTAGGTGCGTGACTGAGTCTATAAGTGAGTGATTAAACGTATCTTACTGGATGCATGGGTGAGTGACTAAACTGTGTGAATGTCTGTATCCGTCTGTCTGTTGTTGTGTAAGCAGCTGCATGGGTTTCTGACTAGCTAAATGAGTGTCTATATGGGTTATGGATTGGTTCTCTGAGTATCTGTATGGGTGCCTCAGTGTTTGTGTGGGTGGGGTGAGTGTGACTCTGTGCATAGATGTGTGAGTGGGTGATTCACTGGGTGCATGGTTTCAAGAGTGCGTCTGTGATGGACTGTATGGGTGGGTGAGTGTGTGTATGGGTGTGTTAGTGATTGAATGTATATCTCAGTGGTACATGTGTGAGTAACTACATATGTGAAAGGCAGTATATATGTGTGTTGGAGTATATAAATGGCTATAAGTGAGAGTGTGTGATTGTGAGAGTGGCTATATGGATGAGTGTGTGCTTGCATCAGTGATTGCATAGGAGCGTAAGAATGTGCTAGTATTTTTATGAGTAAGTGAGCTGGTGTGTATAACTGTATAGGTGAGTAAATTGGAGTGTGATTAATTATTTGCATGACTGACTAGGTGTGTGAGTACCTCTATGGATGAGTTGCGTTGTGTGAGTGTTTAAATAGGTGTATGAGTGCATATGATAGTCCTGTACTGAGTGACTGTACGGGTGAGTGAGTAGATGTGTGTGTGTAGACCTAAGAATCAGTGAGTGGGTATGTACTTATTGGTATTGGAGTGTGTATGGTTTTGAGAATGGCAGTCTGTAATTTAGAGTGGGTGTTTCAAAACTTATATTAGGGTGTGAGAAGATGCATTAAATTCTCACATGGATGATGTCATCAGTGATGTCATTTGAGATGTCATCAGTGATGTCATCAGTGATGTCACTGACCATGTCATGAGTGATGTAATATGTGACGTCATCAGCAGTGCATTGCGGGGCGCGAGTTATAGTTACCTGAACTAACTATAACGGGGGAATTTCACGGGTTTTGTACGAGTGCAATGTCCAACTAACTATAACTGTCCCTAAAACCTTATGGTTTTTTCAGTGAATTTCTAAGGTTTTTTAAATGCAAATTTCTAACTATAACGTGCCTGAAACCTATGGTTTTTTCAGTGAATTTCAAAGGATTTTTAAATGCTAATTTCTAACTATAACGTGTCTGAAACCTATGGTTTTTTCAGTGAATTTCAAAGGTTTTTTAAATGCTAATTCCTAACTATAACATGTCTGAAACCTACGGTTTTTTCAGTGAATTTCAAAGGTTTTGTAAATGACAATTTTTAAATGTATTAATTGTTATATTTATTTTTTTCATACTGATTTACTACATTTTTAGAAACATTTTTTTTTTACATATTTTATTTTTTAAATTACATTGTAATTACATTATACATTACAAAAATACTTTCTCAGAATGAATTACTTTAGTTTAAATACTTTGCACATAGGCAATAGACTTTTAAGTACAGTAGTTACAGTTGTTGCAATGGGCAACACATTTTCAAACACAATGCAACATTCAGCTCAATGTGAATTTCTAGTTAAATGCAATTAGTTACTTTATGGATTACTTTTCTAACCACAGGACTGGATCCTAGATTCAGTCCTGGGACATCTCCTGTAAACAGTTGAGTAAAAGCGTTTTGGTTACAGTAGTGATTTTTAAGGAATATTATTGTATTTTAAAAGTTGACACTTAGAAACTTTTTCTCATAGAATCACCAATGTTATCCTATGGAAGGAAATTCACTTAGCAGGTAAAAACTGTTATCGTTACTTTTTCTTACTCAGGGGTCGATTCCGATTCGGGCCGGAAATTTCTCCGACCGAGCCGGACCCGGAGAGATTTCCGACCGAATCGGACCCGTGCAGTCCGACCGAACGAGTACGATGCGTCCGTATGTTATCGGACTCGAGTCGGTCGGACTCCCATTGATGTCAATGGGAGCCGGTCGTACAACGCGTACGCGGGCTCCCATTGACTCAATGGGTGCGAGTCGGACAAGGGCGCCCCTACAGCGGGTACGCGGCGAAGCGATTCGCGCCGTACACGCACAGGTAGGGGGACCCATGGGTCCCCCCTGTGTGCGACTCGCGCGGCTACGCGTACAGGGGGTCCGACACGGACCCCCAAAGTACGGCTCCGACAGCTCTTACGAGCCGGAGTGCGCGGCTCGGTCGGACTGCTCGCGGCGCGCATCGTACTTACCCGGCCGGGAAACGTCTCCATTGCGCGGTGCGAGTCGAGTCCGAGCGAGTCGGTCGGAGCGGTTTGAGCCGGGAGCGAGTCGGTCGGAGCGGTCGGGACGCATCGTACTCGCTCGGCCGGACCCGCGTACGGTTCGGTCGGGAAACAGGGCTCCGAATCGGATCCGGTAAAGCCGAATCCGATTCGGAGCCCTACCGGCCGAGATCGGAATCGGCCCCTTAGTGTTGGATCCTGGATCCAGCACTGGTGCATCTCCTGTAAACAGTTGAAAGAATGCGTTTAAGTCATACAGGCGATTTTTAAGGAATATTTGTAGTTTGTGAAAATCGACACAAACTTTTCAGCTGAAAACCAGACAATGGATTCCTATGGAAGAAAATATTAGTTACTGGTAAGTACAGTTAAAATTACTTTTCAGGGTCAGTGCTGGGCTAAAAGATGCAGCACTGAGGTCTCTCCTGATAACAGGTGAGTAAATCGGAATTTGTATTTCGGCTGATTTTAGAGGAATATTTGTATGTTTCAAAAATCAACACTTAGAAACTTTTTCAGCAAAAAGCAGACAATGATATCCTATGGAAGGAAATTCAAGTTACTGGTAAGTACGGTTAAAATTACTTTTGAGGATCAGTACTGGGCTGAAAGATGCAGCACTGAGGTCTCTCCTGATAACAGGTGAGTAAATCGGAATTCGTATTTCGGCTGATTTTAGAGGAATATTTTAAAGTTCCAAAACTCCACACTTAGAAGAATTTCCAAGTGAAACCAGTCAATGTTAGCCTATGGAAGGAAATTCAAGTTACTGGTAAGTACGGTTAAAATTACTTTTGAGGATCAGTACTGGGCTGAAAGATGCAGCACTGAGGTCTCTCCTGATAACAGGTGAGTAAATCCGAATTCGTAGTTCGGCAGATTTTAGAGGAATATTTGCACAATGGTGAAGGTAGGGGCGGGGCCTGAGGTGACATCTGTGCAAACGCGCCCCGTGGCACGTTTTAAGTTGGGGGATTAAGTCCCCTTGAATCATGAGGGTCCCTAGGGGCCAACTAGCCCACCAGGATCCTCCAGTATGCGCCAGGGGCTGCGTTGCAGAGACGTGTAGAGAGGCCACACCCCTTTACACCTCTCTGCAACGCAGCTCTGTGGCGCTTTCTGGATGTACCTGTTGGGCTAGTTGGCCCCAGGGACCCTCAGGATTGAAGGGGATTTAATTCCCCATCTTAAAACGCGCCACAGGGCCTGTTTGCACACATGTCACCTGAAGCCCCGCCCCCTCCCTTCACCACTGTGCAAACGCGCCCCGTGGCGCGTTTTAAGTTGGGGGATTAAGTCCCCTTGAATCCTGAGGGTTCCTGGGGCCAACTAGCCCACCATGTACCTCCAAAGCGCCACAGAGCTGCGTTGCAGAGAGGTGTATAAAGGGGCGTGGCCTCTGTACACCTCTCTGCAACGCAGCCCCTGGCGCATACTGGAGGTTCCTGGTGGGCTAGTTGGCCCCCAGGGACCCCTAGTATTCAAGGGGAATTACTTCCCCATCTGCAAACGCGCCAGGGGGCGCGTTTGCAGAGTGGTGAAGGAAGGGGGCGGGGCCTGCGGGCCGATCATTTTTTATTTTTTTTCCCCTGAAGGGGTGCTGTGTGGCCCCCCTTCCTTTTTCTTATTTTTGGGCCCTGGGGACCCCATCCCCCAGGGCCTTACCCCCTTTTTTTTTTTTTTAATTATTTATGGGGAGGGGGGCCGCGTGGCCCCCTCCCGGGCCACTACTTGCCCCGGGGACCCCATCCCCGGGGCCTGGCCTCTGGTTGGGGACTGTGGGGGTCCCCAAACACCCCACAGTCCCGCCGGCTCCCCGTGTCCTACGGGAGCCGGCATTGCTTTTACACATGGGGAGCAGCTAACATGCTGCTCCCCGTGTGGAAAGCAATTGTCTTGGATATTGGAAGCGAGAGCAGGTTTCCTGCTCTCTCTTCCAATATCCAAAGCAGTTTGCAATGACAGGACGGGAGCCGCGAGGCTCCGTCCTGTCATTGCAAACAGCAGTGTCCCGGGGGTAGGCACCCCGGGACACTGCAGGAGCCGGCCCTGGGGGTGGCGGTCCCCAGGGCCACCACAGGCTCCAGGAGGGGGCCGCGCGGCCCCCTCCCCACATCAGCAAAGCCCCGGGGAGGTGGTGGTCCCCGGGGCTTCGGAGGTCCAAAACGGACCCCCATTTTAATTTGTTAGTGCCCCGGGGAGGTGGCGGTCCCCGGGGCGTTTGGGGGGGCTCGAGCCCCCCCCCACACAGGAAAAACAAAAAAAAAAAAGAAGCCCCGGGGAGGTGGTGGTCCCCGGGGCTGCGGGAGGGCTCAGAGCCCTCCCGCACCATTTTAAAAAGAAAGCCCCGGGGGGTGGCGGTCCCCGGGGCTTGGGGGGCCCTTTGAGGCCCCCATACATAAATTTAACCCCCCCACCATGCCCCCGGGACTTGGGCCACCCGGGGGCAAAATACAATCGAAGCGCGGGAGACCGCCCTTCGATTTTTTTTTTTTTCGGCAGGATTCGCGCTCCCTGAGCGCATCCTGCTGATTTTTTTTTAAAAAAAAATGCTTTTTTCTGCCCAGGGGGTCCTTGTGGGACCCCCTGAGCAGACCTAGGGGGTCAGGGTGTTTCTACCCTGCCCCCTTTGTGCGTTTTGCGCACTTTTTTTTACTGCTTTCTTGTTCCTCGGTTCTACCGAGGAACAAGATGGCTGCCAACACTTCCTGGTTTGGAGTGTTGACAGCCAATTAGCAGACAGCTCGTGATCGGGAGGGTGCGCGAATCCGACGCGGCCATAGATATATATGTACTTTTACTTTTGATTTTCTCAGCAACTACTGAACGGATTTACACCATTTAACAAAAAGGGTTCTTTCTGAACCAAGAACTACCTCTTTGCCAAATTTGGTGTAATTCCGTTCAGCAGTTCGGGCTGTAGCCGTGTCTAAAGTTTCCTATGGGAAATTGATTTTTTGACTCTTATTTTTTTAATTTCTCCGCAACTACTGAACGGATTTACACCATTTAACAAAAAGGGTTCTTTCTGAACCAAGAACTACCTCTTTGCCAAATTTGGTGTAATTCCGTTCAGCAGTTCGGCTGTAGCCGTGTCTAAAGTTTCCTATGGGAAAATGAATGGGGAAAACACGTTTTGGGACCCCCCTTTTTTCTCGGCCCCCGCTTGACGAATCACCCTGAGACTTTCAGGGTAGGAGCGGACCGGAGCGGGCCATAAAGTTTGAAAATTTCGCGAAGATTCGTCAACCGACGCAAGAGTTATTTCAAATAGAATGTCGCGGATTTCCTATGGAAAATAGGTCCTAACTATAACTATCTACTGGCGACCGCCAGTAGATAATATATATATATATATATATATATATATATATATATACCAATAGCATACAATCTATTTAAAAATACATTCTAATATAAATTAAAACATTCAACTATTTAAAAATCTTTAAACTTAAAATTCCCACTCCAGTCAGTGCAACAGTAGGGAAAGCGTTGGATTGCGTAGGGATAAAAATTACTATTCCCACTACAATGAGTGCAACAGTAGGGAAAGTGTTGAATAGCGGAGGGATAAAATGTACTATTCCCACTACAGTCAGTGCAACATTAGGGAAAGTGTTGGATAGCAGAGGAGCAAAAACTACTATTCCCACTCCAGTGAGTGCAACAGTAGGGCAAGTGTTGGATAGCGGAGGGGTAAAAGTTACTATTCCCACTCCAGTGAGTGCAACAGTAGGGAAAGTGTTGGATAGCGGAGGGGTAAAAATTACTATTACCACTCCAGTGACTGTAACAGTAGGGAAAATGTTGGATAGCGGAGTGATAACATTCACTATTCCCACTCCAGTCAGCTCAAAATTAAAAACAAACAAAATATCATCAAAAGAATAAAAAAAATTTTTTTTAAGGAAGTAGAAAAAAATAAAAGTATATTTAATATTAAAAAAATTATAATTTTAAATACATATCACAAATACCAACAAATATTATATTAAATAAAATAAAAAATAAAAAATAATTTTGAGATAAATAAATATTTGTATTCCGAAATTATTTATTAACAAAAACATTATTTATAAACATACATTTAGTCCATTTACTTACTAGCCTATAACACCACACAACTCACAACCCCAACGAATTTTTTTTAAAATATTTGCGTAATTAACATAATTATTAATTAAACAAATATTATTAAATAAAAAACAAATTAAAACATAAAATGTATTTAACTTCCCACCCTTTACACCTACAATCCCCACAACCTACACCTAAAATCATACTGTAAAAACATGAATTACACAATTTAAAAAAAGTTCAATTAAATAACTAATAGTATTTAACAACTAATTCTAAAGTAAATAAAATTTATTTACTCCCCACCCTTCACCCCTAGAAACCCAAAACCCAAACCCCCAAAAAATTAATTACCCTAATTAATCATCAACTAATTAATTTTCATTATCAATTAATTCTTTTAAAATAAATTACTTCCCATCCTGTACCCCTAAAAACCCCACAACCCACATCAAAAATTAATTACACAATTTCCATATTTATTTGTCAATTAATTCATTAATTAATATTTTATTAACAACTAATTATTAATTAATTAAAAAATGAATTATTTCCCACCCTTTACCCCTATAAACAACACAACCCCCACCTAAAATTTACCCAAAAAATTTAAAACACAATTAACATTATAAAATTTCAATTAAATAAATATTAATAAATAAAAATATTCATTAATTTATTATCATTAAATTACTTCCTACAACATTTCCCCTATATACCCGCAACCCGCTATGGAACTAAAAATGCAAAATGTTATTAAAATAAAATTAATAACTACTAAAAATGTAACACATATATTAAAAAACATAAACAATACTTATACAAAAAATACATCACATACATTTAAAATATATTCTAAAATACATAACACTAATTAAAAGATCGATATTTTAAACAAATATATTTTGGCAAACGATACTAATGATTTCTATATTTTTAAAATCGATATTTCTTACGTTAAAGTCGATATTCTTTTTTTTTTTTTTTTTTAAACTTTTTATTGAATATAAGGCACAATATCCACATAACGATACGATCGTAAGGTATATGATTAAAACAGCACATTACGTCAATGTCAAATATATCACACATTAAGGCATTACGGGTTCTCAATACTTGTTCGTCTCATTGCCATCTCTTCCGTGGGAGAGGTACAAATTTCCCCCCGATAAGCGTTCCATCCTCCCCATTTTTTATCCCACTTCTTAGGGCAGCCCCTTCTCTTGTAAACCTCCTTCTCCATGATCATGCATTTGTCCATTTCTGCTACCCAACCTATCGTGAGTGGTGGTGTGCTGGATCCCCAGGACATGGCCACGGCCCTTTTCACCAATAGGTATCCCAACGCCACCCATTGCTGCTCGATTTCCGTGAGGTCGGTAGGTTGCCATATATTTAGGATCCCTATTTTTGGCGACAGATGAATGTGTTTGCCCAGCGTATCTTTCATCTTAGTAGTGGTTCTTTCCCAAAAAGGGCGAATGAGAGGACAGTCCCAGAGGATGTGGTAAAAGGAGCCGTCTTGTCTGCATCCCCTCAGGCATAATGCCTCACTCCTGTTACCTATTTTCGCCAATAGGATGCCCGAAAGATATGTCCTATGGAGTATTTTTAATTGTATGAGGCGGAAACGATGGTTCACGGCTGTTTCCCTGGGGGACATTAAGGCGGCCTGCCAGTCGTCATCGTCCAATTCCCCTAAGTCTGCCTGCCAACAAGTTCTCAGAACCTGAAGGGTATCTGGTAAATTATTGCAGAGTTTACGGTATGTGCAAGATACAGCTTTGGTCAAAAGTGGGTCAATAAGTAATCGGTCTTCTAAAGGGGAGGCGTCAGGTAAGGAAGAGAGGTCAGGGATATTGGTAAGAATGGCGTGTCGGATTTGTAAGTATCGGAAGATCTCTCCTCGTGCGAGTGTGTGTTTGGTTTGCAAGTCTTTAAACGTGAGGAGTTCCCCTTTAGCCACTAGGTCCCCCAAAGTAGTGATTCCGATAGTATCCCATCTATCAAACCCTTTATGAAAGCAGAGCGACCCCAATCTTTGCGAAGACCACAACGGAGTAGCCTTGGTGAATTTATCCGCCCACCCTAGACGTTTGTTAGCCTTATGCCAAACCGCCACTGTTTGCGACATGGGTCCTAGGTAGCGGCCCTGGCGGATTTTACTATAGAGGGCTCCCATATATCCTTCTCGGCCTGTTTGGTATTTTTCTAAGTGAAAGGCCGGGTTTGTTGGGGGGCCATGGATCCATTGGTTAACTGGTACCAATTGGGAGGCCCAGTAGTAAAGGCGGAGATCTGGAAGGGCAATTCCTCCGTCGAACCAGCTCTTGGTGAGTTTCTGGAGAGCGATCCGCGGGGCTTTCCCGTCCCAGAGTAGGGTGCGGAGCTCACTCTCTATGGCGGTGAAGTAATTATTCGTTACGGGGAAGGGGCTATTCTGAAGGACATACAAAAATCTGGGCAAAGAGAGCATTTTAATTAGAGCCGCCCTGCCAAGGAGAGACAGGGGCAGCGATCGCCAGTGTCGCACATCATCCTGAAGCCTCTTTAAGGGGCCCAGGAGATTGCGTTCATAAAACAATTTGGGATCGGACGTAATGAAGATGCCCAGATATTTAAATCCTGTCGATGTGCACTGGATTGAGTAACCACCAGGCAGGCGAGGTGGAGGGCCGTGAAGCACATATAATACTGATTTTGACCAGTTGATAGAATAGCCTGCATATTTGCCAATGTTCATGATAACATCAAACAGTCTGTTTAGGGAAGTTCGGGGGGGATGCCAGATATATAAGGATGTCACCAGCATATAGTGAAATTTTGTCTTCTATGTCCTCACTCCATTTTAGTCCCCTTATTACAACATCCCGTCTTATCCAGTGGGCTAACGGTTCAAGAGTAAGGGCAAACAATAAGGGGGATAAGGGACAGCCCTGTCTGGTACCTCTATGCAAGGCGAATGTGCGGGAGGTGTGATTGTTTACCCTAACCTGTCCCAGCAGATCCGTGTATAGTAGTGTCACCCACCGTCTAAAGTTGGGGCCAAAGCCCAGTCGAGTTAACACCTCGAACAGGTACGGCCACTCTATCGAATCAAAAGCCATGGTGGCATCTAAAGACAGTATGACCGCGTTTTCGCGCAGGTAAGGCTGTCGACCCAAAACGTTGTGGACCCGTCAAATATTGAGGGCGGTATTTCGACCTGGTATAAAGCCTGATTGGTCCTCATGGACCAAAGATGGGAGCACAGCTGCTAGTCGGGATGCTAGAAGTTTGGCCAGCACCTTAGCCTCCGAACTAATTAGTGAGATAGGTCGGTATGACCCACAGGTCGTCCCTGGTATGCCAGGTTTGCGGATGACCACAATATTAGCTAGCCTTTGGTCTAAGGGAAGGAGCCCCCTCTCTCTACTCTCCTCATACATGTTTTTGAGGTGAGGAGCAACCTTAAGAGCCAACCCTTTCAGGAATTCAATGGGAATCCCATTGGGTCCCATCGCTTTTCCTGAGTTTATAGCAAAAATAGCTCCACAAACCTCTTCTGCCGTGATATCAGCATCCAAGGCTTCCCTGTCAACATCTGATAGTCGTGGCAGGGCCATTTCCTCTAAAAGCTGGCGGGATTCCTCAAATGAATATGAGGTTTTAGAGGTGTATATATCTTCTAGGTGGTTCGGAAACGTATCTGCTACCTCTTGAGGATCTGTCACCGTCTTCCCATCTTCTAGTATGATTTCCGGGACCCACCGCGATTCTTGATCTCGTTTCTCTAGCCAAGCCAGCATTTTTCCAGCCCTTTCACCATACTCATAAACCCTGTGTCTAGTCTGAAGCAGCCTTGCTTGGGCTTTCTCTCTTGCTAGTTCCTTGTACTCTAGTTGTTTATTACGGAGTTTGTGGGCTGTTTCAACAGTAGGGGAGGTATTATGCTCCGCTTCCAAAAGGAGCAATTCACTCTCCATCTGGTGCAGCTGTTTATTTTGGTTCCGAAGGTACCCTATTTTCAAACCCAGTGCCCGGCCCTTGATGACCGCCTTATAAGCCTCCCATATGGTATTCGCTGAGTCCACCGATCCGAGATTCTCAGTAAAGTAGTGATCTGTGTGGGCGGCTAGGTCTTCTTTGATGTCAGGAATAGTGAGCAGCCATGGGTTAATAATTATGGGTCCCCGGGCCACGTGTCGATGAAAGGTGAGGTCCACTACAAGAGGAGAATGGTCAGATATTCCCCTAGGGAGTCCCTGAAGACATCGAAAATTCCCTACGTCGGAGAGGAGGGTAAAAAAATAGTCAATCCGAGACATGCTATTGTGTGCATTAGAATAGTGCGTGAAGTGGGTTTGCTCTGGGTTCAGTGACCGCCACATGTCTGTAAGTCCCATGGCATGGGCAAAGTTTGCCAGGGGTGTGGGGCGTCTGGGAGAAATTTTATGGGGTGTCTGTCAACTGTGTCGTCCATAGTCATGTTAAAGTCTCCACCTAGAACCAGCGTGCCCAGAGGGAGAGCTATGAGTACCTGTCCCAGTTCTTGTAGTGCCATTTTGCCCAGGGCTGGTGGGAGATAGGCTGAGATTATGTTGAGATGTTTCCCCTCCCAGGTGGCCTCCAGTACTGTGAACCGGCCCTGCGGGTCGGTCCGGACACGAGTAGGAGTAAGAGCTAAGTTCTTACGCATAAGGATCCCAGTGATTCTAGAGCCAGATGTAAAGCCAGCGTGGGCCACAAGTTTGTAACCCCATCGGTGGAGTGCTTTGCAGCTGTTGCCCACGAGATGGGTTTCCTGTAGTAACACCAGATCTGGTGAATGTCGTTTAAGATATTGCAGGACTATCCCCCTTTTGATCTTGCTCCCCAGTCCATTAACGTTCCACATCAGTATGGATAGTTTCCTATGTGTTGTGTGAGCCATGTCGAATAGTTCGGGGCGATAAGTATGGAGCTCTTAGCCAAGAGTTGGAGCTTGTGATCGCGGATTTAAGGATAGGGAGATGCATGTTACCTAGTTGCGTTGGGAGATCCCTCCCTTCTATAGCTACGGATGGCCCACAGACGTTGTTTTGTGTCATCGTAAGCCTGAGATACCCCACTGCATTGTGTGTGTTGTGCAACAAAACAAAACCATTAAAACCCCAACTAACCCCCCTCCCCCCCTGTACCCCCCTCCCCACCCCCCTGCCATTTTGAACTATCCACTCCCCAACAAGGCAGAGTGCCTGTCGCCCTCCCTCCCATTCGTGAGGTGCCTGGCTAACCGCAACCAGTCCTCGCCGTCCCTCCCGCTTTCAGTGTTATTTTATTAATGACTAGCATTATAGTCCAGTCCTATAGGAGCTTTAATGACGGTGTCCAAGTAGCCCCAGTTCGCTGGGCTTCGGAAGTCCCTCCGCTGATAGTTGAGTTGTTGTAGTCTTATTAGGTCATTCTTAGCGTTGCGGGTTTCGGTTCAGAGGGTGTAGATCAATCTTTCATGGGAGGCCATGCAGCCCTGTAGATTGAGTCAGTGTGCGTCCTCCAGATCTCCCTCTAATTGCCCCTCTCCCGTGACAGGAGGTTGACGTCTGCCTCCACCGGCGCTTCCATTGTTCCGTCCATCTAAGTGCTTGCCCGCTCTGCGCCAGCCTTCTATCCAGTCCCAGGCCTCCTCCGGGGACAGAAAGAACCAGGTTTTACCTTCGGATTCTATTCGGAGTTTGGCCGGGAATAACATGGAATACTTGATATTTTTATCACGGAGGGCTTTCTTTACAGCTGTGAAGCTTCGTCTTTGGGCTTGCACCTTGACCGTGTAGTCCGGGAAAAATGTGATGTTGGCATTGTCTAATTTCAGAGGAGGTCCGGTTCTGGCGGTTTGTAGAATCACATCTCTATCCCGAAAGTTAAAAACCCTTGCGATCAGCGGACGTGGAGGAGCCCCGGGCCTGGGGCGCCCGCCGGGAACCCTGTGGGCTCGCTCTATGGAGAAATAGTTGGAGAGACGTTTGGGTTGGAGTTTATTGAGGATGAGATCCTCAACAAAGAGGTCAGTTGTGGGTCCCTCCATTCGTTCCGGTATGCCAAGGATGCGGATGTTATTCCTTCTGGCCCTCCCTTCATAGTCGTCGAGGAGTTCCTCCATCCTTTTCTGTTGGTGTTGTAGTTGTGTGACTTGAGTCTGAAGGGCTGAGGTATCTGTCACCAGAGTTGTTGTGGTGGTCTCAACTTCTCGGACTCGAGAGTCCATCTTCCGTAGGTCTGCTCTCAAAAGGGTCACCTCTACATTCACGGAATCTATGCGCGATTCCAGGGACGTTCGCACCCCTGCTATGGCCTCCATGATATCTTCCAGAGTGGGAGATTTGGCCTGGGAACGCGGTTGGGATGCTTTAGGATCGTCTCCAGGTGCCACGTTGCTCTCCTCACTTTTCTTCGTCCATGCGAACTTGTCAAGTTGTTTCTGGACCTGGATTTTGGGGCCTCTGGTATTAGCCATGAGATGACTTCGAGGGGCCGTCCCCGTCTCAGCCGTCACCTGTGCGTGGGAGGCCTGTCGATGTTCCAGGTGGATCCTTTAGGTTAGGAGGCCAATCGGGGCCCTCGCGACGGTCCCCCTCCGCGACTCCTATCTATAGTTATTAGGTGTGTGGGTTGAGCGTTGGTGCACCCCTGTCAGTGGGCCGTGGAGATGTTAGGGCTTGCTACACTGGGGTCCGTGGTGATCAGAGTCAGGTGGGAGGAGGCCGGTCTAGGACCGGACGCGGCCGCAGGCGATAATGGTGTTTCTATTGTCCTGCTGGGGCTTTGTTGCTGTGGGCCACTCGGATGCTATTATCTCGCCTGGGGGGCCAGATGCTTCGCCCACGGTCCGGGGCACCAGGAAGAAAGCGGGGTCTTGGGCAGGTGCACTCCCTTGCGGGGCCGCGCTGGACGCAGCCGCTCACAGGGTCCGCCTTACAGGAGCCGTCCCCCGATGTTAGGCCGCAAGGCCGGGGGCTCGATTTTGCTTCCCCACTGGCCGTTCAGGTATTTCTGTTTTCCTGCTGGGGCTGTGTTGCTGTGGGCCACTTGGATGCTCTTGTCTCGCCTGGGGGGCCAGATGCTGCGCCCGCAGTCCAGGGCACTAGGGAGAGAGCGGGGCTGTGAGCAGGTGTACTCTTTTGCGGGGCCGCGCCGGATGCAACCGCTCACAAGGTCCGCGTCACACGAGCCGCCCCCCGATGTTAGGCCGCAAGGCCGGGGGCTCGATTTTGCTTCCCCACTGGCCGTTTAAGTCTCAGTCCGGTTGGCAGGCGCGCTCTTCAGCCTGCCGCTACTCCCAGCCCGCAACTCCTCACCTGATACCACCGGAGGCTCCCCACTGCTCGACTCAGCCCCGCAGTCTCCCGGAGAGGCCCCCGGCCAGGGATCTCGATCGGGCAGGTCTCGGACGGCAGAGTCACTCACGGCCGGTTCCTCCCGCTGCCCACACGTCGCGCTCCCGAATCCGGCGGGCACTGTCCAGCGCCGATCAGGAAAGAAGCCGCGGGGGCCGCCGCTGTCTTTTCTTCCAGCCAGTCCCTGCGTATTTCAAGGCGGGCTCGGTGTGGAGATCATCCCCGCCGCTGCCCGAGCCGTTCGTTCTGGGCCGCCATTTTGATCTCCACTGGGTCGCTCTCCATATGTCGCTCCGGTCCTCTCTACTTGCCTCGAAGCGATTCCTCCGATGTGGACTGGTGTGGGAAACGTTCCCTTTTTTGATGGGGAAGTTTCGGTGCTTTCTGCGGATATTTGTGCGGATTTATACGGCGTGGGCTGTGGAGCTGCTTCAGCAAGCGACCATTTCCATCGGCCGCTAGCCACGCCTAAAGTCGATATTCTTGACCACAATATTCTTGCTGTCCATATTTCTGTGTTACGATATTATATTTAAAACTCAATATTAGTGTAAGTCGACATTTCCAACTCGATATTTTGACTGAATACCTTCCTGGATACTACCTCAGAGCCCAAGTCAGTCACTCACTTACCGATCTGGCCCTCGCCTTTCTTGTCCTTCCATTTTTGTGTGCCCTCATGAAACACGGCTTTTTGTTCTTAGAACTGGTTTGCATACCTTCTCTAATGGTGGGCATGCACTATGGATTCAAAAAATGAAGTTTATACTCAAAGATTCCTCATTTGTAACTCCAGACCCAGATTCTGCAGAACAGACCATCATTGGAGAGTCTCCTTCTACGTACCCAAGAGGAACCTCCGCTCCGCCGACCTCGCCCTCGCAGAGACCCCCAGCATCCGCAGAACCAGAGCAGGAGGAAGAGCTTTCTCCTACGTCGCAGCCAAAGCCTGGAACGAGCTACCGGTCAACATCAAACACTCGCCCACCCTGCACACCTTCAGGAAGAGCCACAAGACCTGGCTCTTCGCCTGAACCGGAGCTGCACTTGCCCCCCCCCAGCACCTTGAGCCCCTCACGGGTGAGTAGCGCGCTTTATAAACCCCTGATTGATTGATTGATTGAACGTTGAGGGAGGTATTTAATGGAAACTTTCAGTAACAGCGGCCAGTTTCATTCCAACTTGTGTAAGTCTTCTGTCCCGCTCCCAATCATGCATGCCTCTGTGTGTAATCTCCACTCCCCTCATTATGGGGTTGGAGAAGCAGTTATATCAACACTAAGATATCTAGGTCTGAATGTTAAAAAGATTCCACCTCCTTTCCTTCTTCCTCCCTTCATATCCAGTCATACCTTTATGATATATGGTCTTTTATTAATACTTGATCAGCTGTTCTCAATTCTACGTCTCTAAAATAACTTTTTCTGGATCTTAACTTAGATATCTTTTCTAACACTGAAACCTGGATTATCGATTCTGCATCAGATCTTTACAAAGTCTTTTACATCTGAGGGCTGTCAGGATCACTGCTCAGACAAGAAAGGAAGTGGTATTGCCTTTATAATTAAAAACTCTTGAAACAATATAAAAGTATTTCCAGCTGAAGATCCACACTTGAAATAAGTAACAAAGGGGATAATTAGTTGGGGTGGGAGTCACCCACCTCAATGAATAATAACACTAACCTCTCATGGTAAACACCAAAGCAACAAAACTAACCTGAGTTCAACCCCTCTATAGCTTTGGCACCGGGCAGACAGGCTCAAGTTAGAGCAAAGTATAAAGCAGGTATGAAGTATCAAAGCAGTAATAAAGACAAAACAAGAAAGAATAAAAGCTACAAACTGAATTTGAAAAATAGAGTAGATTTTAGTAAAATGAGTGACATAATAACAACAATAATCTAATACGGGGAACCATAGATATAACTCTTTAAAGTGTTAAGTGAAAGTAGCTCCAAAAAACACTAAGGGGCCAATTACGATCTCGTTAGGAAGGGCATCCCAGAGCCGTTTGGAGTAGGATCTTCCAAACGACTTGTACTGGGATCCGCATTTTTCCAAACAACGCATTACGATGCCCAAAACCCATTACTTACTGAACGACTCAGTCACTCCAAATCCGACTGGATATCCCTTACGAGAAGCCACCGGCAACGCAGAATGGAGTCGTTTGGAGCCACTTCCCAGTCCGAATCCTAATGGAAAAGTATGTTGCGTACTTCCTATGCACCAAATCGGTCGCCACAACCAACACGTCAGAGCATCAGGAAGGGGAGTAATTCAGCACTGAATCACGCCACAACATGATTCCTGTGACCAAGACTGTGCAGATATGTATCCCATCACGCACGTCATCCATATACTCTACATCTACGATGAATACTACAGCCCCAACCGACGCGGTTGTTGCAGACAGTAAGTTAGACACCTACCACTACAGAATAACGCTACTAGCCCGTGAAAGACAATACAAGAGAAAGCAGCGGCACAACCACATCCAAAGTGGGGGGGAGAATACTTCCAGCAATGTATTGTCAAATTTGTGGTTGGTGGGCAAATACCCCCAGCAATGTAAAGACAATTTGAGGGTTGGCGGCAAATACCCCCAGCAATGTAGAGACAATTTGGGGGTTGGGGGCAAATACCCCCAGCAATGTAGAGACAATTTGGGGGTTGGGGGCTGTTAGAACTGGGGGTCTCTAGTTGGCAGAGGTAGGTACCTTTGTCCAAATAGGGACCCTTGCTTCTAGTCAGGGTAAGGGGGATACACTACTAAAATAACCCCTGCTCACCCCATTAATAGCTAGTAGTATAAAAATAAGTATTTTTATATAGACTTAACACAAGACCCAATACGACAAAAATCCACAATACAATACGAAAAATATGACTGTCAAATGGTAGAAAATAGTTCAGTTCAATAAAGATGATAAATGCGACACTTTACTCTCAATGTACCTTTGGATGCGTAACGCAAAACAAACAAAAGGGTCGCAGGGAAGGTGATGCTTCGATTCCTTACACGCAGAAAGGAGGATAAGTCGGTTTCTTACTGCGGCCCGGTTCCGATGCGATGATGATCCGGTGCGATGCGAGAAAATGGCGTCTTGCTTACGGTGCGACAACGTAGATGGGATGCGTGCACGCCCGACAGCCGTGCGGCGACTCAGCGATCTTCTGAGCCGCGACAGGCCCTGCGACACGCTTCTCCGGTGATGCGCCGGCATCCTCTGTGGCGGCGGCACGCTTTTCCGGTGATGCGAGGCGCTTCGGTGATGCGATGGCGACAGCGGCGGCACGCTTACTCCGCGATGCGACGACAACCTGCTGCGGCGGCACGCTTCTCCGGTGATGCGGGGCGCTTCGGTGATGCGACAGCAGCAGCGGCGGCACGCTTACTCTGCGATGCGACGACAGCTGCTGTGGCGGCGACACGCTTCCTTTTCATTGAGTCGCGCTCCCAGCAACACGCAGTCTCTCAGAAGGCCCAACAGCAGTAGGGACTTCAATTCCCAGCAAGGGAATTCAGGAGGGGAGCTGGGGGTGAAGTCTTGTATCCCTGAGACTTCAGGCAGGAGGCAAGCTCAATGTTCAAGCCCTTGGAGATCTTCTTCAAGATGATGAAAGCACACTCAGTCCTTTTCTCCTTTCTTTGGCAATAAAGTAACCACTGCAGGCCAACCCCAACAACACGCAACATAGGGGTAGTCTCCTCCTTCAGCTTCCTGGTTCTTCTCCTCAGCAAAGGTTCGTCTTGATTCCCAGAAGTGATCTAAAGTCTTGGGGTCTGGGCCCCAATATTTATACTAGCAAATCCTTTGTCCTCTGAAGGCAGAGGGTCCTGTACCTAGTCCAAACCAGTTCTGGGTGCATTCTGCCAGTGCACAACTTCGTCCTTTGTCAGTGTGAGCCAGGGTCATCAGACACACCACAGGAGGTGGAGCCAGCATTGTGGAAGGCAGGCACAGCCCTATTCAGGCCCAGGTGATACTCCTCCCACCACTCCTCATGCAGATAGGTCTATTCAGCCTAGTGCTGCCTCACCCTGTCTCCTGGAGTCCCCCAGCCCCTGTCACTCACAAACCCAGACATACAATACACAAGCTAGCAGAGGCAGGCTGCATGGTTTAGGCAAGAAAATACCTACTTTCTAAAAGTGGTATTTTCAAACACAGAATGTTAAAACCAATTTCACTAAAAGATGTATTTTATCATTCTGAGTTCAGGCATACTAAATTCGTTTTTCTACCATGTTCCCTGGGTCAGTTAGGATTATATGATGTTATAATCAAACTGCCCATTCTGGCCTATGGGGACAGGTAGCCTTGCAATAGTGAAAAACGAAATTGGCTGTAATTCACTATCAGGACATGCCACACACATCAGGGCATGTCCTACCTTTAAATACAATGCACCCTGCCCGCAGGCCTGCTTTATGGGTGACTAACATGCAGAAAAGGGAAGGTTTGGGGACTGGTAAGTGTGTGCACTTACCAAGTCGACATGGCAGTACCAGACTGCACACAGACTCTGCAATGGCAGGCCTGAGACACGCTTTCCAAGCTGCTCCGGTGGGTGGCACAACCAGTGCTGCAAGCCCACCAGCAGCATTTGATTTACAGGCCCTGGGAACACGCGGTGCACTATACTAGGGTCTGACAGTAAGTCAAATAAGCCAATCATGGAGTCACTAATCCATACATCGATTTATCATAGGGAGCACTTGCACTTTGGCACTGATTAGCAGTGGCAAAATGCCCAAAGCATCTAAACCAGCAAAAATATGTGAACAACAGAGGAGGCATAGCGAAAAAAATGGAAGGGAGATCCACACCAATGGTACCAGGTCTAACAGGGGCAAATACCCACAGCAATGTAGAGACAATTTGGGGGTTGGGGCAAATACCCATAACAATGTAGAGACAATTTGGGGGTTGGGGCAAATACCCACAGCAATGTAGAGACAATTTGGGGGTTGGGGGCAAATACCTACAGAACTGTAGAGACAATTTGGGGGTTGGGGCAAATACCCACAGCAATGTAGAGACAATTTGGGGGTTGGGGGCAAATACCCACAGCAATGTAGAGACAATTTGGGGATTGGGGGGCAAACACCCCCAGCAATGTAGAGCCAATTTGGGGGTTGGGGGCAAATAACCCAGCAATGTGTCCTTCACTAATGTAACTTGTGCTCATGCAAGGTGCCTCAATACCTCCGGGTGGAGCACAAGCTGCAGAAAAGAGCAAAAAAACAAAGCCTAAGGTCACTTGGCAGGAAATGTCATTCTCACACTGTGGCAGCAAATGTAAGTGTCAACTATAAGGAATGGGCAGAGTGGAGATGCTGGTGCACTAGGGATTGTTCAAAAACTAACAAAGAGGCATTACCTACTAAATGGTCCATTAAAAACCTGTGAAATACTTGGGTGCTGCTGCGATAAGATGACAGACCAGCCACCCACAGCAGCTCAAGAACTGTCTGTGTGTGTGGGGAAGCTGTCTCAGCCTGGACTGACACACACAACGGGGGTCTGAAGCCAATAGAGCCCTAAGGGCATTGAGTTTGTTCAGAAAGTGTTCTGTATAGTCTTGGATTGGGAATGTGGCCAATTGTGCATTGGTCGATGGGCCTGTGCACTGGGGTGACCTGTGGGACACGGGTTTGGGGCCTTTGTAAACCACCCCAAGAGACTAACTTACTTCCACAGTCACCACCATGCCACTGCAATGTGGTGCCAGTATGTTGTCCACTCCACAGCTGTGCTGTAAATTGAGGCTGGGGCCAGCCTTTGGGACATACTCACCTTGGCGCCCTGCCTCGCGTACCTTGCCAGAAGCAGTGTTAACTCCCCCACCCGCCCATCACTTTCAGGTCATGGCAGGTCCTGGGAGGTTGTGTTGCATGTAGGGGCCTCTCAGGGAGGCAAGTTTCATTTGACTAGTCTAACCTACCCCAGACCCCCTTGATCAGCAGCAGTGTGCTTTTTGACACCTCCCTTGCCAGGGAAATTCACAGAGACTACAATGAAAGGGATGATCACGGAATGTGTGCCAATGATTTGGAGAGTGCCCGAGCATCACTGGGATCCCAATCCGACCCTGGTTCCATAGCATGTTCTGTATGTCAAATCAGGGAATGTCATCATCAGGTAGGTACAGTCAGACCGCTAAATACTAGGAGAAACACATATTTGACGTTGGAACAGGAATGCCCATAGTCACAGTTATGTATGTATCACGAAGTGAATCCATGAGTCCACCACAACACACAACGAAACTTAGAACGACAACAGAACTCAAATGAACTCACAAAATTATGTCCACAGAGACATATTCACTGGCACTATACCCACACTTACATCTATCTGTGACACAGGCTAAATCCTAAGATCTGAAACGCATACAAAGACCACTACATCTCATGTCATAGGAAGTCACTTTGCAGGAACTGACATCATTCATCTATATTACCTTACCATTTTCCAAACACCCTAGAGGAAGTACATGGTTTACTCTGGATAGCTGGCAAAGAAAATGCATGTATAAATCACACAGGACAATAAGTCAAAAGCAACAGCTGATCTACCAACTAGGAAGACAATACATCCACCCAATCAGATGGATAACCTAGGCCTATCTTATTTACTATCTCACACCTCACTTCACACAAGGCACACATTTTTGACAGATCATTACATGACAAAAACAACAAATTGACTACTTCAGTCCAACCTTGACATCTACTCCCCCATCAGAACAATCACACAGTCCCACATCCTGTGTCATGATGAGTACACCAGTGTCAGAACAGGTCATCATAGGGAGACACAACTAGAATGGGATGTTGGATGTGTCAGGAATAACAACATAGGAAGGACCCAGCAGAGATCCAGAGCAGGACTCAGACAGATTAATCCCTTACATACAATCACTAACATGCACACAGGTCAGATAGCACGCACAACACACAAATACATAAAGGACACAACCATCTTGGGGCACACTATGCTTTGCTAGGCCAGGTCAACACACCCCACGGGACCCGTGCCATTCAACCACCACTGTTCACTCATGACAGCCAGCAGGGCACTGTTGTGTTTTAGCAATGTATAGTGAAGAAATTGCACATGGATTGTGGGTGTCTCCAATAACTCAAGGTGGCCCAATCAATCAATCAATCAATCAGGCGATTGTAAGCGCACTACTCACCCGTGAGGGTCTCAAGGCGCTGGGGGGGTTCTGCAGATCTGCTTAGCCGAAGAGCCAGGTCTTGAGGGTCTTCCTGAAGGTGCTCAAGGAGGGGGCGCGTCTGATGTCCGCCGGGAGCTCGTTCCAGGTCTTGGCCGCAATGTGAGAGAAGGATCTTCCACCTGCCCTGTCTCTGTGGATACGCGAGGTTGGGGGATCAGAGGTTTTTTTTGGGTACGTGGAATTTGTTGAGGTAGTTGGGTCCGGTGTTGTGTAGGCATTTGTAGGCGTGGGTGAGGATTTTGAAGGTGACTCTTTCTCCACGGGGAGCCAGTGGAGCCTTCGTAGATGTTGGCTGATGTGTTTGTGCTGGGGGATGCCCAGGACGAGTCTGGCAGCGGTGTTCTGTATCGTCTGGAGTTTGCGGAGTAGGGATTTGTTTATGCCGGCGTCGAGTGCATTTCCATAGTCCAGTCTGCTGGCAATGAGTGCATGGGTGACCGTCTTCCTTGACTCGGGGGGGATCCATTTGAGAGATACAGTCACCTGTGTCCAAGTAAAAGCTCCTAGGCATCATCAAGACTGGGCGGTGGCTGCTCAACACATGAGTGGTCAACATGGCAGTGTGCAGAATCACTCTGAGTATCTCTTGTACCAGCCAACAGGGTGTTGATGACTGCATGTGCTGCCAGATCAAGTTCAGGTAGCTTCAATCCATGCATGAATCAGGAAACGTCCACAATGTGTTCAGAGTAGGGGTGCATGTATAGGCCATAACAATGCACTGTGAACAAATCATGGATGGTTGCCTGACAACTTCACTTGGGAGGGAAATAGCCCTCTAAGCAATGGACTGCCATCCACAGTTTCTGCATCATGATAGTACAATATAAGCAATCACCACCTCCAACCCAGGGCAGTATCCAAGGAGAAGAAAGAACAATCAGTGACAATATCTACATACAAAGGGTAACTCGCCACTCATGCCCACACACAACTCAGACAAGGTAAGGCTAGGTGGAGGCAAATTGTTCTGTGCGGACAATAGGTTTTGCATATGCCACTGTACTCAAAGCGACCATTCCAAAAATCTGTCATGAACATTCAGTGGCAGATAGCAAGATGCAGCAAACACATACTACATCATCACATTTCATCAGCCCACTGTTTTTGCCTACTTACATACACATAATCGACACATATGTACACTTCAACATTACTTCATGGCCTGCATAATCTCCTCTTATGAGGGTATGACCCCTCTCACTTCCACCTCAAAGTACATGATCATCTCTCAAAACTATCATACATACAAAAGCATGTCAAAAGCCCCCTCTGGTGTATTTGTCTGAAAAGCATGTGTGCCCCACAAGCTCCTGCCTTGTTCTCAAACTCTTCCTAAATGAATCTCAATTTCTCATACTGGTGGTGCCCTTCTTACATCCACATCTACATTCACAGCAACACTCTTCATCACTGTGTACACAACACCTCTCACATACATGACATGTACACAATGTGCTGTCCTCATAACCTCCTCAGCAGACATTGAACGTAGCTTGTCATATGGGCAACTCTCATCACCATTTGCATCCTCAGTAATGTTTTGGAATGCACTAATATCACAATATGTATTATCAGAGCCCACTATGACATGCACATTTAACGCATCACAACATCTCTCAAAAAGACACTTACATTGATCAGTGAATATGTCCTCAGTCATTTGCATATGAACATTCACACACCCTTCTCTGATCAAGTTCTACAGATAGTCATTTAAAAAACAAATGCATCGACTGATTGAAACGCAACATACATAAACTGGACATCAACTCACTTTTCACCATACAGCACACTAAATGTCAGGAATGTTGTGTACCCTTGACATAGACTTATCCACTTTGTTACAAATGATAAGTTCAACCTTGTCTCACTGTGGCCCTGTCACATCCACATCAGAGTAACCTTGCTCCATACCTCCATTGACTTCTGCACATAAACAACTATCCTTACCCTATTAAACTAACCTGTTACAGTCATCTCTCACCATAGTGCCACAAACTACAGCTCTCATCTCCTGTCAGACTCCAACATTGACTACCTGATTCTACTCTATCACATCTACCTATTCCAAGCATACAATCCAGATTGGGTGTAAAGGATATTCAGGCGCTCATACAGCATTAACACTAGTGTTCAATACCCAAATTGATTCTCAGTGTATTGCGGTGCCTTCAACATGGGGAGTAACACCCCAAATCCCCAAAACTCAATCAAAGATTGATTAGACTATTTACAATTGTTGAAGCACACGCGTCTATAATAAATTAAAGTACAGTAATGTATCAAAATAAAGCAGTGATAAGTTGGGCTTTTGTTTCTTCTTTTATTGTAAATGGAACTTCCACTCCCTTATGCCAACGCGTTTCGTCGCTTTAGGAATTGACCCAACAACTTCCTCAGGGCTGGAAGTAATACAAATACCATGGTTGTAGTATATATCACAATTACAAGCATCATTATTACACCATGTAATAATGATGATTGTAATTGTGATATATACTACAACCATGGTATTTGTATTACTTCCAGCCCTGAGGAAGTCGTTGGGTCAATTCCTTTTTTTAACTTTTTTATTTGTCAACAAAAGGATACAGATAGAAAAGCATCACTTTAAATACATAGAAATTTCCACAAAGAGCAATTTTCGAGTGAGAAAGAAAAATCATAAACCAAAAAAAAAAAGAAATTATACTCAAAAGAATAACATAGCATAATTAAGCCATATTAGCCTCCTAATGAAACTGAATATCGATTAGAACACAGACTTCCAGATTGCATTGCATTTAGCTAAAGAACGAATACCCCTTGTTTTAGCCAGTGCTTGTTCCATATAATACGTTTGTCTGACTATCAGCCACCAATCAGTAACAGAAGGAGGTTTTGGTGTGATCCAGACCCGAGCAATTGCCAATCTTGCAGAAACCATAAAAATAAAAAATATACCATTCAATTTAAGGCTCGAGTTCCTGCTACCCAGCATTATTTCCCTAGCTGTGAGAGGCAATTCAATCCCCAACTTCTGAGATACTACTTGACCCACCCTTTGCCAAAATGTCGAAAGTGCTGGACATGTTGCAAACATATGCAGTATATTGGCCGCATGTAGATCACACCTTGGGCATTTTGTCCGATCAGTAATTAGATTATTAGATGACCATTTAGCAATTCTTTCAGGCGTATAATATAGTAAGCAAATCACACGATGTTGTTGCAGCCGCAAGTTAGTAGAATGCACTGACTTATTTATCGTACTGAGAGCTTGCGATATCGAAGTAGCCACCACCGACTCCCCCAGGATCTTGCTCCATCGATCTGCTAATCTCTCAGAATCATCTGACCTATAAGTGCTCAACCATTTATATGCCCTGCTAATCAGAGATTTTATGTTTGCGGCATATAGGCAGTCCCATATGTCAGAGCGAGAGGTATTCGTCAGCTTCAGATGACGGGTGAAATAATCCCGAATCTGAAGATATTTAAACAACATATTCTCAGAAAGCTTATACTGTGTCTGAAGTGCCCCAAAAGAAACAAAACCCCTGTCATCATACAGATCCGCCAAACATGTAACGCCACATCTAACCCAACATTTGCCCATAGTGTCATGAAACACCTCCGGCCGACCTGGGTTGCCCCAGAGGCAAAACCTGTCATGAAAGAATTATATATTACACCTGAAAGATATAGCCCACCAAATAAATATATTATCTCGTACAGTCTTGAATTTAACCCTTTTAAAATAGTTTGGGTCATTAGTTCTATAAAGACACATATTGCTTTCCTCACCTAACATAAACTTATGACAGAAAGTAGTACAAGCAGGATTGAGGAGACTACGAAAGCGTCCGATGAAAGCTGACCAAAAATCCATCTTAAAATTCGGAAACTCTAAACCACCCTGGCTAAAAGAAAGTTTTAACAAATCTATTGCCCTTCGTGATTTTATGTACCCCCATATGAAACTGCTCATCATACCCTCTAAGCGTTTGAAAAATAAATTAGGAACTCGTAGTGGAATAGAACGGAATAAATAAAGAAATTTAGGCAGAATTTTCATTTTTATGATGTTGATCCGACCAATAATGCCTATAGGAAGCTTATGCCAATTTTTTAATGACTTAGGGGCCGATTCCGATTCGGGCCAGAAATCTCTCCGACCGAGCCGGACCCGGAGAGATTTCCGACCGAATCGGACTCGGGCAGTCCGACCGATCGAGTACGATGCGCACGCATGCCATCGGACTCGAGTCGGTCGGACTGCCATTGAAGTCAATGGGAGCCTGTCGTACAACGCGTACTCGGGCTCCCATTGACTCAATGGGTGCGAGGCGGACAAGGGCACCTGCCATTGAAGTCAATGGGAGCCTGTCGTACAACGCGTACTCGGGCTCCCATTGACTCAATGGGTGCGAGGCGGACAAGGGCACCCCCTACAGCGTGTACGCGGCGAAGCGATTCGCGCCGTACACGCACAGGTAGGGGGGACCCATGGGTCCCCCCTGTGTGCGACTCGTGCGCCTACGCGTACAGGGGGGTCCGACGCGGACCCCCAAAGTCCGGCTCCGACAGCTTTTTCGAGCCGGACGGCGCGAGTCGATCGGACTGCTCGCGGCGCACATCGTACTTACCCGGCCGGGAAACGTCTCCATAGCGCGGTGCGAGTCGTGTCCATGCGAGTCGGTCGGAGCGTGTTGAAGCTGCGTTCGAGTCGGTCGGAGTTTTCGCGGGTGCCTGCATCGTACTCGCTCGGCCGGACCCGCGTACGATTCGGTCGGGAAACAGGGCTCCGAATCGGATCCGGTAAATCCGAATCCGATTCGGAGCCCTACCGGCCGAGATCGGAATCGGCCCCTTAGCTGTCTCTTTCAGTAGTTCTTCATAATTTAGAGAAAAGATCCTGTCTATCTGTGCCGACAGCTTAATCCCCAGATAAGTGACAACAGAGCAGACCCCCTGCATTAAAACCGGAGGTTTAAAGTGGAGAACAGCTTGAGTCTTAGTAATGTTTAATTTGTATCCAGAGATTAAGCCAAACTCAGCGTCTTCCTCTATTACTTTCAATGCATCCCCAGGCTTCGTAGAAAAAACGGCAATATCGTCCGCGTATGCTATGGCCTTCAGAGTATGCACGCCTGACATAAAGGGGCGGATCAACTGATTATTTTGCAAAACACGAAAAAAAGGTTCTATATACAAAGCAAATAACAAAGGTGAAAGGGGACATCCCTGACGTGTACCACAGAAAATCGGGAAGATAGCAGATTGTAAACCAGAATATGCTAATTTGGCACAGGGCCTATCATATAAGGCTTGTACCCATTTCTTAAATTGACCCTTGATTCCAACAGCTGAGTGGAGAGGTGTGGTGCAGCGGCCAGGGCAGCTGACTTTGGAGCACAGGGCTCCCGGTTCAATCCCCGGCTCCGGCGGCAGCTCAGCTCAGCACCATGTGACTCTGGGCCATAGCTCACTTAATTTCCACACGGCCCCCAGCGCCTTGAGACCCGTAAGGGTGAGTAGTTCGCGCTTTACAAATACGGATCTTTTTTTACAGAGCGTAGCCCATAAAAAGTCCCACCCCACTCGGTCAAACGCTTTTTTAGCGTCTAACAAAATCATACCGAGTGGGGTTGACCGCACCTTTGCCACATCAAAGGCAGCTATTGCCATATTAACATGGGCAGTAGTGTCTCTCCCTTGAATAAACCCATGCTGGTGAGGGGATACAAACTAGGCATGATTGGAGCAAGACGATTCGCTAAGATCTTCGCGTATATTTTTGCATCCGCATTAATAAGCGAAATTGGCCGAGACGACCCACATTCGTCCACCGGCTTGCCCTTTTAAAAAAAAAAGACAATTTGTGTCGTATTCCAGGACTCAGGAATCTTACCATTTAACCCGATATACCCTATAACCTGACTAAACGGTACCAGCAAAACGTCTTTAAAGATCTTATAAAACTCCAGAGGTATAGAATCTTCACCCACCGCCTTGCCTGACGGCAAGGCACTAATTGCCAATTCTATTTCCTCTTTTGAGACGTCCCTTGCCATAAATTCAGATGTTTCACCATCCATACTTGCCATCAAGCTATTCTGAATATAATTATATATATCATCCTGTTTTGGTTGAATTGATGAGGTATATAACTTTTGGTAGTAAATTACAAATTGTTCCAAAATCTGTTGTGGGCGCTCATACGACAAACCATTAGACCCCTTAATAGTTTTTATATGTGTCTTAGCTCTGTCATCTGCTACCTTGAAAGCAAGAATCTTGCCTATTTTCTCCCCATATTCGTATTGTAACAGACGATATTTACCAAATCTTGCCATAATTTTTTCCCTGAGTGTTTTCTTCAGGGCTGACCTAAGGTCAATCAAGGTAAGCCCCAATTGCTCGATATTATCAGTGCCCCTCAGAGCCGCCTCCGCATGTTGGTCTTCTACAGCCCGAATAGCTACGGTAGTCTCTTTAATTATGCCTTTCCGGCCTTTATTCTGTCGCCAAATATATTGTTGTGTACAGCCCCATATAATCGCTTTACATGTGTCCCAGACCACTATAGGTGATGGCGACCCTATGTTTTCTTTAAAGAATACCTCAAGTTGTTCCCTGATCACAGCAACATACTCCTCATCCAAAAGTAAATACCTGGGAAATGAAAAGAGTCTAGACACCTTATTCTCAATAAAGAACTTAAAAGAAAAAAGAATGGGGTTATGATCCGAGGTAACTTTAGGACAGATTTCCATATCAGCGGACCATAATATTTGATCTGACGCCCACGCCAAATCAATTCCTGAATACGACTTATGCGGAGCAGAATAATATGTATATCCCGGTATGTTAGGATATAACTTTCTCCATACATCTCTAATCGCCTGTAACCGACCCAGCTCCCTTATCGCAGCCCGTGTCCTCTGCATCCTGTGAGTAGCTCTTCGGTTTGTTGTATCTACCCCATAATCCATAATACAATTAAAATCTCCCATCACCACCCGTTCCCCCTCCCAATTCAACAATTCCATATTTATTGTATCAATAACAGTGGGATCATCTATATTGGGGCCGTACAGAGAACAAAAGACATATTTCTTTCCCTTTATCGTCACCTGTGCTATAGCCCATCTACCACCTTTATCGGACATTGTCTTACCTATAGTGCATGTAAATCGTTTTTGCTTCAATATAGCAACCCCCTGTATAGAAACACATTGTGCTGTACACACTACCACTTCAAACCCTAGTTGCTTTAACAATCCACGATCCTTATAAGAAAGATGTGTCTCTGTGAGCATAACTATCTGAGGATTGTACATTTTTAATTCTTCAGCAACTAATTGCCTCTTGATCTTGCTATTTAGTCCTGCTACATTCCACGCAAGGCATTTAACCCACTCCATCTTGAAAATTCTTTGCTCCTGCCTTTTTATTCTCCAATTTACTTAGCTTAATACAGCTTTCATCTGTTCCATTTACACTTTTACTTCTTAGTATCCTTATGTTGACTTTTTCCCTTTTTGCCCCCACCCAAACCCCCCCACAACCCTTACCACCCCCCCTGCATCTGGAAGGAGGACTCATCCCCTTCTTAAGCTGCCGCTGGAGTGGCAGCTACCTGGAACCCATGCGCCACGGAAGCTCCCAAGCCGCCGCCTCCCCCCCTACAGCCTGATTCAAGAAAAGAGAGCTAAAGGAAAAAGAAATATTTTGGAGTACCAGAGATACTAAAGAAGAAGAAGAAAAAATAAATACAAAGAGAGGAAAAAACTAGCTTTCTCTTTCTTTTTACCCCTCAACCCAGACGCAGCACCTCAAATGTGTCCATCCCCCCCCCCCTTCTGCCATTTGTGGATTGCTGCCTTTGCTTCTGATTCAGTCAAAAAGAAATATGATTGACCCCCCGTAAAGCCTTCAGACGTGCTGGCTCCTGCAGAAATGCTTGAGCTCCAGTGGCTTTTAGTGGATCAATCAACTTTCGTAGGTTCCAGCGCCTGTCCATTGTTGCCTTGCAAAAGTCCGATCGTACAAAAAGAGAAAGGGATTCGACCACAACCGGTGATCCAGGGCGAGCCTTGAGGGAGACAGCTTGTCGTAACAAAAAATTACCAAAATAAATCAAAAATGGTCTGGGATAACGGGTATCTTGTCTACGCTGTACCAACTGTAGTCTGTGAGCCCTTTGCACCT
Organism: Calotriton arnoldi; assembly: GCA_963921515.1. NCBI lineage: Eukaryota > Metazoa > Chordata > Amphibia > Caudata > Salamandridae > Calotriton > Calotriton arnoldi. The sequence continues at coordinate 809,508 of CAWUFW010007651.1, read as the reverse complement.
GACAGTCCCAATCCCAATCCCCCAGGTCCGGGAACGCCTTCTGGAGTAATTGTACAATAAAGGCTCTAGAGTCTGACCTTTCTTGCCCTTCCGGAACTCCAAACAATTTTAAGTTATGCCTCCTCTGCCGATTTTCTACATCCTCCAACTTAAGTTGTATTGCTGTTTACTGTGCATCGTGCTGCTGAATTGAACTAGTAGCTTTAGAGGTAGCCTCCTCCGCACAAACTACTCTTTGCTGAAGCTCAGTTATCTCCTCTGTAAGAGACCCGACTTTTAATGTCACTTCTCTCATGGACTGCTGGATGTTATGATTATCTGCTCTTACTTGAGCGAAAAGCTCTCGTGTTTCTTCTCTTTGGTCTTTCAAAGTTTGTAAGATCAGTGAGAGTATCGGAGCTTCGCTCTCCTGAATGTTTTTACCAGGAATATCTCGAAGTTCATGGAGCTCTTCAGCTGTATGCAACGTTTGAGATATTTGGGAAGGCCCGGGTAGTGAAGACCCCGTAGAAAAACCCGGAGTAGATGATTGGCCAGGAAGAAATACTGAGGCAGATTCATTAGAGGGCTCCTTATTAAGAGCCCCTGTCTCTGACGCCCTGGCCCTGGCCATATCACCTACAATGTCCGTTAAGTCACCCCCGACAATCTAGATATCAAAGTTTTAACTCCACCTTTGGCTTGGACCCACCGCCGCAAAGGGCTTTCGGCAGATAGTTCCTTTGCCCGTGACGACCTCGCATTATCAGCCTGCTGATTGAGCCCATTTAGTTTCTTCTTCACATCTTTCATGGTTTTGGGCTTAGAGTTCTTCTTTCTATCAGCCATAAGTCGAGGGAGCTGCTTTTCCTTTGGCTCCATTGAATATTGCAGAGTATCCTGTACTACTGAGACCATCTGTGATTCCTGACCTACAGCCAATGTCGGTGGATTAGACAAGAAATTGCTGTCGGGAGCCTGGATCATATCAGCACCCTCAGGGATAATACTTCCCTCGGACATAATAAGAGAGTTATACGCCGCAATCACTTCACCGTTATGCTCTGGAGTCGAGCACATTGTGCTATTACTATTGCCTCCTTCACTACAAGATTCCACTGTCCCAGCTTCCATAGACCTTATCTGAGGTACCGGCTCTGCTTCCACAACAGTAGATATCAATACCTCTTTCCGGCCGGGTTCCCCTGACAAGGCATCTACTGTTAGCACCACATTTGCCCTTTTAGCAGCATCAGCAGAATTATCCGGCTGCACCGCAAGATCTAAAGTTTTGTCAGAGCATTCGCTATTATTTTGAAAGTTATCTGCAGCCGCTCTTTCAATCGTTTCTAGATTCCTTTGAAGCCTCTCACCACTGAAAGATCGCTCCGCTTCTACAAACTGAGACCTATAGGACTGCTGTGTAATAGTTTCGTTATTTGTGCCAAGAAGAGCCATATCTAAGTTACTTTGTTGCTCACCAATGGCCTGAGTTACTATTGCAGCAAGTTTGTTACTAGACATTGCTTCTGCGGCAGGTTCCGATGAAAATAGCTCAACTGACTTACTTGATTGTAAGAAGCACAGCACCGGCTTGCCTAGCCCTACGTTCTCTTTAACAGAATCCACCCTCGAGGTCTCCACGTTCACCCGACCGTTCCCAGCTGCACCCACCGGCGGTCGATTAGCTGCCCGGACGGCTCTTGCTGTAAGCTTCGAAGAGGGCATGCTGCGGGATCCTTTAATGGTTACAAGTAGCCGCCGATGTAAAATGAAGCCACTGCCGAAAATCAGAGGAAGTCGCCGGGGTGCCACACACACAGTTGTATACATGACCGGCAGCCGCCTGAGACCTGTCCGCAGAAGCGCTTGCATTCGGCGTTATCAGCCTCCCACGCCTAGGGTCCAAGCTGCACCAATCCGCCTCTAGTTTTGCCGAGGAGGATCAACCGTGAGTAGTAAAGTCTTTTTTCCCCCTTCTGCTCTTTCCTAAATCCCTTTAGTGTCATTCTCCTTCAATTTCCATATTATTCAAATTAAAAGACGGGAGGAGAGTGCAGGCTCGGGAGCCCCTCCGTGTGCTGGTTCACCGAGACGGCGTCAATACGCCATCTTGCTCCTCCCCCACCGGCCGGGGTCGTTGGGTCAATTCCTAAAGCGACGAAACGCGTTGGCATAAGGGAGTGGAAGATCCATTTACAATAAAAGAAGAAACAAAAGCCCGACTTATCACTGCTTTATTTTGATACATTACTGTACTTTAATTTATTGTAGACACGTGTGCTTCAACAATTGTAAATATTCCAAGCATACCTTGCACAGGATTTCACAAGTCTTACAAGCTCACACACTCTGACTCACACCCCCATTTCAAACCAAAAACCTTTGAACAATGAGGATACTTCACATTTCCTACACAAGATATGCCTCTGAATTACACTCCTACCTTACACTCTGAAAAATGCAATATGTGTCCTGCCCCCATTACGTAGGAGTCTTCACTCCATTCAGAAAAAGGGAGCACAAGTCTCTGTCACCTCTACCCTTATTTAAGCTAGCTAGCACATGCAACATGAACATTGCTAAACACATCAGCAGCTAGGCCTCACATCCCAAAATCCACCTCCACCCCTGTGTGGCAACTAAGAGTATGGGCGTGACACTGGCTCATGTAGCATCTGCACAGCAGACGGGCCCACAACACTTCTGTGAACTCAAAGTCCTCTTGGCTTACACCATGTAGCACAGGCCAATACAATAGACATGACATAACTCATAGTTCAGATCAGTGTGATCTGGAACAGCATTAAGCATAGATCAAAAGGACTACATTATCAGTCATGCACAAATGACACCCTACACACAAATCACATGTTCAACTATAAATGATGTGTGTTTGAAAATTTTAACTCCAAGCTTGGACAGACAAAACACTTGTCAGTTGAAGATTGTGCAAAATACCTCACAACAACCATTCACAAATCTCCACAATTGCCACTCACCCCTGTTGAGCAGTGCCCAAAAGGCTACGATTACATCATGCATGTTAGACTTCTGTTGTGGGGGAGTAACATAGGATTTACCAAAGTCCATACATGCAGGTGCAGGTTGCAGTCACATCCATAGCACTTACAAGTGAAATGGCCACATGCCATAAAGATGACAATGGATTGTGTACGCTGTGTGTGGAGTGACCACAAGTCAAGTGTGGCATGAAAGCCAAGGAAGTATCAAAAATATGATCTTCCAGTCCATGAGCAAAAGTTGTGTTGGTGCCAAATACACTGACATCTCAGCACATTCCTAAGTGTCCCAGGTGAGGGGTGTTGTGTGTTGATTATGCATCACCCTGATGCACTATGGATGCAAACCCAAGGGAGGGGTCTGGCCTCCGAGACTCCCATATGTCACAGACGTTCACAGGTACTTTGAATTCCGCTGATTCATTCAAGATATTGTTTACTATGAATGAAATTGTGTCCCAAGGGTCTATAGTATACTAAGTGCATGGCACTGACAAGAGGGGGGAGCTTGGCCACCTATAGGGGATGCGCCATCTACTGGCAGCTAGTGTGCAACGCAGACAGGAACATACATTCCATAATAAATCCAAACAGGCTGCTCTGTGTGCTTGTGAATATTTTTGTCACCTGTACATAGTTTTGCAGCATGATTTTCATCAAAATCAATTTATTGATAAGTGGGTCAGCTAATTAACAACGTCATAATTGTTAACTTTGTGGCCATCATCGATTTAGGGCAGCAAACGAGTGGCAGTAGCCAAGTATTTATATTTAATAAATATTTTTTAGAAAATAGCTACCTGTATGCTGGAAGTTTCATAACTGCAATGGTTGATAAAATGTTAGGAAAGTTGAAACTATACACTGATCGTAACAAGCATTTGCAATGCAATAGGTTTCACATTTACGAGTGTTTGAGCTATTGGCATTGTAATGACAATGCCTTTTATTTATCTGTTGTTTTTAAAACAGATAACTAAAAGGCATTGTCATTTACAATGCCAATAGCTTGAACTCTCACAAATGCGAGACATATTGCTATTTGAAAAAAGAGTGCTCGGAGGCTGTAATTAAAGCCTACTGAGTAACAACACTCGTAACAGGGGGTGCCGCCATGGGAGGTTACAAAATGAGACATAGCGGTACTATGGAGGTACCACTAAGCCAATTGACCAATGACCAGCCACAGTTTACAGTGGACAATAACACAAGCCAACGAAAAATATGGGCAGAGAATGGGCAGAGCTTCAAGTCCCTACCTGAAGACAGCATGCCTCGTAGAGCAGGCGCTGCCCAGGCTCGACCAACGGTACACTTCCTAATTCGTTGGTTGCCAAAAATTGTTAATGTAAAGATAATGTGAAAGGGGTTAATGGACTAAGGGTCAGGGGTTAAGGGTATAAGGTAAAGGGGTTATACATTAGGGGTTAGCAATATAGAGTTACAAGTAAAAGATTAAGGGCCCGATTCACAAAAGTAATTTGAGACAAAATCCTAACTTTACGACTTTCGGTATTCACAAAGGGCATTTAGGAGTAGTAAAGTTAGGAGTTTGTCTTAAGTTTGTCTTAAGTTTTGGTCTTAAGTTAAACTTAAGTCAAACTTAAGTTAAACTTAAGTTAGGATTTTGTCTTAAGACCAAAACTTAAGACAAACTTAAGACAAAATCCTAACTTAAGTTTAACTGAAGACCAAAACATAAGACAAACTTAAGACAAAATCCTAAGTTAAACTTAAGTTAAACTTAAGCTAAACTTAAGTTAGGATTTTGTCTTAAGACCAAAACTTAAGACAAACTTAAGACAAAATCCTAACTTTACAACTCCTAAATGCCCTTTGTGAATATCGAAAGTCGTAAAGTTAGGATTTTGTCTCAGATTACTTTTATGAATCGGGCCCTAAGTGCTTGGGGTATAGGATTTATGGCACGGGGTATAAGGTATAGGGTGTAGCATATATGGATAATGGGCTAAGATTAAGGGTTATGGCTATGGGGTGACAGCTATGGGACAAGTATACTATAGAGTTAAGGGATGGGATACAAGAGTTAAAGGTGTGGGGATGGGTATAGAGTTAATGGCAAAGGCTTGAGGGTTTAAGGTACAGAGTTAAAGGTATTGAGGCTAAGGGTTAGGGACATGAGCTATAGGTTTTATGGGTAAGTGACACAGGACTAAGGGTGTAGGGCACAGAGATTAAGGGTTAAGGGTTGGGGTTGAGGAGCATGGATATAGGATTAGGGTTTGGGGCATGGGGCTATGAGTCTGGGGTATATGGTCGAGGCTGTGTGGAATAGGAGTTAAGAGTATAATGTTACGGGTATGTGGTTTTAGGTGTAGGGTTATGGTTATGGTTAAGAGTAAAGGGTTTAGGATATAAGGTAAAGAGTTTAGGGTAAAAGGTTGACGTTTTGGGGTGAAGGGTTAATCACTATGATTACATTTGTTTAGTGTAAAGTGTTTCAGTGTGTTAATTGTTAGTTAGTTTTAGTGAATCTATTAAAAAAAATATTGAAGTGTTCCTTTTTACCGTAACACTACAGTGAATTCATTTCAATGGATTACTCTACAGTTTTGAAGTGATGCAATTAAAAGTGTTAAAAACAAACTGGTGTTGCTTCTCAGTTAAAAAATGAATTTACAAAGTACAACTAACATGTTTCTCAGTCTTCTCAGGTGTACAAGCCTTTCAGGGACCCTTGCCCATGAGTACTCCAAACCTGCCACTAGAGGCCGGGTTCCTCGAATGATGCCACAATCGACCACATGAAGAGTCAAATCAAATCAAATCAAATAAACTTTATTCGGTTTCACGTCGGAAAACCATAAAAGTTACAAAAATTACATATACCTACAACAGTAATACATACAAACATGATTTAATAAGTAAAACCCCATACACAATTTATAAATAGAACCCAGCTCCCAGCCTCCCAAATTAATCAGTAACCATAAAGTGCAATAGGCCAGGAGAACATGTCATCCTATTATATTTACTTTATGGCGCAAACTAAGCCTTCAAAACTAATAGATCCTGCATAGATCATCCAATATCTAAACATCCATACAGGCCCTAGATTTCACAGTAGATTTAAAAACCCCACTATGAAAATAATACAATCCTCTTTCAACAGTTGGAGATACATAAGGGCAGGACGGGCCTGATTAAAATTCATTCTTTTTAAAATGGGAACCAGGAAATGCCTTCGAGGGGTTTCATAAAACTTACATAAAAACATAAAATGCAGCAGATCCTGTGGAGACTGTCCGTCGCAGCCACAGGGAGCTAGCACTTGACCTCTACTGCATCCGATAGGCCTAGCTAACAGGAAGTGAAAAAGGTTCATCCGAAACCTGGTTAATAAAAACCTCTCATGTATTGATAAAAACCCCATTAGGTAAGGTTCAGTAGTCGGAGTTGTTTTGAGCATTAAAAACGTACAAACACTTGGTTTCAACATCTCCTGCTCCTCCCTGTCCAATTTCCTTGAGGTTAAGAAGGCTACCCTAATTAATTCCACATCCTTCTTAACAATGGATTCGGGCTTAAAAATAAATCAACGCGCCCTACCCCTTCAAGCCTACTTTTAATGTAATTCAGCCAAGGAATTCGGGATGCATTATCGAGGGACATACACTCTCTTAAAATTAAATGGTTAAGGGTTAACTCCTTGTTCAGCCAGCACTTCAACCAAAACACAAGGGGGCGCAGAGCCAGAACATCACTTAGATAGGGGACCCCCAATTCCTCATGGGCCGCTAGGTTAGATATTCCACGCGGAACACACAACAGGTGCTTCAAAAAGTCATTCTCAGCCACCTGGAGGGAATCCGCAGCAACGTGTCCTCAAATTTCACTTCCATAGCTAGCTATGGCCATGCTTTTAGCTTGATAAACTTTCAACATGGCTCCAATTGGTTTCTTCCCTATTTTTGAGGCAAAATTAAAAATTGCTGCATTCACCCGGGCCAGGTCCTCCCTTTTCCTCAAGATTAATGGACCCCATTTTAAATGATCATCAAAGAGAACCCCTAAGTAGGAAAAAACATTAGTGCAGGGGATTTTAGCTGGGCCAACACTAAATTGAAAACTTTTTTTGGGTCGTTGCCCCACTTGCATTATATAAGATTTAGAATTATTTATTGCCAAATCCCTATCCGTCATAAATTTAGAAAATGCCTTTAGTAGAGATTGCAAACCTAGTGCAGTCCTAGATATAAGGACCGCATCGTCCGCATAAAGCAAGACGGGGATGCCACGCCGCCCTACACACGGGTAGTCTACCCCGGTGGCTCTTAATGCAATATCCAGATCATTAATATAGAGATTAAACAAGAATGGGGCCAAGATGCAACCTTGCCGTACTCCCTCTTTGTCTCCAGGTCCCTGGTGACCCGAAGGTCCTAAGAAAACCTGACATTAGCCTTGGTTGACTTGTGCAAATCCTCTAAAAAATTAACAATACTGTTATCCACCCCCATTGCCCTCATGGACTGCCACAATTTAACCCTGTTGACACAGTCAAATGCAGAGGACAAGTCCATGAAGGCAAGGTAGACAGTGCCGGGGCGGGCAACCGTATATTTGCTCAATAACATAGATAAATTGAGACACTGAGCAACGGTTGAACGTCCCGACCGAAAACCAAACTGGACATCCGACAGGATCTTATGCTCCTCCGCCCAAGTAGATAGTCTCTGCAAGAGAATACGTCCTACAACCTTGACCACTGAGTCAAGGAGGGAGATTGGCCTGTAACAGTGGGTGCTATTCCTGTCACCCTTCTTAAAAACTGGGACTATGGTGGAAGAGGCCCAAGACTGAGGACAACCATTCTTTGCAGCTGCGTTAAACACAGCCTCCAGTACCGGAGCCCAGAACGAAGGGTCGGATTTAAACAGGTCTGGAGGAATACCATCTGGGCCCGGCGCCTTATTAGTGGATAGCCCGGCAATGCCTGCCACAACCTCACCCTGTTCCAAAACATTACAGGGGCATTTATATCCCGACCTTCATTGGCAAGTGTGCTCCATAGGGCTATCAAACATAGATTTAAAATGGAGCACCTATTCTTCCTCAGTAATATGCAAATCTAAAGCCCCCCCCACTTCCTGACCAAAAAGGGGGCGATTCACCACACTCCAAAACCTAGAGCTGTTCCTGAGAGTGCTAGAGTCAATCAGTTCCCTCCAAGCCTCCTCCTTCAGGGCACCCTTCCGGCTGACCAAAACTGATTTATATTCTTTACGGCATACACGTACCTCGATTTGATTTCTTGGTTTGGCTGACAGAGCTTCCCTCAACTTTTTCGCTGCCCGAGAGCAGTGAGAGTCAAACCATCTGGGGCCGGAAGTAGCCATTCTACCAGCCGGGGCACTTAGGATTTCTCCGACTTTAGGCGCTATGAATTCATACGCGCCAATAACTTCCTCGGGAGAAGAGCCTGCAGAAGTGCATAGTGCTAACTCAGGAGCACAAGTTACATTTACTTCACTATACAATTTGTCTGGGGAGATCTGGGACCATTCAAGCCGTCGTTTACCATCAGTTGGTCTAAGTAAACCCCTGCTTGTTACCTCGCCAATTCGTGCTGATAATGGGCCCTGCATATAAACACAAAGTGGGTCATGGTCACTATATTCGCTCTCAACAATGTTAAAACCATAAAATAAGGTTTGTAGGGAAGAAGAAATTAAAATAAAATCTATAAACGACCCCCTACCACTGCCTTGAAAAGTTGGCACATTGACGACATTATGTGGCAAGGAATGGCAACGTGCTGTATATTACTCGATTAAAGTTATGTAGAACACTCTGAGGAATTATTATCCAGCTACATTATTAAGGCATTTTAACTCGTCTGTTTATTGGTACAACAGAAATCCCAGCACTATGAAAAATACTGATATTTCTTAACACAGCCACAGCAACCTCCCAGAGTAATAGGTGTTGCACTTTGCAAAATCCAAGTACACATGCACACACTTCTTGTATACAACGGGCTGTCTCTTTTATTCTTGGCATACCAGCTAGAACTCAAGGGGAGGGGAAAAAAGCAACCAGGAGAATGCTCACATTGATCTGAACCTCAGGCAAAACTAGACATGTGTCGGCCTTATGGGGCCCCATTGGAGAGCTGCAGCTGGAGGCCCTGTGCAGAGAGTGCTATGAGACCTATGTCAAGGCAAGCCTGGGCTACTCAGAGCCACTCACTAGTGCGATCAAAAAGTGAAATAGGGAATGCTGGAACGTATCTCAACCACTGGTAACTGCTTTGGGCATGTATGTGGTATTTGTATAGGATGAACCTATCCACAAGGTAGTGAGTGCTGTGCACTGTCAAATACTCAGTCAACAAGTGATTGGGGGGTAACTGGGTTCTGGGAGCAGGAGTATAGTGTTCCTGCATTGTGCAATAGTGTTCAGCTCCTGAATTGGAGCAGCGTTGGACCAGTGATGATCAATACAGGGATGTTGTCCCAGATCCAGAGTGCATCGATGGAGATGGCCTGCTGCCTTGCTTTTTCCTTTTTTGCATCTTTACCTGCAGCCTGATGTCATGACTGTGGATGTGCTAAGAGTCACCAGAGATGTGGAGGTTGGTGGCTGTGATGGCTTTGTCAATGATGCAGCTGGTTTTGAAGTAAAACCCATCCTCTTGATCTCGGTTTTAGATCTGTTCTATGTTCACTCTTCAGGGTGCCTGTGAAGCACCCCTTTCCAGCTGGAAAAAGCCCTTGTGAACAGCATTGTGCACTATGCACATATTATGTAAGTGCCTCACAGGAAGGCTCTTGAAGACCTTAAAAAGAGATGCACACTTGTGGATTCTTCTATGAGTGCTGTCTTTGAGTGACTGTCATTTGAGAGGAGGAAGAGTAGTCTGGTGGCTAAAGAGCCTTCTTTGCAACCTGGGGAGCAGGCTTCGAATCCCAGCTCTAGCACTAGAAGGACAATTGTGTGATATTGGGCAGATTGCTTACTCTAGCTATGCCTGAAGTTGTAACTATGAGTGAATTGTAATCTCATTCTACATTTCACATGTATAAATCCCCAGGTGCTGTGCCTGGTCTTCTATCATCTCCCAATGCCCCGCCGTTAATGCACAGTGGTCCATTACTACCCAGCAGGGTTCACAGCATATTAATATCTGTACATACGTTGGAGAACACTGCAATATAGATATGCATTTGCATTCATTGTGGAATATACCGTTTTCAAAACAAAGAAGGAATTATCCATTGCACTCTGCACAACTGTCTGTAAATATGTCAGGTGCATGTAGGTATCAAGCTGTAGACAAAAGTCCTTCTCACAGTACATGGATTGGGGATATTGACAACACTTTAATTCTTGAATAACGTGATCAATACATGAAGGTAGCCAGTTAACTCTGGCAAAGCATTGCGAGCTGCGTTGCATTTCTCGTGCAACCTTTTAATACCTTTTGATCCATTTCAGGCAAAATAGCGTTGATTGCAGACGTTTTGCCAATAAATGATAAAGGTGATGATGCCAAAGTGCCACGAGTCAGTATCACGTTATACCAAGAGATTGTTTGGGCGTGTGTTGCGAATACTAATTTCAACAAACCAGTTTGACAACTAAAGTGGTTGGGTGAATTTATTTCACCATTCTATTTTAAATCAATTTAAATAGATCATTGATCATTTAAGTCACATCAAAGAAAGAGACAATACATTTTATAGAAACATTCAACACTTTATCAAAAAATTATGATTACAACACATGATTTACTCAAAACATGAATGACAATAAAGAGAACAAAACATACAAAAAATGATAACAAACAAGGTGGTAGACCAGTCCAAAATTTGAAACAGAAAAAATGGCGGCACAACCATTTATATATTTACAATTTTACCGCCTGCCATACACAGCTAGCTAAAACAGCAGTTACACCAGGCACAATTGCCCTGTTTGTACACTCTATTAATCAGGAGGTTGGTGATGATTGAAGCTAGCTGGGGTCGGTCGACGCGTTTCAAAGCCCTAATTTCTTTTTGGGGTTCTCCTCAGGACCAGGACAGGTCAAACACATCTGGGGTAATGCTCTCTGTTGCTGTATTTGACTTGTGCATATCGCGCAGAGTCGATTAATTGAAGAGCTTTCTTTAATTTATCAAGAGAATTTGCCAAATGCCGCCTCCCTTAGAAGACGTTACTACATGGGCGCTGCCCTCATTTAGTTCTCAATTCATCAGATGTTGGTTCAAATGAATCCCCACGTTAAAAACGCACTGTATAATTCGTTTGAATTGTACTGTGTTTGTGTTCAGTGTTTCTTTAACTCTGTGCATAGAACTCAGTCGCATGGAGATTTCAGAAGCTCGACTATTATTCACAGATGACGTCTCTCCAACTCCAGCAGCAGCTCAATTACGCGGAATTGAACTGCTGCCGGAGTTGGAGAGACGTCATCTGTGAATGACGTGGGGATTCATTTGAACCAACATCTGATGAATTGAGAACTAAGGGCCATATGTAGGTGGGCTAATACCGGTCGGTAACGGCCGAAAATCGGTAAATTTCCCGTTACCGACCGGTATTTAGCCCTTTGCGATGTAGGAGGCCGGATTTAAGGAGTCGGTAATTTACCGATTCGTTATTTTAAGGAATCGATAAATTACCGATTCCTTAAATCCTATGTAGGGAGCACTCAAGTGAGTGCATTTTTGGTTTACGGATTCGTTATTTACCACCAACTACAGGTTGGTGGTAAATACCGAATACCTTTTAAAAAGCAATTTTGTGCTTTTTAAAAGTGCCATGTGGCAGACATACATGCCCTTAGGGCATGTATGTGCGCCACATGTGCACACATGCACGATTCAGGGGTGCAACAGGGTGTCAATTTGACACCCTGCCACCCTTGAATATGCTCCCCCTATTACCGATTCGGTATTTAGTGAATGGCTTCCCATTCATTCCTATGGGCCTCCCGTACCGGAGCCCAGAACGAAGGGAAGGTATTCCTTATTACCGATTCGGTAAATACCGAATCGGTAATAATAACGAATATTACCGAATCGGTAAAATTTACCGAATGTTTACCTACATTCTATTTACCGAATCTTAAATACCGAATCGGTAAAATTCGGTATTTAGGAATCGGTAAATAGAAATTACCTACATATGGCCCTAAATGTATTGTATTTAGTTGTCAAACTGGTTTGTTGCAATTAGTATTCGCAACACACGCCCAAACAATCTCTTGGTATAACGTGATATTGTGGCCTAGTTTGGGTGTTAGTATTAGGCAGAAGCACTGCAGTCAGAAAACTGCACAATCACAGTCACCCTGCCTGTGCACCACACTACCTCTGGGGCAGCCTGGTCTGTATGACCCCGCACAGCATGTATGGTAACTGCAGACCTTCCCTGTGTCAGGACACCACACCTGCCACATGCAGGGGACAGCCTAGTGTCCAGTCAAGACACCCCCTAAACTTGAGTGTGTCAGTCAAGAGATCCGTGTGCAGGGCCTAGGATGAGACCAGGGCATGACCTCAATTCAGGATCCACCGCAGAGAGCACTCTTGCAATCCAGACCTTCCCTGTGTCAGGACACCACACCTGCCACATGCAGGGGACAGCCTAGTGTCCAGTCAAGACACGCACCTAAACTTGAGTGTGTCAGTCAAGAGCTCCGTGTGCAGGGCCTAGGATGAGACCAGGGCATGACCTCAATTCAGGATCCACCGCAGAGAGCACTCTTCTAATCGACGTAACCACTTAGTGTGTTTACTTTTCCAAAACCTGTCTGACTTGTCATGCTCAATAAGTAGCTTTTATTGTACATTGTTGCAATAGACCGTGAAAGGCCCTTTTATGTCCCCAGGGAAGATGAAACAAGGACCCAATAAAGCAAGGAAGCGCACGTTTAGACTATGAGTCCGTGTCACGCAGTAGCTCGGTTCCCAGTCTTAGGCTTTTATTTACCATCTCAGTGCATTCTGGGGCTTGTAGTCTTGGTTTAGGTCAACGAGTCCGTTCGACTGTCTGTAGGAGAGTAGGATCTGCCTCTTATGTTGCCCCCACTTTTTTTCTGATGTTTACACTGGTTTCTGGCTATAGTCGGGCTGGGCCCCTGCTAATCAGGGCCCCAGCCTCTCTGTTCTCTCTAAATGACTTGGAGTGCACTCTAGGTGCACTAGTGATTGGAAACTGTGGTACATTATGAGTCCCTAGTATATGTTACCTTAGGTACCAAGGGCATAGGTACTTCACAGGCCTACCAGGGGCTGCAGCATGTATTATGCCACCCCTGGGAAGCAGACTAAATCTGACACCACAGGCCTGCTACTGCAGCCTGGGTGAGGTTGTGCTAGCACTCCTCACTGAGATATGGGTTCCCTATATCTCTCCTGCACACACATTTAAACCTATCAGTCACCCCTAAGGCAGGCCCTATCAATCCTGAGGGCAGGGTGCTTGGTTCCTATGTGAGAGGGTGCCTCTGCCTGAGCAGGGCCCCTCTGCAGCTCTCAGAGTCCATTCTCTGGTGCTGTTTGTGGATGCGGTTAAACCATATACTCTTAAGTGCATTATATCCTCGCGGTAAAATGCTAACTTTGGAATGGCTGCATCAAATCATGTCGTGTTTGGTGTCAAACATCTTGGAATACTACCCCCGCCAGTTCTGGCGGCGGGGTAGCATTCCACCCTTCTAGAGGGATAGACATGTACCTACTGTGGAAACGCGGTAGAATCCTGAAGAGCCCTGGCATCACAAAATGGATGCCACCAGTCACAGACACTGGGCTGCCCTCCTGCTGATGACCGAAACTCGCAGTGGAGGAGGCCCAACAATAGGTATCCTGTCACAGGGAGGTGTGACCCCCTCCCAGACAGGGTTTAGTGTATTGGGGTTGGGTGGGTGCACTCCTAGAGTGCTTTGAAGTCCTGCACTGGGGGAGCAGAAGGCTCCTCTGTGCATACACCAGTTCAAACCGGCTCAGGGGCTACCTGCCCCTGCTCTGGCGCGAAACTGGACAAAGGGAAGTGGGTGTAGCCACCTACTCCCCTGACCCTCCCATAGGTGGGGTCATAGAGCTAGTCCCTCCCTTCTTTTTAGTATAAGAGAGGGAACCTGTGCATAGCACACTAGATATCCCTGAACGAGGCTCTAAAGAAGAATCCTGGACCTTCGACATTCCACTACCTCTGGAAGACTGAAGAATATCCCTTGGAGTCAAGGAGTGACTCCCCTGCTTGGCAGGCACCAAAAACTACAAATGACAGTCACAAACTATGCCGCTCCCACAGGAGTCCGAAGTCCCTGCAGCCCAAGAAGTGGACTTCCTGACTTCTCAAAGGCCATCGTGAGTTCCCAGCGAAGCTGAGGCCAGTGGACCCCAAGAGTGATGAGGAACCGCGACCCCTGGGTACCGTGCACTATTGTCAAGTGAAACCCCTTCACAATGTTCCACGAACTTGTGCTTTGGAACAAGTGTGGTCCTAGCCTCCAGCAGAAATCCCTCCGAAGATCAGAGGCCTACCGCGTCCCGAGTGACCGTGGGCCCCTGTGAGCGAATCCTCCCGAGGCGTCTTTGAGATCCCTTGCCAGCCGGTTTGTGGGTCCCCAGAAGACTTTCTAAAGAAACCAAAGGGCTCCCCTAGTTGCTCCAGGCCTGCCCTGACTTACCCTTGTGGGGTGAGTCCCCCAGACCTTGCTGGTCTGCGCCATTGCCACTTCACACTTTCCCCAAGACTTGCTGTTACCAAGGCTTGTTGGCTCCAATCGAGTCGCCGATACCCCAGTAAGCTGCAGACATTGTGGGACACGCCGAATCCAGCTCCTGGTCATCATCAACACCTCCTGGATGTCATGGCTGAAGAGTCAAGGCTCCTGTGAACGACCTGAATCTTGCGACGACGGTGGGCATCCATCTTCCTTGCCCCGAGTCACTGCCAAGTGACTTTGAACACTGTCCCCTCTGCTTTCAGGTCTTCCATCTTCTGAATCCAGGCTTGGATTCCTCCGGACACTTCTCCTGTCGCCGCAAGCAGCAAGTCTTCACTGGCTCCCATTGAAAATGACGCCGCGACCCGACACCAAAGAACACCTATGCACCCGGCTCCCCTGGGTGAGGTAACTTCAGCACTACGGTGCTCCTGTGGGTGTGGGCCCTAGAACTACTTACCCTGTAAGTGACTTGCTTGTAGCTTCCCTAGAAGTGTCCTAAAATTCCTATTTTCTAAGTGCGACAATTGCGCTGACTCGTACAGGGTTCGCGTCTGTGTTAGACACACCGCGTCCATCTCCTTTGTAACACTATCCAGAACTGTGTCCTTCGACTCGTACTGAGTCCGATCGGTGTTCGCCTCGAACACACAAGGGGCCTGTAACATCGAGACCTCCATTGCACTGACTCGCACAAGGTTCGCGTCTGTGTTAGACACAGCGCGTCCATCTCCCTTGCAACTCTATCTGTAAACGCGTCCTTCGACTCGTACAAGGACCGATCGGTGTGTTCGCCTCGAACACGCAAGGGACCTTGAACATTGAAATCTCAATTGCGTCTGAGCGCATAGACTCGCACAGGACTCGCACCGGTGCAAGGACACTGCGTCCGTCCCCTGTGGGTCTCCTACAACTACCTGGGGTGGTTCTTGAGGGTCCCTCGATTCTAGATGCCCTAGACCTAGGTCTAGCCAAACTAAGATTGTGATATTCGATTGTGCTAAACTTATTTTGATAACATTTGACTTGTACATATGTTCCTGACTTCTAATCTCATAAAGAGATTAGTAGAGAGTGTTTATTAATAAATACATATATATTTGAAATATATACCTGTGTGGTGTCTTTTCATTTGGTGATTCAAGAGATTGTGTGGTAAAACAAGCTGCTTTACATTCCTTCAAGACTTAGCCTGAAGGCTGCTCTCCACAGCTACCACTAGGATAGCTTTCTATAAAGGTTGTCTTAAACCTATCTACCATAAGAGTCGAATTGTTCTGGTGCAAGGTGTCCACTTTAATTAGTGAACAGCATATACCAGGCCAACTTCTCACATTGGTGGGCAGCGTGTTGGATTCCAGCTTGCTATTGTTTTACCAGAAAATCTCTATTTGAATTACTAACTGAAAACCACTATAGGTACTTAAGGTGCATATAAAGTCAAGCTTAGTATCAATAAGTTCTACTGAACTTAGAGCTGGGTGCCAAGGGATAGCACACCCTTTCTACAGCTCAAGCTAGTATCAGTAGGCCACAAACTAGTGTAGGTAGTACAACACTGCACAACACTAGAATGTCCTTAAAGGGTGGAACCAGTGGATCCACTCAGCCTCAGTATAAGGACATGGCTTTCTCTGACTTGAGAGCCATGTGTGTTGAAAGACACCTGAAGCTAGGACAGAGTCCCTCCACCCTACACCTGATAGATCTGCTGACAGCAGATGATCTTAGATTGGCTCTAGGAGCTAATGGGTCTGAATCAGTGAGTGGGTCAATTACAGTATCTGGGTCAGATGATGAAAATCAGAATGACCAAGACTCCGTGATTGAAGGGCCAGGCCTCAAGGGGCCTGAAAAGGACAGAGGAATTCTCCCTAAGAGAGCTGACAGAGTGGAGGAGAGGCATAGGTCCCCTTCCAGGGAGTCTGACCACTCTTATCACTCTGGCAGAGAATTTGTCCACCAGAGGAACTCATACTTTCCCATAAGAGAGACCTCCTCTGAAAGAATGTGCAAACTGCTGCAGTATGAGGAAGCAAGAGTTGCCCTCAGAACCAAGCAGTTGGCACTGGATAGAGAAGCCCTGGAGATCCAGAGAGCTTCTAGAAGAGAGGGGTTAGAACCCCTTGGTGGCAGCAACAGTGTCCCTAAAGGCAGATAATCTATTCCAGACCATAGGAACCTGAGCAAGGTTGTTCCTCCCTACCAGAGTGGGGATGATATCCACAAGTGGATAACTGCTATGGAAAGGGCCTGTAGAGTACAGCAGGTCCCCCAAAAGCAGTGGGCAGCAATCTTGTGGCTCTCCTTTTCAGACAAAGTTAGAGACAAGCTCCTCACTGTTAGAGGATGCTGATAATTATGAAGTCCTGAAGAGTGCACTGATAGATGGGTTTGGCCTAACCACTGAGCAGTACAGGTTGAAGTTCAGAGACACCCAGAAGGCACAGACTCAGGACTGGACTGACTTTGTTGATTGTGCAACCAAGGCTCTGGAGGGTTGGCTGGTTGGCAGTAGGGTTACTGATTTCAAGGGATTGTATAATCTGATGATGAGAGAACAGATCCTTAATAATTGCCAGAACCAGTTGTTGCATCAATACCTGGTGGACTCAGATCTGACCTCTCCCCAAGAATTGGGAAAGAAGGCAGACAAATGGGTCTGAACCAGGGTGCGGCAGAAACCCCAGAACCAAGGGGGTGACACCAAGAAGCAAGATCCTAAGGGCTCTGAGAAAGGTGGGGATAAGTCAAAAGACCAGAAGTCTTCACAAGGGCCCCAAAAATCTGCATCTGGTGGGGAGTCACAATCCAACAAGGGGAAAGGCCAAAAGAAGCCCTGGTGCAAATTCTGTAAACAGAAAGGGCACTGGACTTCTGATTGTAACAAGTCCAAAGACCAAACCACCACCACTCCTGCCCCTAAGGCAACTGTTCCCCCTAGCTCAGCTACAGGTGGAGGTGATACACAGAATAAGGGTGTAGTAGGGTTGACCCTGGGTTCTGAAGTGGACTCTGACCTAGTCAGAGTGCCCACTCAGGCAATGCTGATTTGTGAGGGAGACCTTAATATGTCCTTCCTAGTAAGCCCCAGTAATCTGGGCAAATACAAACAGCAGCCTGTAATAAATGGCAAACAGGCTTTGGCATTTAGGGACACAGGTGCTAGTGTCACCATGGTGGCAGAGGATCTTGTGGACCCTGGACAGATTATCCTGGGCGAAATGTACCAGGTGACCAATGTAAGCAATGTCAGGACCAACCATAGTCTGGCAGTTGTGAATTTCTCCTGGGGAGGGGTAACTGGCCTCAAGAAGGTTGTAGTCAGTGCAGACCTCCCTGTCGAATGTCTATTGGGCAATGATCTAGAGACTTCAGCCTGGTCTGAATTAGAGTTATGGACTCATGCTGAGATGTTGGGCATCCCTGCAGAGGTATTTGCTGTGACCAGGTCACAAGCAAGAATGCATAACACTGAACCAGCTCTGGATCCTGGAACAATGGACCAGATGCTTCCCAAGAGGAGGAGCAGTAGGGTAAAGGCAGTGCCTTCCCTCTGTCTCAGATCTCAGATTCACCCCCAGAGGGAGGTGAAGCAGATCCTGAAGAAGGAACTGCCCCAGAGGGACTTGAGCCTGATCAGGTTGAGTTCTTGGGGGCAGGGGGCCCTTCTAGGGAAGATCTGAGTAAGGAGCAACAGTGCTGCCCCTCTCTTGAACCCCTCAGACAGCAGGCTGCTGCTGAGGCTGCTGGGAGTGCTAGTGGGTCCCATAAAGTTTATTGGGATGAGGGACTCCTATATTCTGAGGGTAGAGATCCAGCCCCTGGAGCCACCAGGAGGATGGTAATACCTCAGAAGTTTAGGGGTTCCTCTTGACCCTAGCACATGATATCCCTTTGGCAGGTCACTTGGGCCAAAACAAGACCTGGGACAGGCTTGTCCCACATTTTCATTGGCCACATATGTCAGAGGACACCAAGGAGTTTTGTCGCTCCTGTGTCACATGCCAAGCCAGTGGTAAGGCAGGTGGCACAACAAAGGCCCCCTGATACCACTACCTGTGGTGGGGGTACCCTTTGAAAGGGTAGGGATTGACATTGTTGATCCCCTTGACCCTCAAACTGCATCTGGGCACAGTTTTATCCTGGTGGTAGTGGATCATGCCACCAGGTACCCAGAAGCAATTCCCCTGAGGACCACCACAGCCCCTGTGGTGGCAAGAGCCCTCATTGGAGTTTTCTCCAGAGTGGGTTTTCCAAAGGAGGTCATTTCTGACAGAGGTACCAACTTCATGTCAGGATATCTGAAAGCAATGTGGAAGGAGTGTGGTGTGACTTATAAGTTCACCACCCCTATCACCCACAATGCAATGGTTTAGTTGAACGTTTCAACAAAACCTTGAAAGGAATGATTAAAGGACTCCCAGAGAAGCTTAGGCGGAAATGGGACCTTCTTCTTCCTTGCCTGTTGTTTGCATACAGAGAGGTTCCACAGAAGGGGGTTGGTTACAGCCCATTTGAGCTTCTGTTTGGGCATCCTGTGAGAGGTCCACTGTGTTTGGTAAAAGAGGGCTGGGAGTTACCTCTCAAGCCCCCCAAACAAGATGTGATGGACTATGTACTTGGTCTCCGCTCCCGGATGGCTGAGTACATGAAAAAGGCAACCAAAAACCTGGAGGCCAGCCAAAAGTTACAAAAAGCTTGGCATGACCAAAAGGCTGCACTGACTGTATACCAGCCAGGACAGAAGGTGTGGGTATTGGAGCCTGTGGCCCCAGCAGCCCTCCAGGACAAGTGGAGTGGCCCCCATACAATAGTTGAACAGAAGGGAGAAGTCACCTACCTGGTGAATCTTGGAACTCCCAGGAGCCCCCTGAGGGTGCTCCATGTCAACAGATTAAAGCCATATGTTGACAGGGCTGACATGGGCTTGCTCATGGCAACTGATGAGGACCAGGAGGAGGAGAGTGACCCTCTCCCCGACCTGCTCTCTCAGAACCCTGATGATGGGTCAGTAGATGGTGTTGCTTTGGCAAGCAGCCGCACTGACCATCAGCAAACTGAGTGCAGACAAGTTCTGCAACAGTATAGACATATGTTTAGTCTGACCCCTAGTCAGACTTCCTGGTGCACCCATGAGGTGGACACTGGAGACAGTCTGCCTGTCAAGAATAAAATCTACAGGCAACCTGACCATGTCAGGGACTGTATCAGGACTGAAGTCCAGAAAATGTTGGAGCTAGGTGTAATTGAGCCTTCAGATAGCCCTTGGGCTAGCCCAGTAGTCCTGGTACCCAAGCCTCATACCCAGGGTGGTAAGAAAGAAATGAGGTTTTGTGTAGACTACAGAGGCCTCAATGCAGTCACTAGGACTGATGCCTATCCCATACCAAGGGCAGATGAGCTGATTGATACTTTGGCCTCAGCCAAGTATCTAAGCACGTTTGACCTGACAGCTGGCTACTGGCAGATCAGGTTAGCTGATGATGCAAAAGCCAAAACAGCATTTTCGACCCCTGGTGGGCACTACCACTTCGTGGTGATGCCCTTTGGATTGAAAAATGCACCTGCCACTTTTCAGAGGTTGGTGAATAAAGTTCTGACAGGGATGGAAACTTATTGCTCAGCTTATCTAGATGATATTGCTGTCTTTAGTTCCTCCTGGCAGGATCACCTGGTCCACCTCAGGAATGTTTTGAAGGCCCTGCAGAAAGCAGGCCTCACTATCAAGGCCACTAAGTGACACCTTCACGATCCTGGGGGACTTTAACTTCCATTTGGAAGCTCACCTTGATCCAGATACCAGCACTCTGGCTAAGATGATGAATAGCTGGGAGCTAAGACAATTAGTGGAAGGTCCGACACATGTGGCAGGACACACATTAGATGGGATATTTTCAAACAACCCCTAATAAAGCTCGCCAAGGTATTACCTCTGACCTGGACTGACCATGCTGCGGTGATATTTGATTTAACACATATAGAATCCCACCAGAAAACATTAGGACCTAACAAGGAAATTGAAACTAGAGCCTGGAAGGAAATAAATAGGTGGGAGCTAGCCGCCTCTCTTCAGGCGACAGCTAACCGTCTTCCTGTGGATGTAGAAGAAGCTACCACTTCCTACACCAACTGGATAGACGCAACATGCAAGAAACTAGACCCAGTGAAACGATGGACTCCCAAACGCACCCAGCCTTCAGCTCCTTGGTACTCTGAAGAACTAAGGAAGCAAAAACGTATATGTAAAGGACTAGAGCGGAGATGGAGAAGAAGCTACAAAGATGATGAGAAAAAATCTTATAAACAAAGCATTACTGTTTATAAACAGCTACTGCACGATACTAAAAAAGATTTCTTCATGGAGCAAATTACAAAGGCTAAATCATCAACAAAGGAACTTTTTAAAACAGTAGTTAATTTGACAACCCCACCTATCTCAAAATGTCAAAGCAGTCCAGAACTCTGTGAGGAAATAGCCACCTTCTTTCAACAGAAGGTAGAAGTTATCTTTTCCTCGTTCAGATCTCCCCTAACCACACTGACCCTGGAGCGTGCAAGACCAGTGACAAATCCAACGGAGCATCAACCAACCCTTGATAAATTTCGGTCACTGGCTCTACAGGACACGATTAAACTTCTGATCTCCATTAAGTCAGGATCACCAAATGACCCATGTCCAGTTCCAGTGATCAAACTTGTCCCAGAGCTTATTAGCAAGGCACTGACTCCGCTTTTTAATGCGATGTTTGAATCGGGGTATTTCCCAAAAAACTGGAAAATAGCGTCCATTCTCCCATTGCTAAAAAAACATAACCTTGACTATAAGGATCCCACCAACTATAGGCCAATCTCCCGCTTACCTCTGCCAGCAAAAATGGCTGAAAAAGCTATGAATACCCAACTCACTACCCATCTCCTTACAAGGAACTCACTAGACTCCACTCAATATGGGTTCAGGGCAGAGCATAGCACAGAATCAGCCCTGATAAAATCAACAGAGGAAATAAAAGAAGCCTTGGACAAGGGAGACAGTGCGGCGCTTATCATGTTGGATCTCTCCGCAGCATTCGATACGGTCCATCATGGAATTTTGATGGACCGTTTATCTGACTGCGGGGTAACAGGAAAGGCCTGGGACCTATTGAAATCCTTTCTGACAGAAAGGATTCAAACTGTGGATCTTGACAAAGCCCGTTCATCGCCATTTTCCTTACCATGTGGAGTACCTCAGGGGTCCTCCCTGAGTCCCACGCTCTTTAATGTTTATGTTACACCTTTAGCCGCGTTAATCAGATCCTTTGGATTTCATCTGACATCCTATGCAGATGACACACAAATAGTGATGTCATTAAGTCCTGGGCAAGAAGCAGAGAAAGGGAAAAAATTTCACGACTGCATGAAAGCAGTCGGGCTGTGGATGTCAATGAATTGCTTAAAGCTAAACTCTAGCAAGGCGGGAGTTCTTATATTTGGCAGCAATGCCAATTTTTGGACATCAGGCTGGTGGCCAGAAGAACTTGGGCCGCTCCCGGAGCCAACCAGAAAGGCTAAAAATCTAGGAGTCCTAATTGACAACAAACTGACATTCGAAGATCAAGTGAGTGCGGTTATATCGACCTGCTTCCATCTTCTTAGGATGATACGGAAAATCATGCCGTTCCTGCCAGCAGATAGCCATAAGGTAATAATAACATCCTTAATACTATCACGGGTGGACTACTGCAACAGCTTATATTTAAACATCCAAAAGAAACATCTTAATAGACTCCAACTTGTGCAGAACGCAGCAGCAAGACTCCTGACCGGAACATCGAAATTTGTCTCAGTAAAAAAGAGCTGAAACAGCTGCATTGGCTCCCTGTTAAACAGCGGATTCAATTTAAATCCTTATGTACAGTTTTCAAGGCCCTCCATGGAAGAGGCCCAGAACATCTAAAACAATGCTTTAAATGGTATGCCCCCAGGAGAGCACTGAGATCGGCAGGAGCAAGACTAGTGATAGTACCCTCCTTTAGGAAAGCAAAATGGGGGGCAAAGGCTTCAGCACCTGTGCCGCTAGGGCCTGGAATGAGCTGCCATTCCATCTTAGGAATGCCACAGATCTATTGGCCTTTAGGAAAGGACTCAAAACCTGGCTTTTTACCTTATAGGCATTTCACTCTCTGGTAACCGGAAGATAGCGTGCAGCGTCAGGACACCCTCGGGTAACAGTTGCGCTTAAGAAATGTGAATAACATAACATAACATAACATAACTAAGTGCCAGATAGGGCAGAGTCAGGTTGTATACCTGGGCCACCTTGTGGGTGGAGGCCAGGTTCAGTCTTTACAGAGCAAAATCCAAACCATAATGGAATGGGTTGCTCCAACCACCCAGACACAGGTGAGAGCCTTCTTAGGCCTGACTGGGTACTATAGGAGGTTTGTCAAGGGATATGGATCTATAGTGACCCCCTTGAATGATCTGACCTCAAAGAAAATGCCAAAAAAGGTTCAGTGGACAGCTAGCTGTCAAAAGGCATTTGAAGACCTAATCAACAAAGGGAGGGACTAGGGGCGTATTTAACGAGGTCCAGCGTACATGCCCCACAAGGACAATAAGCCAAAATGGGTACGAAGTTCGTCTAATTGGTTAGAAAAAAGCGGGTGGAGGACTGAGTGTAGTGTGTCAGGGGATACCACTATGTGTATGCGAACGAAAAAGGGGAGAACCCTTTTAGGAACTAGGGCTCTCACACACCCAGCATGCCGGGTGTCATGCTTCATCATATGAGCCTGCCCCTCGTCAGGTCGGCGCTGCAATACCTGACGGGCACCCAAACCGGGGCTCTTTGTCGGGGATCTTTTGTTCCTGCCGGTAGGTGCAGTGGGGGTGAGGGCCCTAGTGTGTAGATGTGAGGTATAGTGAAAGGAGCGTTGAATCGCCGGACCCAATTGGTGTCCTCTTATACCGCTGACTCACGTTTGCAAGTACACTTTACTCACAGACCAGGTCAACTACCTGTGTTCTGGGTATGTAGAATTTCACTTACCTTTGCAGTGTAGATAGCGTTTTTATTCGATCCTGAGGAAGTGCCTTGATCTATAGGACTATTATGGCACGAAACATGTCGATCACTTGAGAGCCGGGTATTTATTACTAGATACACCAGTACTAGTCCTGTACCCCTCTCATTCTTTTATACTAGGTAGTTTACCTTCCCAATAAAGGTTTTTAGGATTAACTGACCTATTTTACTTTCACTATACCTCACATCTACACACTAGGGCCCTCACCCCCACTGCACCTACCGGCAGGAACAAAAGATCCCCGACAAAGAGCCCCGGTTTGGGTGCCCGTCAGGTATTGCAGCGCCGACCTGACGAGGGGTAGGCTCATATGATGAAGCATGACACCCGGCATGTGTGAGAGCCCTAGTTCCTAAAAAGGGTTCTCCCCTTTTTTCGTTCGCATACACATAGTGGTATCCCCTGACACACTACACTCAGTCCTCCACCCGCTTTTTTCTAACCAATTAGAGGAACTTCGTACCCATTTTGGCTATTTGAAGACCTAAAGCAGGCCATGTGCACTGCCCCCATCTTACAGAGTCCAGACTACACCAAAAAGTTCATTGTCCAAACAGATGCTTCTGAGCTGGGTGTGGGAGCTGTACTGTCTCAACTGAATGATGAAGGTCAAGACCAGCCAGTAGCTTTTATTAGCAGAAGGCTGACCCCTAGAGAGAAACGTTGGTCAGCTATAGAGAGGGAGGCCTTTGCTGTGGTGTGGGCCCTGAAGAAGCTGAGGCCATACTTGTTTGGCACTCACTTCATAGTTCAGACTGACCTCAAGCCCCTCCTATGGCTTAAACAGATGAAAGGTGAAAACCCAAAACTTTTGAGGTGGTCCATTTCCCTACAGGGGATGGACTATACCGTGGAACATAGACCTGGGACCCAACATGCCAATGCAGATGGACTCTCAAGGTATTTCCACTTTGAACACGAAGACTCAACTGGTCAAGGTTAGTTTAGTGTCCCTGCGTTTGGGGGGGTTGTGTAGGAGAGTAGGATCTGCCTCTTATGTTGCCCCCACTTTTTTCTGATGTTTACACTGGTTTCTGGCTATAGTCTGGCTGGGTCCCTGCTAATCAGGGCCCCAGCCTCTCTGTTCTCTCTAAACGACTTGGAGTGCACTCTAGGTGCACTAGTGATTGGATGCTGTGGTTCATTATGAGTCCCTAGTATATGGTACCTTAGGTGCTAAGGGCATAGGTACTTCACAGGCCTACCAGGGGCTGCAGCATGTATTATGCCACCCCTGGGAAGCAGACTAAATCTGACACCACAGGCCTGATACTGCAGCCTGGGTGAGGAAGTGCTAGCACCCCTCACTGAGATATAGGTCCCCTATATCTCTCCTACACACACATATAAACCTATGAGCCACCCCTAAGGCAGGCCCTATCAATCCTGAGGGCAGGGTGCTTGGCTTCTATGTGAGGGGGTGCCTCTGCCTGAGCAGGGCCCCTCTGCAGCTCTCAGAGTCCATTCTCTGGGGCTGTTTGTGGATGTGGTTAAACCATATACTTTTAAGTGCATTATATCCTCGCGGTAAAATGCTAACTTTGGAATGGCTGTATCGAAACATGTCGTGTTTGGTGTCAAACATCTTGGAATACTACCCCCCCGCCAGTCCTGGCGGCGGGGGTAGCATTCCACCCTTCTAGAGGGATAGACATGTACCTACTGTGGAAACGCGGTTGAATCCTGCAGAGCCCTGGCATCACAAAATGGATGCCACCAGTAACAGACACTGGGCTGCCCTCCTGCTGATGACCAACACTCGCAGTGGAGGTAGCCCAACAATAGATATCCTGTCCCAAGGGGGTGTGACCACCTCCCAGACAGGGTTTAGTGTATTGGGGCTGGGTGGGTGCACTCTTAGAGTGCTTTGAAGTCCTGCACTGGGGGAGCAGAAGGCTCCTCTGTGCATACCCCAGTTCAAACCGGCTCAGGGGCTACCTGCCCCTGCTCTGGCGCGAAACTGGACAAAGGGAAGTGGGTGTAGCCGCCCACTCCCCTGACCCTCCCATAGGTAGGGTCATAGAGCTAGTCCCTCCCTTTCTTTTAGTATAAGAGGGGGAACCTGTGCATTGCACCCTAGATTTCCCTGGACGACGCTCTGAAGAAGAATCCCGGACCTTCGACGTTCCACTACCTTTGGAAGACTGAAGAATCTCCCTTGGAGTCAAGGAGTGACTCCCCTGCTTGGCAGGCACCAAAAACTACAAACGACGGTCACAAACTACGCCGCTCCCACCAGAGTCCAAAGTCCCTGCAGCCCAAGAAGTAGATTTCCTGACTTCTCAAAGGCCATCGTGAGTCTCCAGCGAAGTTGAGGCCACTGGACCCCAAGAGTGATGAGGAACCGCGACCCCTGGGTACCGTGCACTATTGTCGAGTGCAACCCCTACACAACGTTCCACGAACTTGTGCTTTGGACCACGTGTCGTCCTAGCCTCCAGCGGGAAACCCTCCGAAGATCAGAGGCCTACCACGTCCTGAGTGACCGTGGGCCCCTGTGAGTGAATCCTCCCGAGGCGTCTTTGCAATCCCTTGCCAGCCAGCTTGTGGGTCCCCAGAAGACTTTCTAAAGAAACCAAAGGGCTCCCCTAGTTGCTCCAGGTCTTCCCTGACTTACCCTCACTGGGTGAGTCCCCCAGACCTTGCTGGTCTGCGCCATTGCCTCTTTACAGTTTCCCGAAGACTTGCTGTTACTAAGGCTTGTTGGCTCCAATCGAGTCGCCGCCACCGCAGTAAGCTGCAGACATCGTGGGACACGCCGAATCCAGCTCCTGGTCATCGTCGACGCCTCCTGGACCTCGTGGCTGAAGAGTCAAGGCACCTGCGAATGACCTGAATCTTGCAACGACGGTGGGCATCCATCTTCCTTGCCCCGAGTCACTGCCAAGTGACTTTGAACACTGTCCCCTCTGCTTTCAGGTCTTCCATCTTCTGAATCCAGGCTTGGATTCCTCCGGACACTTCTCCTGTCGCCGCAAGCAGCAAGTCTTCACTGGCTCCCATTGAAAACGACGCCGCGACCCGACACCAAAGAACACCTATGCACCCGGCTCCCCTGGGTGAGGTAACTTCAGCACTACGGTGCTCCTGTGGGTGTGGGCCCTAGAACTACTTACCCTGTAAGTGACTTGCTTGTAGCTTCCCTAGAAGTGTCCTAAAATTCCTATTTTCTAAGTGCGACAATTGCGCTGACTCGTACAGGGTTCGCGTCTGTGTTAGACACACCGGGTCCATCTCCTTTGTAACACTATCCAGAACTGTGTCCTTCGACTCGTACTGAGTCCGATCGGTGTTCGCCTCGAACACACAAGGGGCCTGTAACATCGAGACCTCCATTGCACTGACTCGCACAAGGTTCGCGTCTGTGTTAGACACAGCGCGTCCATCTCCCTTGCAACTCTATCTGTAAACGCGTCCTCCGACTTGTACAAGGACCGATCGGTGTGTTCGCCTCGAACACGCAAGGGACCTTTAACATTGAAATCTCAATCGCGTCTGAGCGCATAGACTCGCACAGGACTCGCACCGGTGCAAGGACACTGCGTCCGTCCCCTGTGGGTCTCCTACAACTACCTGGGGTGGTTCTTGGGGGTCCCTCGATTCTAGATGACCTAGGTCTAGCCAAACTAAGATTGTGATATTCGATTGTGCTAAACTTATTTTGATAACATTTGACTTGTACATATGTTCCTGACTTCTAATCTCATAAAGAGATTAGTAGAGAGTGTTTATTAATAAATACATATATATTTGATATATATACCTGTGTGGTGTCTTTTCATTTGGTGATTCAAGAGATTGTGTGGTAAAACAAGCTGCTTTACATTCCTTCAAGACTTAGCCTGAAGGCTGCTCTCCACAGCTACCACTAGGATAGCTTTCTATAAAGGTTGTCTTAAACCTATCTACCATAAGAGTCGAATTGTTCTGGTGCAAGGTGTCCACTTTAATTAGTGAACAGCATATACCAGGCCAACTTCTCACACCTGGTCTGAAGTAGAGTTATGGACTCATGCTGAGATGTTGGGCATCCCTGCAGAGGTATTTGCTGTGACCAGGTCACAGGCCAGAATGCATAACACTGAACCAGCTCTGGATCCTGGAACAATGGACCAGATGCTTCCCAAGAAGAGGAGCAGTAGGGTTAAGGCAGTGCCTTCCCCTCTGTCTCAGATCACAGATTCACCTTTTGTGGGAGGTGAAGCAGATCCTGAAGAAGGAACTGCCCCAGAGGGACTTGAGCCTGATCAGGTTGAGTTCTTGGGGGCAGGGAGCCCTTCTAGGGAAGATCTGAGTAAGGATCAACAGTGCTGCCCCTCTCTTGAACCCCTCAGACAGCAGGCTACTGCTGAGGCTGCTGGGAGTGCTAGTGGGTCCCATAAAGTTTATTGGGATGAGGGACTCCTATATTCTGAGGGTAGAGACCCAGCCCCTGGAGCCACCAGGAGGTTGGTAATACCTCAGAAGTTTAGGGGTTCCTCTTGACCTTAGCACATGATATCCCTTTAGCAGGTCACTTGGGCCAAAACAAGACCTGGGACAGGCTTGTTCCACATTTTCATTGGCCACATATGTCAGAGGACACAAAGGAGTGTTGTCGCTCCTGTGTCACATGCCAAGCCAGTGGTAAGGCAGGTGGCACAACAAAGGCCCCCTGATACCACTACCTGTGGTGGGGGTACCCTTTGAAAGGGTAGGGATTGACATTGTTGGTCCCCTTGACCCTCAAACTGCATCTGGGCACAGGTTTATCCTGGTGGTAGTGGATCATGCCACCAGGTACCCAGAGGCAATTCCCTAAGGACCACCACAGCCCCTGTGGTGGCAAGAGCCCTCATTGGAGTTTTCTCCAGAGTGGGTTTCCCAAAGGAGGTCATCTCTGACAGAGGTACCAACTTCATGTCAGGATATTTGAAAGCAATGTGGAAGGAGTGTGGTGTAACTTATAAGTTCACCACCCCTATCACCCACAATGCAATGGGTTGGTTGAACGTTTCAACAAAACCCTGAAGGGAATGATTAAAGGACTCCCAGAGAAGCTTAGGCGGAAATGGGACCTTCTTCTTCCTTGCCTGTTGTTTGCATACAGAGAAGTTCCACAGAAGGGGGTTGGCTACAGCCCATTTGAGCTTCTGTTTGGGCATCCTGTAAGGGGTCCATTATGTTTGGTAAAAGAGGGCTGGGAGTTACCTCTCAAGCCCCCCAAACAAGATGTGATGGACTATGTACTTGGTCTCCGCTCCCGGATGGCCGAATACATGAAAAAAGCAACCAAAAACCTGGAGGCCAGCCAAGAATTGCAAAAAGCTTGGCATGACCAAAAGGCTGTGCTGACTGTGTACCAGCCAGGACAGAAAATGTGGGTGTTGGAGCCTGTGGCCCCAGCAGCCCTCCAGGACAAATGGAGTGGCCCCCATACAATAGTTGAACAGAAGGGAGAAGTCACCTATCTGGTGAATCTTGGAACTCCCAGGAGCCCCCTGAGGGTGCTCCATGTCAACAGATTAAAGCCATATGTTGACAGGGCTGACATGGGCTTGCTCATGGCAACTGATGAGGACCAGGAGGATTAGAGTGACCCTCTCCCTGACCTGCTCTCTCAGAACCCTGATGATGGGTCAGTAGATGGTGTTGCTTTGGCAAGCAGCCTCACTGACCATCAGCAAACTGAGTGCAGACAAGTTCTGCAACAGTATAGACATATGTTTAGCCTGACCCCTAGTCAGACTACCTGGTGCACCCATGAGGTGGACACTGGAGACAGTCTGCCTGTCAAGAGTAAAATCTACAGGCAACCTGACCATGTCAGGGACTGTATCAGGACTGAAGTCCAGAAAATGTTGGAGTTAGGTGTGATTGAGCCTTCAGATAGCCCTTGGGCTAGCCCAGTAGTCCTAGTACCCAAGCCTCATACCCAGGGTGGTAAGAAAGAAATGAGGTTTTGTGTAGACTACAGAGGCCTCAATGCAGTCACTAGGACTGATGCCTATCCCATACCAAGGGCAGATGAGCTGATTGATACTTTGGCCTCAGCCAAGTATCTAAGTACATTTGACCTAACAGCTGGCTACTGGCAGATCAGATTAGCTGATGATGCAAAAGCCAAAACAGCATTTTCGACTCCTAGTGGGCACTACCACTTTGTGGTGATGCCCTTTGGATTGAAATATGCACCTGCCACTTTTCAGAGGTTGGTGAACAAAGTTCTGGCAGGAATGGAAACTTATTGCTCAGCTTATCTAGATGATATTGCTGTCTTTAGTTCCTCCTGGCAGGATCACCTGGTCCACCTCAGAAATGTTTTGGAGGCTCTGCAGAAAGGAGGCCTCACTATCAAGGCCACCAAGTGCCAGATAGGGCAGAGTCAGGTTGTGTACCTGGGCCACCTTGTGGGTGGAGGCCAGGTTCAACCTTTACAGAACAAAATCCAAACCATAATGGAATGGGTTGCTCCAACCACCCAGACACAGGTGAGAGCCTTCTTAGGCCTGACTGGATACTATAGGAGGTGTGTCAAGGGATATGGATCTATAGTGACCCCCTTGAATGATCTAACCTCAAAGAAAATGCCAAAAAAGGTTCAGTGGACAGCTTGCTGTCAGAAGGCATTTGAAGACCTAAAGCAGGCCATGTGCACTGCCCCGATCTTGCAGAGTCCAGACTACACCAAAAAGTTCATTGTCCAAACAGATGCTTCTGAGCTGGGTGTGGGAGCTGTACTGTCTCAACTGAATGATGAAGGTCAAGACCAGCCAGTAGCTTTCATTAGCAGAAGGCTGACCCCTAGAGAGAAACGTTGGTCAGCTATAGAGAGGGAGGTCTTTGCTGTGGTGTGGGCCCTGAAGAAGCTGAGGCCATACTTGTTTGGCACTCACTTCATAGTTCAGACTGACCACAAGCCCCTCCTATGGCTTAAACAGATGAAAGGTGAAAACCCAAAACTTTTGAGGTGGTCCATTTCCCTACAGGGGATGGACTATACAGTGGAACATAGACCTGGGCCCCAACATGCCAATGCAGATGGACTCTCAAGGTATTTCCACTTAGAACACGAAGACTCAACTGGTCAAGGTTAGTTTAGTGTCCCTGCGTTTGGGGGGTTGTGTAGGAGAGTAGGATCTGCCTCTTATGTTGCCCCCACTTTTTTCTGATGTTTACACTGGTTTCTGGCTATAGTCTGGCTGGGTCCCTGCCAATCAGGGCCCCAGCCTCTCTGTTCTCTCTAAATGACTTGGAGTGCACTCTAGGTGCACTAGTGATTGGATACTGTGGTACCTTATGAGTCCCTAGTATATGGTACCTTAGGTACCAAGGGCATAGGTACTTCACAGGCCTACCAGGGGCTGCAGCATGTATTATGCCACCCCTGGGAAGCAGACTAAATCTGACACCACAGGCCTGCTACTGCAGCCTGGGTGAGGTGGTGCTAGCACTCCTCACTGAGATATGGGTTCCCTATATCTCTCCTGCACACACATTTAAACCTATCAGTCACCCCTAAGGCAGGCCCTATCAATGCTTGGTTCCTATGTGAGAGGGTGCCTCTGCAGCTCTCAGAGTCCATTCTCTGGTGCTGTTTGTGGATGCGGTTAAACCATATACTCTTAAGTGCATTATATCCTCGCGGTAAAATGCTAACTTTGGAATGGCTGCATCAAAACTTGTCGTGTTTGGTGTCAAACATCTTGGAATACTACCCCCCCGCCAGTTCTGGCGGCGGGGGTAGCATTCCACCCTTCTAGAGGGATAGACATGTACCTACTGTGGAAACGCGGTAGAATCCTGAAGAGCCCTGGCATCACAAAATGGATGCCACCAGTCACAGACACTGGGCTGCCCTCCTGCTGATGACCGAAACTCGCAGTGGAGGAGGCCCAACAATAGGTATCCTGTCACAGGGAGGTGTGACCACCTCCGAGACAGGGTTTAGTGTATTGGGGCTGGGTGGGTGCACTCCTAGAGTGCTTTGAAGTCCTGCACTGGGGGAGCAGAAGGCTCCTCTGTGCATATGCCAGTTCAAACCGGCTCAGGGGCTACCTGCCCCTGCTCTGGCGCGAAACTGGACAAAGGGAAGTGGGTGTAGCCACCTACTCCCCTGACCCTCCCATAGGTGGGGTCATAGAGCTAGTCCCTCCCTTCTTTTTAGTATAAGAGAGGGAACCTGTGCATAGCACACTAGATATCCCTGGACGACGCTCTAAAAAAGAATCCTGGACCTTCGACGTTCCACTACCTCTGGAAGACTGAAGAATCTCCCTTGGAGTCAAGGAGTGACTCCCCTGCTTGGCAGGCACCAAAAACTACAAACAATGGTCGCAAACTACGCCGCTCCCGCCGGAGTCCGAAGTCCCTGCAGCCCTGGAAGAGGATTTCCAGACTTCTCTAAAGCCATCGTGAGTCTCCAGCGAAGCTAAGGCCAGTGGACCCCACGAGTGACGAGGAACCGCGACCCCTGGGTACCGTGCACTATTGTCAAGTACAACCCCTTCTCGACGTTCTACGAACTTGTGCTTTGGACCACGTATGGTCCCAGCCTCTAGCAGCAATCCCTCCGAAAATCAGAGGCCTACCCCATCCCGAGTGACCGTGGGCCCCTGTTGAGTAAATCCTCCCAAGGCATCTTTGCGATCCCTTGCCAGCCGGCTTGTGGGTCCCTTGAAGACTTTTCTACAGAACCAAAGAGCTCCCCTGATTGCTCCAGGCCTGCCCTGACTTACCCTTGCTGGGTGAGTCCGTCAGACCTTGCTGGTCTGCAGCATTGACTTTTCACTTTTTCCCCGAGACTTGCTGTTACCAAGGCTTGTTGGCTCAAATCGAGTCGCCGTCACCGCATTAAGCTGCAGACATTATGGTACACACTGAATCCAGCTCTTGGTTGTCGTCGATGCCTCCTGGACCTCGTGGCTGAAGAGTCAAGACACCTGTGACTGACCTGAACCTTGCGACGACGGTGGGCCTACATCTTCCTGGCCCGAGTCACTGCCAAGTGACTTTGAACACTGTCCCCTCTGCTTTCAGGTCTTCTATCTTCTGAATCCAGGCTTGGATTCCATCGGACACTTCTTCGGACTTCACAAGCAGCAAGTCTTCATTGGCTCCCATTGAAAACGACGCCGCGACCCGACACCAAAGGACACCTATGCACCCGGCTTCCCTGGGTGAGGTAACTCCAGCACTACGGTGCTCCTGTGGGTGTTGGCCCTATAACTACTTACCCTGTAAGTGACTTGCTTGTAGGTTCTCCCGAAGTACCCTAAAACTCTTAATTTCCAACCGCGACTTGCCCCATTGAAGTCAACGGCGATCCGCGCCTGTGTATCCACACTGCACGCGTCCCCCGTGGGTCCTTTACTTACCTGCCTTGGGTGGTTTCGTGAGGCCCCAGCTCTTCTGAAGGCCCTAGGCCTTGTCCCTTTGCAAGTCGTTGTTTCTAAGTCTCTTTCTTAGTATATGGTCTGGTACGCCCCTAAGGCCCCAGCCATATTTGTGCTGAATTTATTGTGAAACGTTGATTTGTGCATATGTTCCTGACTTCTAATCTCATAAAGAGATTAGTAGAGAGTTGTTAGTAATAAATACATATATATTTGATATATATACCTGTGTGGTGTCTTTTCATTTGGTGATTCAAGAGATTGTGTGGTAAAACAAGCTGCTTTACATTCCTTCAAGACTTAGCCTGAAGGCTGCTCTCCACAGCTACCACTAGGATAGCTTTCTATAAAGGTTGTCTTAAACCTATCTACCATAAGAGTCGACTTGTACTGGTGCAAGGTGTCCACTTTAATTAGTGAACAGCATATACCAGGCCAACTTCTCACACTGTCACACCTGAAGCCAATGATTTATGAAAAAGGAAATCCAAAACTGGTAAAGTTGCGTCTTTGTGACGTGGAGGCCTCTGAACAAACCTGGGAACATAAGCAGGGTGACTTAAATTGATATGTTTGAGGTTGACCATTGGCAACTTTGTGAAATATCTACTTGGCTGGTGGCTGAAACACAGTTAAAGAAAGATGCCTTCACATCCCCCATGAGCAGTGGAAACATCCATCTTCTTGAAATATGCATTTGAGGAAAACTGTGAGGTAGGAGTGATGGGCCTCCTGCAGAGATCAGTTTGTAAACG
The DNA here is from genome assembly GCA_963921515.1 of Calotriton arnoldi. Classification (NCBI taxonomy): domain Eukaryota; kingdom Metazoa; phylum Chordata; class Amphibia; order Caudata; family Salamandridae; genus Calotriton; species Calotriton arnoldi. The sequence continues at coordinate 775,599 of CAWUFW010007651.1, read as the reverse complement.
GTGGATTCAAATTCCAGTGGGTCTTCTTGGAGTTGTTGTTGAGGCAAATTACTTTCAAATATGAGACCTAATGGCTTTGCCAGTGCTTGTTGGATTTGCCACCAATTAAAGGGTTTTAGAAAGGCAGCGTGCAAGGACATTGAACTAATTAATCTTCCCTTGTGCCACCTCCCTGAATACTGATGCCAGGAAGCAAAGGGGTTACTGGAGACCATTGTGGTGCCAGGCCAAGAATGGCAGAATAGACATCATTCTGTGGTCTGCACCTGTGTTTTTTTAAATCAAAGTCCTATCTCTAGGGAGGATGAGTGTTATAGTGTGCCCTGCTGAAGGGTGACAAGCGGCTCCCACTCAGAGCCTTCTCTCCCATGCCCAGCTTCCGTCCCTTAATATGCTTTGCATTTGCTGTGCCACTCCACAAAGCCACATAGTCCCTCCCCACCCAGTGCCAGAGCATGGACCCGGAGGGTGGGGAGGGGGAGCAGGGTGGATAAGGTCAGCTGTCTGACTTCAGCTGCTATTTCCAGCTGCCCTGCTCCCCAGGAATGGAATCCAGAAATCTGGTATTGGAGCTGAGAATGTGACGGGCCTGCTCCTGCCTGCTTCCTCTCCCCTGCTCCTGCCTGCCTCCTCTCCCCTGCTTCTGCCTGCCTCCTCTCCCCTGCTCCTGCCTGCCTCCTCTCCCCTGCGTTGCAGGCCTCCTCTCCCCTGCTCCTGCCTGCATCCTCTCCCCTGCACCTGCCTCCTCTCCCCTGCTTCTGCAGGCCTCCTCTCCCCTGCTCCTGCCTGCCACCTCTCCCCTGCGTCGCAGGCCTCCTCTCCCCTGCACCTGCCTCCTCTCCCCTGCTTCTGCCTGCCTCCTCTCCCCTGCTCCTGCCTGCCTCCTCTCCCCTGCGTGGCAGGCCTCCTCTCCCCTGCTCCTGCCTGCCTCCTCTCCCCTGCTTCTGCCTGCCTCCTCTCCCCTGCTCCTGCCTGCCTCCTCTCCCCTGCTTCTGCCTGCCTCCTCTCCCCTGCTCCTGTCTGCCTCCTCTCCCCTGCGTTGCAGGCCTCCTCTCCCCTGCTCCTGCCTGCATCATCTCCCCTGCACCTGCCTCCTCTCCCCTGCTTCTGCAGGCCTCGTCTCCCTTGCTCCTGCCTGCCTCCTCTCCCCTGCTTCTGCCTGCCTCCTCTCCCCTGCTCCTGCCTGCCACCTCTCCCCTGCGTCGCAGGCCTCCTCTCCTCTCCCCTGCACCTGCCTCCTCTCCCCTGCTTCTGCCTGCCTCCTCTCCCCTGCTCCTGCCTGCCTCCTCTCCCCTGCGTGGCAGGCCTCCTCTCCCCTGCTCCTGCCTGCTTCTGCCTGCCTCCTCTCCCCTGCTCCTGCCTGCCTCCTCTCCCCTGCTCCTGCCTGCATCCTCTCCCCTGCACCTGCCTCCTCTCCCCTGCTTCTGCATGCCTCCTCTCCCCTGCTCCTGCCTGCCTCCTCTCCTCTCCCCTGCTCCTGCCTGCCTCATCTCCCCTGCTGCTGCCTGCCTCCTCTCCCCTGCACCTGCCTCCTCTCCCCTGCTTCTGCCTGCCTCCTCTCCCCTGCACCTGCCTCCTCTCCCCTGCCTGCCTCCTCTCCCCTGCTCCTGCCAGCCTCCTCTCCCCTGCACCTGCCTCCTCTCCCCTGCAGGCCTCGTCTCCAGGAAGTGCAGTGAATCCCCCAGGTGGAGCCAGACGCTTCAGGTGTGGCTTCTGGTGCAAGCCTCTGGGAGAATGACATGTATTTAAATGTTTGTATTTATGGATGAAGCATTTCTGCTAGAAGTGCGCTGTGTAGCAAGATGGAGGGACTTGATTCAGGTGCACACAGTGAGGGCGGAGACTGGTGATGAGTAGTGCAATAGATTGCGCACATCACACTGCACTCACAGCACTATACTGCACATATTTACACAACTCAGGGGGATATTCTCAAGAATGTGCGATAAACATCGCCAAAATAGGTAAACACATGTTTACATATCGCCGTCTATCGCAGGAAAATAACCCTGTGTTAACGTCTTATTCCCAACACGGCGGTAACATGCAATAGTTTCCCGATAACGCGGAAAATGTCCGCAATAAACTCCCCGGGACAGCGATAAAAATCCAAAGCCGAACGTGAAAAAAGTTGCGATGGGCCCAACCGTGATAAAAAATCCAGCGAGAAGCAGCGCCAGGCCTGCAAGTCCTACAAGTCAGGCTGCAAAAAGCACAATAAAAGCGGCAACACAAAAAACACAAACAAAACACAAACAACTGCGAAGCACCATGGAGGTAGTCGAAGCAAGCACAGAGGACAACCAGAAGCCCACAAGCCCCACGGAGGACCAGCCTGGAACCTCGGGGTCAGGGAAGGGCAAGGAGAAGAAGAAGAGGAAGACGCGGTTCAGTCCGCAGGAAAACAGGATCCTGATCACGGAGGAGATAGAACACCATCAACAACTGTTTGTCACCTCCACTGTGTCATTGGCAACAAAAAATTCAATATGCCAGTACATCCTGGACAAGGCGAATGCAGTCGGAGTGCTGAGGAGGACAATGGATGAGCTCAAGATGCGCTGGAATGATGTCAAGCGCAAGACAAAGCAGAAACCCGCAGACAACCAGAAGGCAGCAGTGCAGACTGGAGGTGGCAGACCACGCCACAGGAGGAGCTGGATGAGATGGAGGAAATGGTGACCACAGTCATCAGTGTGGAGACGGTGGCAGGAGTTGGGGGACCGGACACTGCTCGACAGGAGCCGACACAACAGCAACAGGGTGAGTAACGACCAAGGACTGGGGGGACGCGGGGAGATGGGCACAATGGCACACATGCACAAGTAAGTAGAGCACATCTGCGGACAAACCATGCCCAAGCGTCACAACTCCGACCAAGGGTCCAAGTTACGCTAGTCTGCAACATCTCAGCACTGTATAAGCACAGAAGTGAAAGGCACACCGCCTGAAAGGGATAAGGGCCAGCCAAATCAGAGCCGAAGGGACAACTCACCTACAATGCAGCACACACACATAAGAATCAGAGCACCCCAACATTGACAACAATGTGGTACAAATAGCAACACCAGCACAATAGAACAGAGGACACAACTGCTGCCGCTCGTGTGCGGAAAATGGCCATTCGCATGTGGCACAGCAGGATACTGTGAGATGACAATGCACTAGTACATCCCCACATCCCTGATGGTGCAGTAATACATGTATGGCCGTGACCCAGATAGGCAGTGAGACACACATTGTCATGCAAATCAACACTCATCACAGTTGAATAAAAGTGAAGGTGCGTAGACTTTATTAGCATATGCGTGTCAGTACGGGCAAGATTAGTGCCACAACATGCAGACCAATGCAGCACTATGTCAGAACGTGGAACGTTGCCAAGCACTGCTGTCCACTCCGGGGGAGTGCCACACCTTTCACAGGTGTGTGTCAACCCGCGTTGTTGTCCGCTCATGTATTCGGAGTTCAGGCAAATGCAGCCATGTCCACTGTTGTCGTGGGATATGTGACCAGAACCCCAAGTTCCAACAAGTTGTCAGGACATGTGCAATGTGTACCAAACTGTCGTGTCTGCAGGTACGTAGTTACATGTCCATGAAAGCTAGTGCTGCCTCGTAGGCAATCATTTCCAACATGAACCTATGGATAAAGCAAGTTCATGTAGGAAAACCAGGGTGTTGGTAAAACTGGGATTCACGCTCTCCTTGTAGTGACCCAATATAATGCTGGTACGTGCCTCACAAATGGCTACACCCAAAAGCCATTGTAAAAAGGTAATTTTAGGTAGTTGGCGGAGGTTTGTACCCCTTGATTCTGAAATAATTGAAGAAGGTAATATTCTTATTATTTAGTTGCTTTATTGTTTTTATTTGCTTTGTTACACCTTGTTACGTTGAAAACAGAACAGAAAAAGATTAAAATCGGAAAAGCAACGTGGTCTCTGCGGTCCTCAGGAATCAAGCTTTTTCGATTTTAATCGTTTTCCTGAACACTCTTTTAAGAACCTTGCCTTGAAAAAGCCCTCGGCCATCCGGCCACCGGGCGAAACACGTGACGGCTGTTTTTCTGTTCTTTTTCTGTTCTATGGATAAAGCAAACCCATTATGTCCATCTGTCCAGTGGATCAACCCTTATATATTCTCGAACAATATCAACTCATTAGATCTGTATATAACATTTTACCAAGAACGTTGAGCAAAGCAAACGTTTCCTGAAATAAATAACATCTGAAGACAAAGGAACACATCACCAAATCCAATGCAATATTAAATATCAGGGAAAACAGTATAACATTTGTCTTAACTCCAACAATAATATTCAGGAAAGAAATATACTTCCTGTAATCCAGACCAGTGGGAGGGCAAACATATTTGCAATATGACTCGGGTGAGATAATCCTCGCCTTCGTCTTCTTAATAAAATTAAAAGTTTCCTTTACGATAGCTAGAAAATTTCTCATTATGCATGTTTAAAACTTACATACCACCAAAGCTGCAGCCTCATAAATTGGTTTAAAGTAAAACCTTTTAAAAGTGGATTTTGGGGTCCAATCTGCCTCATTCATAATGTCTTCCAATTCACCGCCCACCTGAATGGCCTTGGAAGCCATTGCCCCCTGCCCGAGTGAACCCCAAAGAGATGAATGCCGATCCCGGCCTCCGCCATATTTCATCTTACCCACCTGACAATGGAAGGAGAAGAGACGGCCTTGAAGGGTTTTTTGATAGCAATCAGCAGTTGTTTCTCACCTGGAGGTCTAACCTCTGCAGTCATCTCCCCGTAGGCCTTATGGCATCATACCACACAGAGTTTAGGAGAGCCTTCAAAAGATGGGTAAGTTACTGACCTGGTATTCGTTTTGGTCCTTCTAGAAATGGTGAAGGTCACCTCCTCCGGGGTGAGACAGAGTTACATGGCCAGCTTTGCAGAAATCTCTTTTCTAGACAGGTACTGGTTATCCTGCTGACCCGCAGGAGGTGTAGAACCAAGCTAGCATAAGGAGGCATAGAACCAGGCTAACATCCACGAAAACCAAATATATAGGCTCCGCGGGTCGAGACATTCTGATACCCTTCAGCAATTTACACACCCATGGGTGTTCCCCCACCGGGATGTTGTTCATGGGTAGGTGTCCTGCAGAAATCGTGGAGTGGAAAGACTGAGCAATAAGCAAGACCCGTAACAGCCAGTTCAGCAAAGAAGTTCAGGACATCTGTAATTTTTGCCCCGCGGGATCCAGGTGTCTCTCCACACACAAATGAACCCATCCTTCTCCAGGCTGATCTGTATGGCTTGGTTGTCCCTGGGGCCCATGCCTGTTATATGAGGCTCTCAGTTTTATCCGAAAGCCTGCCTTCTTGCCAGCATTGCCTTAAATCCTCTGAGCCATGAGATGAAGGTGTCCTTGCAATATCATAGGATGTGGACGGCTATTGGGGTCCTGAAGGATCCCGGGAAATGATGGAAGTTGCAGCGGTTCCATTCACAAAAGTTCCAGAAGGCAGGTGAACCAAGCGTGAGTTTTCCAGATCGGTGTCACCTGTAACAATGACACTCTCTGATGTCCGACTTGAGCCGCCACTCTGGGAATCAGAAGAAATGGTGGGAAAGCGTAAGCCTGACCCATCGTCCAGTACTGCTAGAAGGCATCCACTGCCAAGCCTCCCGGGTCCGGTCTCAAACTGATGTGCCGAGGATTCTGGGTGTTTAATCTGGATGCAAACAAGTCCACAGAGCATGGATCCCACCATTCCATCAGTGCCTGGAAGGTTGCTGGGTCCAGTTGCCAGTCGCTGGAATACGTGACATGTCGGAGTTCCAGTCTGCCATTAAATTCAGGGAGCCTAGAAGATATTCCACCATTACCTAAATGTGGCACTGGAGGCAGTAATGCCAGAAGTCTTTGGCCATCTCCGCTAGTGCTCTTGATCCAATACCTCCCAACCGATTGATTTACTGGACCGCTGTTGTATTGTTCATCCTCAATTGGACACAGCAGGAGACCCTGTCTATTGTCAATGAGCGTAGAGCAAAAGTCCCACCAGGAGTTCCAGGCAGTTGATGTGCAAGCTCAACTCCTCCTCCGTCCATCGTCCCCCCACGGAGAAATTTCCACATCTGGCTCCTCAGCCCTGACAGCTGGCATCCGACGCCATCACCAGGTCCGAGAGGGATCCGAAAATCGCCCAACCATTCCAAGCTTCCATGAGGTCTGTCCACCATTGCAATTCCGTCCTGGCTTCCTCCGCCAGGGAAATCAGTTCCGAGTAGGTGAGGCCCTTCCGAAAATTCGCCGCATTCAATCTCTGTAATGCCCGGTAGTGGAGTGGACCATGGAAGATGGCTTGAATCGATAAAGACAATAAGCCAGCAATCCTGGCCAACTGCCTGAGGGAGATCCTTTTTCTTCACAAGACCTTGTCCAATACCTTCTTTATCTTGAGTATCTTCATCTCCTGGAGGCTAAGCGTGGCCGATGTGGAGCTAATGAGGAATCCCAGAAAATCACATTCTGTGACGGAGTCAACTCTGATTACTGAGCGTTGATCACAAATCACAAATCCTGCAGGAGCGCAATAGCCGTGTTCAGGTGAGACCCTAGTTGGATGCGCGATTGGTCCACCTGGAGAATGTCATCGAGATATATAATCCATCTGGTGCCCTTCGTTGTGAGGATCTCACCACAGTGCTTAGGATAGGCCGAAACAAAAGACACAAAATTGATGGACGGAATGCAGAGCAAATCAGAACATTCACCCCCAGTCAAGAGATCTGGGTTAAATCGATCATTCTTTTGCTCACCATGCCACCCCAGTTTAGACCTGGCCATATGCAAATCAGTCTTGACCCTGTGCCTCATGGGAACAGTCCAGCCTGAACTGCCAAGCCAGGTCTTCCCTGGACCGGAAACAAGCATCCTAGGACCGGTTTCGGGGTTTCACCCCTCATCAGCCAGGATAGCTTGAAGCCAGTGGCACAGTGAGCCCAGGACCCAGGTTTTGGCATACCCCGCGCACTTAGGGCCAGGAAGCAAAAGACACACAATTGATGGACGGAATGCAGAGCAAATCAAAATATTCACCCCCAGTCAAGAGATCTGGGTTAAATTCATCATCCTTTTGCTCACCATGCGACCCCAGTTTAGACCTGGCCATATGCAAATCGGTCTTGACTCTGTGCCTCATGGGAACAGTCCAGTCCAAATTCCCAGCCAGGTCCTCCCTGGACCGGAAACAAGCATCCTAGGACTGGTTTCGAGGTTTCACCCCTCATCGGCCAGGATAGCTTGAATCCAGTGGCACAGTGAGTCCGGGACCCACGTCTGGGCATACCCGGCGCACTTAGGGCGAGGAAGCAAAAGACACACAATTGATGGACGGAATGCAGAGCAAATCAAAACATTCACCCCCAGTCAAGAGATCAGGGTTAAATCCATCATTTTTTTGCTCACAATTGTTCTTTTTGCATTTGTCACCCCGAGTGTGACAGGTATGCCCAGACGTGGGTCCTGTGATCTCCATGCCACTGGAGTCAAGCTATCCTGGCTGATGAGGGGTGAAACCCCAAAACCGCTCCTAGGATGCTTGTTTCCAGTCCAGGGAGGACCTGGCTTGGCAGTTCGGGCTGGACTGTTCCCATGAGGCACAGGGTCAAGACTGATTTGCATATGGCTGGGTTCAAACTGGAATGGCATGGTGAGCAAAAAAACGATGGATTTAGGCCCAGATCACTGTACTGGGGTGAATGTATGACATTGTTCTTCATTCTGTCCATCAACTGTTGTTTTTGCATTTGTCACCCCGAGTGGGACGGGTATGCCCAGACGTGGGTCCCGTGCTCTCCATGCCACTGGAATCAAGCTATCCTGGCTGAAGAGGGGTGAAACCCCGAAACCGGTCCTAGGATGCTTGTTTCCAGTCCAGGGAGGACCTGGCTTGGCAGTTCGGGCTGGACTGTTCCCATGAGGCACAGGATCAAGACTGATTTGCATATGGCTGGGTTCAAACTGGGATGGCATGGTGAGCAAAAAAACTATGGATTTATGCCCAGATCTCTGTACTAGGGTGAATGTATGACATTGTTCTGCATTCTGTCCATCAATTGTTCTTTTTGCATTTGTCACCCCGAGTGGGACGGGTATGCCCAGACGTGGGTCCCGTGCTCTCCATGCCACTGGAGTCAAGCTATCGTGGCTGATGAGGGGTGAAACCCCGAAACCGGTCCTAGGTTGCTTGTTTCCAGTCCAGGGAGGACCTGGCATGGCAGTTTCGGCAGGACTGTTCCCATTGGGCGCAGGGTCAAGACTGATTTGCATATGGCTGGGTTGAAACTGGAATGTTATGGTGAGCAAAAAAATGATGGATTTAGGCCCAGATCTCTGTACTGCGGTGAATGTATGACATTGTTCTGCATTCTGTCCATCAATTGTTCTTTTTGCATTTTTGCACCCCGAGTGGGACGGGTATGCCCAGACGTGGGTCCCGTGCTCTCCAAGCCACTGGAGTCAAGCTATTCTGGCTGATGAGGGGTGAAACCCCGGAATCGGTCCTAGGATGCTTGTTTCCAGTCCAGGGAGGACCTGGCCTGACAGTTCAGGCTGGACTGTTCCCATTGGGCGCAGGGTCAAGACTGATTTGCATATGGCTGGGTTCAAACTGGGATGGCACGGTGAGCAAAAAAACTATGGATTTAGGCCCAGATCTCTGTACTATGGTGAATGTATGACATTGTTCTGCATTCTGTCCATCAATTGTTCCTTTTGCATTTGTCACTGGAGTGGTACGGGTATGCCCAGACGTGGGACCTGTGTCTCCATGGTACTAGAGTCAAGCTATCATGGCTGATGAGGGGTGAAACCCCCAAACCGGTCCTAGGATGCTAGTTTTCAGTCCAGGGAGGGCCTGGCAGTTTGGGCTGGACTGTTCCCATTGGGTGCAGGGTCATGGGTGGAATTACATGGTGAGCAAAAAAACAATGGATTTAGGCCCAGATCTCTGTACTGGGGTGAATGCATGACATTGTTCTGCATTCTGTCCATCAATTGTTCTTTTTGCATTTGTCACCCCGAGTGGACGGTTATGCCCAGACGTGGGTCCCGTGCTCTCCATGCCACTGGGGTCAAGCTATCCTGGCTGATGAGGGGTGAAACCCCGAAACCAGTCCTAGGATGCTTGTTTCCAGTCCCGAGAGGACCTGGCCTGGCATTTCGGGCTGGACTGTTCCCATTGGTCGCATGGTCAAGACTGATTTGCATACGGTGGGTTCAAACTGGAATGCCATGGTGAGCAAAAAAACGATGGATTTAGGCCCAGATCTCTGTACTGGGGTGAATGTATGACATTGTTCTGCATACTTTCCATCAATTGTTCTTTTTGCATTTGTCAACCCGAGTGGGACGGTTTTGCCCTGACGGGGGTCCTGTGCTCTCCATGCCACTGGACTAAAGCTATCCTGGCTGATGAGGGGTGAAACCCCGAAACTGGTCATAGGATGCTTGTTTCCAGTCCAGGGAGGACCTGGCCTGACAGTTCGGGCTGGACTGTTCCCATTGGGCGCAGTGTCAAGACTGATTTGCATATGGCTGGGTTCAAACTGGAATGGCATGGTGAGCAAAAAAACTATGGATTTAGGCCTAGATCTCTGTACTAGGGTGAATGTATGACATTGTTCTGCATTCTGTCCATCAATTGTTCTTTTTGCATTTGTCACCCAGAGTGGGATGGGTATGCCCAGACGTGTGTCCTGTGCTCTCCATGCCAATGGAGTCAAGATATCCTGGCTGATGAGGGGTGAAACCCCGAAACCGGTCCGAGGATGCTTGTTTCCAGTTCAGGGAGGACCTGGCGTGGCGTTTCGGGCTGGACTGTTCCCATCGGGTACAGGGTCAAGAGTGGAATTACATAGTGAGCAAAAAAACAATGGATTGAGGCCCAGATCTCTGTACTGGGGTGAATGTATGACATTGTTCTGCATTCTGTCCATCAATTGTTCTTTTTGCATTTGTCACCCTGAGTGGGATGGGTATGCCCAGACGTGTGTCCTGTGCTCTCCATGCCAATGGAGTCAAGATATCCTGGCTGATGAGGGGTGAAACCCCGAAACCGGTCCGAGGATGCTTGTTTCCAGTTCAGGGAGGACCTGGCGTGGCGTTTCGGGCTGGACTGTTCCCATTGGTCGCAGGGTCAAGACTGATTTGCATATAGCTGGGTTCAAACTGGAATGGCATGGAGAGCAAATAAATGATGGATTTAGGCCCAGATCTCTGTACTGGGGTTAATGTACGACATTGTTCTGCATTCTGTCCATCAATTGTTCTTTTTGCATCTGTCACCCCGAGGGCGACGGGTTTGCCCAGACGTGGGTCCCGTACTCTCCATGCCACTGGAGTCAAGCTGTCCTGGCTGATGCGGGGTGAAACCCCCAAACCGGTCCGAGGATGCTTGTTTCCAGTCCAGGGAGGACATGGCGTGGCGTTTCGGGCTGGACTGTTCCCATTGGGATCAGGGTCAGGACTGATTTGCATATGGCTGGGTTCAAACTGGAATGGCATGGGGAGCAAAGAAACGATGGATTTAAGCGCAGATCTCTGTACTGCGGTGAATGTATGACATTGTTCTGCATTCTGTCCATCAATTGTTATTTTTGCATTTGTCACCCTGAGTGGGACGGTTTTGCCAAGACGTGGGTCCTGTGCTTTCCATGCCACTGGAGTCAAGCTATCCTGGCTGATGAGGTGTGAAACCCTGAAACCAGTCCTAGGATGCTTGTTTCCTGTCCAGGGAGGACCTGGCCTGACAGTTCAGGCTGGACTGTTCCCATTGGGCGCAGGGTCAAGACTGATTTGCATATGGCTGAGTTCAAACTGGGATGGCATGGTGATCAAAAAAACTATGGATTTAGGCCCATATCACTGTACTAGGGTGAATGTATGACATTGTTCTGCATTCTGTCCATCAATTGCTCTTTTTGCATTTGTCACCCCGAGTGGGACGGGTATGCCCAGACGTGGGACCCGTGCTCTCCATGGCACTGGAGTCAAGTTAGCCTGGCTGATGAGGGTTGAAACCACGAAACCGGTCCTAGGATGCTTGTTTTCAGTCCAGGGAGGACCTGGCCTGGCAGTTGAGGCTGGACTGTTCCCATTGGGCGCAGGTTCAAGACTGATTTGCATATGGTTGGTTTCAAACTGGAATGGCATGGTGAGCAAAATAAACGATGGATTTAGGCACAGATTTCTGAACTGGGGTGAATGTATGACATTGTTCTGCATTCTGTCCATCAATTGTTCTGTTTGCATTTGTCACCCCGAGTGGGACGGTTTTGCCCAGACGTGGGTCCCGTGCTCTCCATGCCACTGGAGTCAAGCTATCCTGGCTGATGAGGGTTGAAACCCCGAAACCGGTCCTAGGATGCTTGTTTCCAGTCCAGGGAGGACCTGGCCTGACAGTTCGGGCTTGACTGTTTCCATAGGGCGCAGGGTCAAGACTGATTTGCATATGGCTGGGTTTAAACTGGGCTGGCATGGTGAGTAAAAAAACTATGGATTTAGGCCCAGATCTCTGTAGTAGGGTGAATGTATGACATTGTTCTGCATTCTGTCCATCAATTGTTCTTTTTGCATTTGTCACCCCGAGTGGGACGGGTATGCCCAGACGTGGGACCCTTGCTCTCCATGGCACTGGAGTCAAGCTATCCTGGCTGATGAGGGGTGAAACCCCGAAATTGGTCCTAGGATGCTTGTTTTCAGTCCAGGGAGGACCTGGCCTGGCAGTTCGGGCTGGACTGTTCCCATTGGGTCCAGGGTCATGGGTGGAATTCCATGGTGAGCAAAAAAAACAATGGATTTAGGCCCAGATCTCTGTACTGGGGTGAATGCATGACATTGTTCTGCATTCTGTCCATCAATTGTTTTTTTTGCATTTGTCACCCCGAGTGGGACGGGTATGCCCAGACGTGGGTCCCGTGCTCTCCATGCCACTGGAGTCAAGCCATCCTGGCTGATGAGGGGTGAAACCCCGTAGCCGGTCCTAGGATGGTTGTTTCCAGTCCAGGGAGGACCTGGCCTGGCATTTCGGGCTGGACTTTTCCCATTGGTCGCATGGTCAAGACTGATTTGCATACGGTTTGTTCAAACTGGAATGGCATGGTGAGCAAAAAAACGATGGATTTAGGCCCAGATCTCTGTACTGGGGTGAATGTATGACATTGTTCTGCATTCTGTCCATCAATTGTTCTTTTTGCATTTGTCACCCCGAGTGGGACGCGTATGCCCAGACGTGGGTCCCGTGCTCTCCATGCCACTGGAGTCAAGCTATCCTGGTTGATGAGGGGTGAAACCCCGAAACCCGTCCTAGGATGCTTGTTTCCAGTCCAGGGAGGACCTGGCGTGGCGTTTCGGGCTGGACTGTTCCCATTGGTCGCAGGGTCAAGACTGATTTTCATATGGCTGGGTTCAAACTGGAATGGCATGGTGAGCAAAAAAACGATGGATTTAGGCCCAGATTTCTGTACTGGCGTGAATGTATGACATTGTTCTGCCTTCTGTCCATCAATTGTTCTTTTTGCATTTGTCACCCCGAGTGGGACAGGTATGCCCAGACCTGGGTCCCGTGCTCTCCATGCCACTGGAGTCAAGCTATCCTGGCTGATGAGGGTTGAAACCCCGAAACCGGTCCTAGGATGCTTGTTTCCAGTCCAGGGAGGACCTGGCCTGACAGTTCGGGCTTGACTGTTTCCATAGGGCGCAGGGTCAAGACTTATTTGCATATGGCTGGGTTTAAACTGGGCTGGCATGGTGAGTAAAAAAACTATGGATTTAGGCCCAGATCTCTGTAGTAGGGTGAATGTATGACATTGTTCTGCATTCTGTCCATCAATTGTTCTTTTGCATTTGTCACCCCGAGTGGGACGGGTATGCCCAGACGTGGGACCCTTGCTCTCCATGGCACTGGAGTCAAGCTATCCTGGCTGATGAGGGTGAAACCCCGAAATTGGTCCTAGGATGCTTGTTTTCAGTCCAGGGAGGACCTGGCCTGGCAGTTCGGGCTGGACTGTTCCCATTGGGTGCAGGGTCATGGGTGGAATTCCATGGTGAGCAAAAAAAACAATGGATTTAGGCCCAGATCTCTGTACTGGGGTGAATGCATGACATTGTTCTGCATTCTGTCCATCAATTGTTTTTTTGCATTTGTCACCCCGAGTGGGACGGGTATGCCCAGACGTGGGTCCCGTGCTCTCCATGCCACTGGAGTCAAGCCATCCTGGCTGATGAGGGGTGAAACCCCGTAACCGGTCCTAGGATGCTTGTTTCCAGTCCAGGGAGGACCTGGCCTGGCATTTCGGGCTGGACTGTTCCCATTGGTCTCATGGTCAAGACTGTTTTGCATATGGCTCGTTTCAAACTGGAATGGCATGGTGAGCAAAAAAACGATGGATTTATGCCCAGATCTCTGTACTAGGGTGAATGTATGACATTGTTCTGCATTCTGTCCATCAATTGTTCTTTTTGCATTTGTCACACCGAGTGGGACGGGTATGCCCAGATGTGGGTCCCGTGCTCTCCATGCCACTGGAGTCAAGCTATCCTGGCTGATGAGGGGTGAAACCCCGAAACCGGTCCTAGGATGCTTGTTTCCAGTCCAGGGAGGACCTGGCCTGGCATTTAGGGCTGGACTTTTCCCATTGGTCGCATGGTCAAGACTGATTTGCATACGGTTGGTTCAAACTGGTATGGCATGGTGAGCAAAAAAACGATGGATTTAGGCCCAGATCTCTGTACTGGGGTGAATGTATGACATTGTTCTGCATTCTGTCCATCAATTGTTCTTTTGCATTTGTCACCCCGAGTGGGACGCGTATGCCCAGACGTGGGTCCCGTGCTCTCCATGCCACTGGAGTCAAGCTATCCTGGTTGATGAGGGGTGAAACCCCGAAACCGGTCCTAGGATGCTTGTTTCCAGTCCAGGGAGGACCTGGCGTGGCGTTTCGGGCTGGACTGTTCCCATTGGTCGCAGGGTCAAGACTGATTTTCATATGGCTGGGTTCAAACTGGAATGGCATGGTGAGCAAAAAAACGATGGATTTAGGCCCAGATTTCTGAACTGGCGTGACTGTATGACATTGTTCTGCCTTCTGTCCATCAATTGTTCTTTTTTCATTTGTCACCCCGAGTGGGACGGGTATGCCCAGACGTGGGACCCTTGCTCTCCATGGCACTGGAGTCAAGCTATCCTGGCTGATGAGGGGTGAAACCCCGAAATTGGTCCTAGGATGCTTGTTTTCAGTCCAGGGAGGACCTGGCCTGGCAGTTCGGGCTGGACTGTTCCCATTGGGTGCAGGGTCATGGGTGGAATTCCATGGTGAGCAAAAAAAACAATGGATTTAGGCCCAGATCTCTGTACTGGGGTGAAAGTATGACATTGTTCTGCATACTCTCCATCAACTGTTGTTTTTGCATTTGTCACCCCGAGTGGGACGGGTATGCCCAGACGTGGGTCCCGTGCTCTCCATGCCACTGGCGTCAAGCTATCCTGGTTGATAAGGGGTGAAACCACGAAACCGGTCCTAGGATGCTTGTTACCTGTCCAGGGAGGACCTGGCCTGGCTGTTCGGTCGGGACTGTTCCCATTGGGCGCAAGGTCAAGACTGTTTTGCATATGGCTCGTTTCAAACTGTAATGGCATGGTGAGCAAAAAAACGATGGATTTATGCCCAGATCTCTGTACTAGGGTGAATGTATGACATTGTTCTGCATTCTGTCCATCAATTGTTCTTTTTGCATTTGTCACCCCGAGTGGGACGGGTATGCCCAGATGTGGGTCCCTTGCTCTCCATGCCACTGGAGTCAAGCTATCCTGGCAGATGAGGGGTGAAACCCCGAAACCGGTCCTAGGATGCTTGTTTCCAGTCCAGGGTGGACCTGGCCTGGCATTTAGGGCTGGACTTTTCCCATTGGTCGCATGGTCAAGACTGATTTGCATACGGTTGGTTCAAACTGGAATGGCATGGTGAGCAAAAAAACGATGGATTTAGGCCCAGATCTCTGTACTGGGGTGAATGTATGACATTGTTCTGCATTCTGTCCATCAATTGTTCTTTTTGCATTTGTCACCCCGAGTGGGACGCGTATGCCCAGACGTGGGTCCCGTGCTCTCCATGCCACTGGAGTCAAGCTATCCTGGTTGATGAGGGGTGAAACCCCGAAACCGGTCCTAGGATGCTTGTTTCCAGTCCAGGGAGGACCTGGCGTGGCGTTTCGGGCTGGACTGTTCCCATTGGTCGCAGGGTCAAGACTGATTTTCATATGGCTGGGTTCAAACTGGAATGGCATGGTGAGCAAAAAAACGATGGAGTTAGGCCCAGATTTCTGTACTGGCGTGAATGTATGACATTGTTCTCCCTTCTGTCCATCAATTGTTCTTTTTGCATTTGTCACCCCGAGTGGGACAGGTATGCCCAGACCTGGGTCCCGTGCTCTCCATGCCACTGGAGTCAAGCTATCCTGGCTGATGAGGAGTGAAACCCCAAAACCGATCCTAGGATGCTTGTTTCCAGTCCAGCGAGGACCTGGCCTGGCAGTTCGGGCTGGACTGTTCCTATTGGGCGCAGGGTCAAGACTGATATGCATATGGCTGGGTTCAAACTGGAATGGCATGGTGAGCAAAAAAACTATGGATTTACGCTATGATCTCTGTACTGGGGTGAATGTATGACAATGTTCTGCATTCTGTCCATCAATTGTTAATTTTGCATTTGTCACCCCGAGTGGGACGGGTATGCCCAGATGTGGGTCCCGTGCTCTCCATGCCACTGGAGTCAAGCTATCCTGGCTGATGAGGGGTGAAACCCCGAAACCGGTCCTAGGATGCTTGTTTTCAGTCCAGGGAGGACCTGACCTGGCAGTTCCAGCTGGACTGTTCCCATTGAGTGCAGGGTCAAGAGTGGAATTACATGGTGATCAAAAAAACAATTAATTTAGGCCCAGATCTCTGTACTGGGGTGAATGTATGACATTGTTCTGCATTCTGTCCATCAATTGTTCTTTTTGCATTTGTCACCCGAGTGGGACAGGTATGCCCAGACCTGGGTCCCGTGCTCTCCATGCCACTGGAGTCAAGCTATCCTGGCTAATGAGGGGTGAAACCCCGAAACCGGTCCTAGGATGCTTGTTTCCAGTCCAGGGAGGACCTGGCCTGGCAGTTCGGGCTGGACTGTTCCCATTGGGCGCAGGGTCAAGACTGATTTGCATATGGCTGGGTTCAAACTGGGATGGCATGGTGAGCAAAAAAACTATGGATTTAGGCCCAGATCTCTGTACTGGGGTGAATGTATGACATTGGTCTGCATTCTGTCCATCAATTGTTCGTTTTGCATTTGTCACCCCGAGTGGGACGGGTATGCCCAGACGTGGGTCCCGTGCTCTCCATGCCACTGGAGTCAAGCTATCCTGGCTGATGAGGGGTGAAACTCCGAAACCGGTCCTAGGATGCTTGTTTCCAGTCCAGGGAGGACCTGGCCTGTCAGTTCGGGCCGGACTGTTCCCATTGGGCGCAGGGTCAAGACTGATTTGCCTATGGCTGGGTTCAAACTAGAATTGCATTGTGAGCAAAAAAACTATCGATTTTGGCCCAGATCTCTGTACTGGGGTGAATGTATGACATTGTTCTGCATTCTGTCCATCAATTGTTCTTTTTGCTTAGGATAGGCCGAAAGGCAGGGACTGAAACTCGAATACCTGGTCCCTTCATACGAATTGCAGGAACCGGCAATGAGGGGGAAAAATTGGGACTGTGAGGTAGGCATCCTTGAGATCCAGCCTCACCATCCAATCGTTCTGTAATAAGAGGTCTCTCAGAAGGTGGATGTCCTCCATTTTGAAGTGACAATAAACCAGCCATTTGTTGAAGCCCCTTAGGTTTATCACCGGGCGGAAACCTTTTTCCTACCAAAATGAGATTGCTGAGGAAACCCCAGGGAAGCAGGACCAACCTCTAAATCTCTCCCTTGGAGAGTAGTTCCTGCTCCATATCTGCACCTGAAAAAACTAGTGGGCACAGTCTGGACGACTGGACTGGAGTTCCATAAAATTCGATGTGGTAATCCTCTACCATTTCCAGGACCCACAGATCCTTTGTGATTTCCTCCCTCCTGTGTGAAAATAATCTCAGTCTCCCCCCTAATTCTTGAGGAAAAGAAAGGATACTGCTTACAGTTAAAACCTTTGGGAGTGTTAGCCCCTCCTCTGGCATGGTTGGCTCTGCACTTTCCAGTTCCCCAACTGGGATAGAAGGTGCCCTGTCGGACATCATTCCAACCGTTCTTTGGGCGGGCGTGACCTCTGTTGGGGCCTGACTGAAAAGAGTGGCCGGAGGAGCTACCCGTGCCTCTTCTGGCCCCAGCAAAAACTTCCCCGGAAAGATTTTCTTGATGGAAGCCTGCACTTTGTCAAGTGCTGACAAAGTGGCCACAAACTTTCCCAGTTCCTTCACGAAGGGTTCACCAAACAAGTTATCCTTTGCTATTGCCCCACCTCGGAAGAGGAAAGTTCCCCCAAATTATCAATTTTTATTAGTCTCCTCTCTGATGACAGGTCACAATTGGCGTTGCCCACGCTGCTACCACGATGGAGTAAGGACATTGATCAGATTGTCTCCAGTTGCAAAATTACGCTGTGCCCGGAATTGCTTGATTCATTCAGCAAACTCTTGCCACACATACGGGCCTGAATATTATGTTCCATGGATGGTTTGGGCACCACCGCCATGGTTTATATCTACTGAATAACGGGATTTGTCCTTAGTTGGCCCTTGCCACTTTACGGGCATTGGTGTAACCAGGTTTTGGACTCCAATTGAGCATTGCAAGATTAATGAGGGTCACTTCACCTGTCCCCTTGTCCTGAGGAAGATCCGCATAGCTGAGGTATTAAAGTCCCTCGTTTGCCGATAAGCCGGATCGAAACGTCGACGCTACCCCCTACCGCACCTGGACCAATTTTCCCTTCCCTATTACCCCTGTGTACAGCCTTAAGGAAACTTTCCTTACAAATTCAAATGAATAATTTGCATGTGGCCAGGTTGCATTTAACTGTTTATTGGATATCAGTTTTGTACAGTCTTGTAAATATATGCCCTTTACTTTTCTACACACTTTGAGCTCTCTTGACTCCAATATATACACTTGAGCACTCTTTCCTACACGTTCCCTAGAACATTCTTCTACTTTCTTGACCCTCTAATGATTATTCCTTTAAACGACTAAATAAATATATTGTAATAATACTTAGTGGTTTTTCTGCACATTTATTTTCACGATTTACAGACGTTTGTGAGCTGATTAATGTAAGCTCAAATAAGTTGATAATTCTGTTAATCTAACTCTTCCTTGAATAATTGGTCCAGGTAAATCATTCAGGGCTCTGTTAGTCACCATCACCTCTCCAAGACTTCTGGATAACATGAGAATTCAAAAAATATCTTTATTCCTAATTTACCTTCCCATGCACCTACATTGGTCCCAGTGCTAAGAAGCCCCCACATGTATGTGTGCTTCAGAGCTTAGAAATAAATAAATCAGGGACGAGTCTCAGAGAATTGAGGTGCATTGACTCAGCAAAGGGCACGAAGCAGGGGTCAAAGGTGAGATGTCTGCCTTCTGCTTCTTGTGTAGTTTATTGCTAATGGGGGATGAATACCTACAGTGAAAGTGTTCTGTTGATAGTTAATATCATCTGCACACGTATCAAGCACTGAAGCCCTCATGATTCACAAAGCCTTGTGGAAAGTTTCAGAGCCAAGATAGAGGCAGGACAGCCAACATTTACACTTAGATAAAGACTTCCTGTTGTCCTATCAGAGTCAATCAGAGAGGTCTATTCTCATGGCCATATTGGACATATTTTAGAATCTTGAGATAACGCCTTAGAAGTGTGAGGGTGTACAGGGAGGGAATAGTCACTGACCAATGTCCCTGTCAGAAGGGTTGTATTGCTGCAGCCACCATGGTAAAAAGCTGACTAGTGAAGCTGTGTCCAAAGAGGCGCCCAATGTATCGATCATGGACTCTCTGTTCACGTGCATTAAATCCCATTGGACTCTTCCATTCATATGGGTACTGCGTCATGGCTAGTAGAAGATGCTGCCAAACACATCCGCTGGGTGGTTAGAAAAAGAACATTTACAGTTTTAAAGGATGTACTCCCACTGCAAGTCATTTGTCATGCCTTACTGAATATTACCCAGCCAGCTTCCCTTTGATGTAAAAGATGTTCTGTTTTCTTGGATCCTTTTGTTTGCATTCCTTCCCATTGCCCTGTTCATCTCTTCCCAGGTCCTGATGAGGTCCGGTTGGTGAACGGCGCCAATCTCTGTGCTGGAAGAGTGGAGGTCAGGCACAATGGGGTGTGGGGGGTAGTGTGTGATGACGCCTGGGATCAGGAGGATGCGTTGGTGGTCTGCAGACAGCTTGGATGTGGAGCTGTACAAGGCTATCAGTATAATTCTACATTCGGGGTCAGCCCGTTGCCAGTTCTGATGAGTAATGTCCAATGCCAAGGAGATGAGTCAGCCCTGTGGAAATGTGCACAGCAAGGCTGGAATGTTGATACCTGTCCGACGGAGCGGAGTGCTGGAGTCACCTGTACAGGTAAGAGGTGTAACCATGTAGTAAAAAGGAGAAGGTCCAATCCAGGTAGTTTTCCATGTAGGTTTATTAAAGTCAGGAGTTACATAGGGGAGAGCACCACCAGGAGCAGCCTCACTGCTGCTCAGCCCATCTCTAACTGACACTCACACACGAACATTCCATTCACCCACATTCTCTCTCCCAGGCACTCAGGCTGAGCAGCAGCAGTATAACACATCCCCTTTCTTTGCAATGTAAAAGAAAGAAAGCTCACAGGCATTATACACATTGCAAGATATACAAAAGATGACAACTAAAAGAAGCATAGTATAAAAAATTTAAAAAGGAACAAACATGCAAAAAGAGAAAAATAGGAAGAGAGAAACAGTGACACAAGTACAAAGGCTCATGCACACCACCATCCTCCTTTCTAACACAAAAAACAACCCTGACACTCCCACGCTACAGACTACATACCAATCCAAGTACCAGAATCGTGCAAGCTGGCCAGGCAAACACGAAGAGCACAAGGAAACCAACAACAAAGGTGTGGAAGAAAACTGACCAATGAGAATACTAAAACAGTAAGCAGGCATGGATGAAATCCACACAGAACATCAAGAACCAAGTAACCCTTTCCCCAACACACAGGATGGGGTGTGATGTGTGGGGGGACACCACACGGCACAACAGACACGCAAAAACTGCAGCACTTCCCCTAGTAAAGACTGGGGTGGAATGTGTGGGGGCACACCACACGGCACAATGAAACGAGTGGGAACTGCAAAGCTTCCCTAAACAACCCTAGTAGGGGTGGAATGTGTGGGGGCACACCACACGGCACAATGCAAAATGCAGGAACAGCAAACTTCCCCCAATATACCCTGGGGTGGAATGTGTGGGAAAAACCACACGGCACGGAGGAACACACAGAACAATAGCAACACTTCCCACAACAACCCTAGTTGGGGTGGAACGTGTGGAGGGAAAACCACACAGTAAAGCAAGAATAATTAACACTACTGCCAATAACCCTAACACCACGTAACAGTGGGAAACATCAGCACATTAATCAGGTAACACCACAGAGCAAAGTACAACATGCAATCGCAACCCTGACGTGCGACGGAAGAGAAAGGATAAAGCAGGGTATTGAAACTGCAATAAAAAAAAAAAGCATACACCTTGCGAAAAATACACTGCAAACAATGGAATATGGTAGGACACCCACAAGCACGTAAAAGTGGGAAATAGCAAGAAAAACAGACACTAAATGCTACTCAAATGCATGGACAAGCAGAAAACATTTCTTCAAAGACCTTAGAGAAATGATAAAGAAGAATAAGGAAGAAACACATTGGCACAGTGGTAAGTAAAACACAACAACATGTACAAAGCATATAATATTAGTACTCAGTAAGACTGAGAAATAGACACGTGAAACTCCGGTGAGCGATCTCTCACCCGAAGTGTGGCACTGTCCCAAAAAACAATAAATTAAAACAAATAAAGTAGTCACCGTGGAAAAGAAAAATGCTCAGGTTTGAAAAATATGTGAGAATACAAGAAAAAAAAAACGGTATAGACAGAACACTGCTGGAATATTGCAAACATGCAAATGAAAGAAAGAAACAATCGTCTCGTAAAAGACTCTGGTAGGCAGTACATAATGAAAGTTAATCTTGTTAACGCTGAGAAACTTGCTTGTACAGTCAATGTAGAAAGAATTGTAATACCATACACCTCACCAGTTCATATCAGGTCGCATCAAGTGATAACAAGGTTCTGTTTCTACATAAGATGCTCCGAATCCCAAAGAGCTCAGAGCAGTTGTAGTTCGAAGGTGCAATATAAACTAAAAGAACTGGAAGGCTGCAAACATGCTCGGCGAAGACACAGACTGTAAAATTAAACGAACACTGCGACGTTACAAGTCCAGTACTGGTAAAACAAGCGTGGTTGGCAATAAGGAATCTTCAGTAAGCCACGTAATAGGAAAAAACTGTGTAAGTCCAATCGCAAAATGGCTGCACGCACCGGTGACACCGAGCCGGGTGGCTCACGGCATCACGGTGCTCCAAAATCTCCATAGCAGCGATGAATCTTGAGAGGACGTCACCAGGGATCGAACAGGGACATTGCAGAGACGCTGACAACGGGTAAGGCTGCGCGCGAAGAATGGGTGCGCGCCGTGCAGAGCTCGTGAGAAATTTGAAAAGAGCTCGTGCCAGCATTTTCAAATGGCGGTACGGCAGTTGAATAACGCCCACAGACAAGTCTCAACCAACACAGAGGAATAATAGACAGAAGTTGTCTATGGTGGAAATGGGTAGCAAAACACGCTAGAGTATAAGTAGAAGTAGGGACAGTGGGTCTACTCAGCTCACGAGGGTCACAGGGTAAAGTAGGTAGAAGCAGAAACTGGTCATTCCACAGGTAAACAGCAGTTTAAGAACAAACTATCCCAAGGCAACAGGGCAGGTACATCTTGTTTCAAGGCAGCATAACATAAGAGGGACTGCACACAAATTCCAAAGTAGCAGTACAGGGACACCTCTTTGAAGGCAGCAGTACAGGCAAGTAGCAGGACAAGGAAGCAGTAAAAACTGAACGCTCTCTGGGAAACTGCACTTCAGGAAACACTGTCCCAAAGTGGCAGGACAGGGACCACTGTCCCAAAGGAGCAGGAGAGGGAGCAGGAAAGTAGAGCAGGAACTGGCACACTAAGGTTGGGGCGACCAATGTAGAGGTCACTGGTGGGGCTCTCAGGGGTGCCAGTATGCTTTAAGTGCGTAGCTTGTAGTTTTAAGAGGTTCTTTACCTTGGAGTTTCTCCAAACAGCAAAATTTCAGTAGTCCATCAGGTGGCACACACAGGTTGTTTTCCAGATCGTCGCCAAAATGTAGTAAAATGGAGAAGGTCCAATCCAGGTAGTTTTCCATGTAGGTTTATTAAAGTAAGGAGTTACATAGGGGAGAGCACCACCAGGAGCAGCCTCACTGCTGCTCAGCCCATCTCCAACTGACACTCACACACACGAACATTCCATTCACCCACATTCTCTCTCCCAGGCACTTAGGCTGAGCAGCAGCAGTATAACACACCTGTATGTAAAAACGAATGTCCTCGCATAATGAAGACATAAGTCTCTTCAGTCAAAATAAAACAAACATTTGCAATGCAATCGGTCTCGCCTTTGGGACCTTATATGTATTTAGCTGTGCAGCACATTAGCCTGGGTGCTGAAAAATCTACTGTTCTTTAACATGGAGGGAAAGTAAGCACCAAACTGCATGACACGTCAGGTATGGGAACACATGGAGAGAAATATTGCCTTCCAGCGGGAAATGGTATAGTCCAAAGCTCTGTTTTTAATACAAAATCGGGGCCTTCGGTGGTCATATCACTGAAAATACAAGATTTGGAAATAATATTATTGTACACGGGTGCTCGTGGAAGACAGTTTCTATGGACTGGAATCTAGCGAATGCTTAAGTGATTTTGGTATTTTACTGACCTCTGCTGGTCGTTTTCTATCAAGAAAGTTAAATAGAGGCAGTTGAACAGAAAAAAGTCCCTAAGCGGAAGCAGATAAGTCCTAGGGCTGATCTCCAGAGCCCACAAAGTACATACACATATAAGTATATAATAAGTATATACTAAAGTATATACAAGAGGTCTTGAATGCTCGACCTAACAAGGAGAAAGGTATTTCTCCTTGTTGCGCCACTTTAACTCATCAACTGGGGAGGCGTTTGAATCTCAGGTTTATGTACCTTGTAAATATGGGAATGCTCAGAATCCATGGTTGTTGCATGGAAACCAGGGCCAGACTGGCTGTACCGGGCATCGGGCATTTTCCCCGGTGGCCCGGAGAGGCGGGAGCTGGTTTTGAGGCCGTGGGGGCCATTTTTGTCACTGGGGGTCTCTTTTGCAGCAGTGCTGCAATATCGGCACCCCCTTCCTCCCTCCCTCCCTCCCCCTCCCTCTCCCAGGACCAGTTGAGCAGCAGGAATCTGCCTGGGCTGGTTGCTGTTCCCAGTCCGGCCCTGTTGGGAACATCCACAGCAACACTAATGAAATACCCCTTTTACACAGAGTAATGCTTGAAAAGGGCCATATTTACAAGGCCATGAAAAGCCATCAGGGTGGCTTTGCGTGGCCTTGTAAATATGGCTCAGCATTGTGCGCCACTGGAGCGTCAACAAAAGTGACGAACCGATGGTGCAGGGGCCTTGTAAATATACCCCTTAGGGGTCGATTCCGATCTCGGCCAGAAGCGCACCTAACAGTATTCGTCCGGAAAAAATACAAGCCGAATGCGTGTTTCCCGACCGATTCGTACACTCGTCCGGACGAACAAGTACGATGCGTATAACAACCCAGTTTCCGAGCGAGCCGTACTCACCCAATCCAGCCCCTGTTCCCCGCCCGAGCCGGATCCGTAAACGCCGATTCGAGCCGCACGGAACCAAATACACAGCACCTTCCGTCCGGACTAGTACGATGCGCATTCCGTACGCGCCGAACCCGTCGCTACGTCCGGCACGTTTGAGCATCCGAGCGAGACGTACATAAGCTCCGTTTTGCGCCACAAGACGATCCACGGCTACGAGACGAACAAGCCAGCGACGAGTACGAGTTGAAGACACGAGAAACCCGAACGAGACGATCCAAGCATGAATCCCATTGCGCAGGTCCTACCTATACTCTACATCTATTACCGAGACCGGCACGGACGGGTACGGCGCAGATGGTAAGTCAAACACCAACAATACAAACAAACTACACGTACCCGAAATATGTCACACACACATAGGGATGCACAAATGACGTACACAAGCAACAGCAGAACCATAGGGGTGGGATGGCCAACACCAATGCCATACACACCCATAGGGGGATGGATGCCTACCACTAACACCACCCTACCACCACCCCTACTCATGGGGGGCTAGATGCCTGCCACCACCACCACCCCTACTCAGGGGGGGCTGGATGCCTACCACTACCACCACCCCTACTCAGGGGTGCCTGGATGCCTGTCACTACTACCATACCCACCCTTAGGGGGCTGGATGCCTGCCACTACTACCACCCCTACTCAGGGGGCCTGGATGCCTGTCACTACTACCACCCCTACTCAGGGGGGCATGGATGCCTGTCACCACTACCATCCCCACCCTTAGGGGGATGGATGCCTGTCACTACCACCACCCCTACTCAGGAGGCATGGATGCCTGTCACTACTACCATCCCCACCCTTAGGGGGATGGATGCCTGCCACTACCACCACCCCTATCCAGGGGGGGGGCTGGATGCCTGTCACTACTACCATCCCCATCCTTAGGGGGATGGATGCCTGCCACTACCACCACCCCTAATCATGGGTGCCTGGATGCCTGTCACTACTACCATCCCCACCCTTAGGGGTATGGATGCCTACCACTACCACCACCCCCACTCAGGGGGGGCTGGATGCCTGACACTACTACCATCCCCACTCATGGGGGGATGGATGCCTACCACTACCACCACCCCTAATCATGGGTGCCTGGATGCCTGTCACTACTACCATCCCCACCCTTAGGGGTATGGATGCCTACCACTACCACCACCCCTACTCAGGGGGGCATGGATGCCTGTCACTACTACCATCCCCACCCTTAGGGGGATGGATGCCTGCCACTACCACCACCCCTATCCGAGGGGGGGCTGGATGCCTGTCACTACTACCATCCCCATCCTTAGGGGGATGGATGCCTGCCACTACCACCACCCCCACTCAGGGGGGGCTGGATGCCTGTCACTACTACCATCCCCACCCTAAGGGGTATGGATGCCTACCACTACCACTGCCCCTACTCAGGGGGGCATGGATGCCTGTCACTACTACCATCCCCACTCATGGGGGGATGGATGCCTGCCACTACCACCACCCCTAATCATGGGTGCCTGGATGCCTGTCACTACTACCATCCCCACCCTTAGGGGTATGGATGCCTACCACCACCCCCACTCAGGGGGCTGGATGCCTGTCACTACAACCATCCCCACTCATGGGGGGATGGATGCCTACCACTACCACCACCCCTAATCATGGGTGTCTGGATGCCTGTCACTACTACCATCCCCACCCTTAGGGGTATGGATGCCTACCACTACCACCACCCCTACTCATAGGACGGGTAATGCATGACACAACCAGCATACTCCCACATAAGGAATGACAGAAAATTACATCCCCCCAACACCATGACAAGCGTGTGTAGTCTGTGTCAAATGCCTACAAGACTGAACATGACATTGAACATACAATGTGACCCCCTATCACATGTGTCACACATAAATGTGTGTGGCCTCCACAATGCAAGCCGACCATGGCCACTGTGGCAATGGGCTCGAACACCCCATCACCACAGTGACCAAAAGGTAAGTGTGGTGTCCATAGCTGATGCACTTTTTGAACAGTGTGGCAATGGGGCCTAAAGCCCCATCACCACAGTGACCAAAAGGTAAGTGTGGTGTCCATAGCTGATGCACTTTTTGAACAGTGTGGCAATGGGGCCTAAAGCCCCATCACCACAGTGACCAAAAGGTAAGTGTGGTGTCCATAGTTGATGCACATTTTTGAACAGTGTGGCATTGGGGCCTAAAGCACCATCACCACAGTGATCATAAGGTAAGTGTAGTCATGGTAAAAGCTGCCAAAGCCAAACTGCATGGATGAATCCTGGTCACACAACAACAAACACATCAGTGGCATAGTAGTGCTTGTGTCCCATAGCAACATAGATTGGTCGAGGCAAACAGTGCAGTGTCACTGAAACATCGTTTTGGCCATGTGCATACAAACATCACCCATGGGGGCCCACATTGTCAACATTCACAAATAACACAATGACAGAAGTGACCATCATAATGCTGACCCACATATCTGCACCAATGGACACACAAATGTAGATATCCTGTGGAGACTGTCGATGTCAGGTGAACAAATACCATACCATGGCAGCAATGGGACATACAAACCATGATTATTGTGCTGACTGATGACCTAGGAGTCCCAGGGACAGTAGGGGAAAGCCACCAAACAACATACAGCCAATGGCACACTCAAGATATGCCAATGCAGTGGTGCAAAGGCACAAACACAAACAGGCAGACTCACACTGCATATCAAACACAACAGATGATGGGGGTGTGTGCCAGTGTCCCCAGGCAACCACACAACACATGAGGAGGCCTGAATTCCAACCACACAGATGTGTATACAGTGCCATACAAAAGTTACTCATGGATCGGATACCCCTATGTGGGCAATCAGGCATTGTTAGATGAGAGGGAGCCCAAATTACACATGTCACACAAGCTTGTAGGAACAGCAACTAACACAGCAAGAGACAGACCCACCACAGCACTACCCCCAGGGACCCCACATTGTGCTGACACTAGCCTGCATGATAATCCCACTGTGATGACAAAGGTAGATGTCATTCACACTGTGAACCACAGCCATGTGTCCTGAGCAGCAAACTACCATCACACCTACACAAGCTCTAATCAATCAGCACGGCCTGCCAGCCAAGGCCAATATGGAGGTAGGGGTCTAGCCGTGCAACAACTCCCATTTGCACACACTTAACACCACACACCCTGATCTCCACCAATGTGCAGCAGTGAAGCTCACATGGACTGGTGACATTGCACATGCACCCATGACAATACCAGGGGTGGTGGTGGGAACTAAGGTGCAGAAACCCATCACACATGGCCAGTCAACAAGACTCGTCAATGTCTGACACACAGCACCGTACGCCGTACATGGGCATGATGTGAAATCCACCACAATCAATGGGATCCTGTCCATAGTCACACACCAACGAAGAAGCCAAGGTGACACACTAAGAACACACGTACACAACTTCCAACATTGCAGCTCTGACCCTGAGGAGTGGCAGCAGTCACACACACAACGTGTCACAATCACTGAAAGCTAACACAAACTGTAAATCACATGACTTGTGTAAACAACAAGTGCCAAGGGGAATCCTGAATGTGTCCCATCTGCGTTTGACCACATCCCCAGCCCTGACAACAAAGACAACCTGGGATGACAACCTCATGAACATTAGTTTGCCATGCACCCACATCATGGAGAAACCAGGTCCAAGATGCTGGATGAACACAGAACAACTCAGCAAGCATCACAAACAGGAACATCCCTAGGGACACAGCCTGTGTAGGAAAAGGGAAGGGAACACACACAGACATGCTTACACAACACACAACACAGGCCCACGCAATGTCACCGGATTACACACTCCCATGAGGACACTCCACTCCTGTGGAAGGTCCGCTGTGCCAAACCTTGTCTGTGCACGACCCAAACATGTCAGCAGAACACTCCGTCAGTGAGTCAACAACTACAACACACAGAAGGCTCTGCTCACATCAGCCTGGGTACGGGAGTGTCACGTCAGTCATCTGCATACACCCAAAACACGTGTCAAGCAAGTTGCACTGTATACACAGATGAGTCCTTCGACATTGATGTGCAAAACTGCATGTCCAGTGGAGCTGGGCACACAGTCAGGGAAATCGGAACATTGAACAGTGGTAAGCCCACCAGATGTGCATCAGTGTAAGACAAAGATGTTCATTTACAAATGCAAAACGTACATCCCTGTGTCAAATGCTGAACATTACACCCTCAGGCTGCAGCAAAGGATGCCATAGATCCAGACTACAACAGGACACATATCCCATGGACCACATGGAGTCCATCACAGCAACACTTCATTTTCCTGATATGAACACTATTACAACTGCAAATGCAGGATGCTACTCATCCACATCATGTACATCAAAAGAAAACCCACAATTAAACAAAAAGAGGCTTTATTCAGCAAATGTCAAGGAAAACTCTAAAGTCCAAAAGAAACTAAGGCCAATGGCCAGTCCAAAATCACAGTCCCAACAGGGTGATAAGTGACAACTGGTCACCCATTGCTTGCCTGCACTGGTACGGACAGGGGACATCCCCCTTGGAGGGGCCTACAAGGGGCAGGCCAGGCACCGCAGGGACAGGATCAGGGGATGGCAGAGTGAGGCAGTGAAGGGGTGGTGGGTGCAGGAGTGTCACCGGCAACTGCAGTGGAGGTGTCTGACTCAGGGGGGCCGGCACCACTGTGGTACACAAGTCAGTTGGTGTGGGTGCTGCAACCACTGCAGTGGGCTGGTCTGATGTAGTGGACTGGGTCCCCACTGCAGTGCCCGAGTCAGACGGGGTGGTTGTGGACTCCACTGCAGTGCATGTCTCCAAGGGAGTGGAAGGGTGGGCAGATGAGGTGGGCAGGACAGAGGGAGGGGACCCGGTCTCCACACCAGTGGCACTAACAGGCAGAGCATCTGGGTTGGGGTGGAAGAGCAAGTGGCAGGGGGGGAGGGCCTAAGCAGTCTGGGGATGCGGTATCGGTGTGTGGGGGAACCTGGGGCAGGGTGTGGCGGGGGAACCTGTGGAGTGGTGGCCTGGGGGATGGAGGAGAGAGACTGGGTGGTGGAGCTGCGTGGTGGTGGTGCTGGGGTCTTGCTCTTCCTGGTCCAGGGGACTTCCGAATGGGGTCCTGTGTCTGCCTGCACCTGGGGGAGGGTGTCCGGGGGCGAGGGCACTCCCTCTGTGTGGGTGGACTTCCTCTTCCCCCGGTATGCTGGATCAGCAGGATCGGAGGGGAAGAGGCCGAGGTCACAGACGAAGATCTGCTGTGTAGGTGGGGTAGTAGGTGAGGCAAGGGAAGGGGTCTTGGAGGGAGAGGATTTGGAGGACTGCGGAGTGACTGTGGATGCCTGTGTGTGTGTCTGTTCCCCATCCCCTGTGTGTGTGGTATCAGTCCCCTGAGGATGCTTGTGTGCACGTCTTGCCTTTCTCTTGGGTGTGTCTGTGCTGCTCGTGTCTGTGTGTTTGGGTGATTGTGCAGGTGTGCATGTGCTTTGGACAGGTAGGGTGGGAGGAAGTGTGGATGGGGCAGAGGTGGGAGGGGTGAGGGACTGTTGGAGGAGGGACACAGCTGCCGTCAGGGAGGAGTCCATGGACTTATTGCTCCACTGTAGGGCAGACATACCCGTCGAGATGCCCTCCATGAACGACACCAGCTGTGTCAACAGAGTGGTGTGTGCATGGAGGACACTCAGCATTGCTGTCTGCCCTACATGGCGATACAAAAGGGGATGATGGACGGAACGTTTGAGCCAATCAAACACTCACCCCCAGTCAACTGATCTGGGTTTAATCCATCATCATTCTTTAGCTCACTCCACCACCCCAGTTCAGACATGGCCATATGCAAATCAGTCTGACCCTGTGCCTCATGGGAACAGTCCAGCCCGAACTGCCAAGCCATGTCTTCCCTGGACCGGAAACAAGCATCCTAGGACCGGTTTCTGGCATTCCAGCCGTCATCAGCCAGGCTTGCTTGAATCCAGTGGCAAAGTGAGCAAGGAACCCACGTCTGGGCATACCCCCGCCAACTTAGGGCGAACAAAGCAATACAAAAGGGATGATGGACGGAACGTTTGAGCCAATCAAACACTCACCCCCAGTCAACTGATCTGGGTTTAATCCATCATCATTCTTTAGCTCACTCCACCACCCCAGTTCAGACATGGCCATATGCAAATCAGTCTGACCCTGTGCCTCATGGGAACAGTCCAGCCCGAACTGCCAAGCCATGTCTTCCCTGGACCGGAAACAAGCATCCTAGGACCGGTTTCTGGCATTCCAGCCGTCATCAGCCAGGCTTGCTTGAATCCAGTGGCAAAGTGAGCAAGGAACCCACGTCTGGGCATACCCCCGCCAACTTAGGGCGAACAAAGCGATACAAAAGGGGATGATGGACGGAACGTTTGAGCCAATCAAACACTCACCCCCAGTCAACTGATCTGGGTTTAATCCATCATCATTCTTTAGCTCACTCCACCACCCCAGTTCAGACATGGCCATATGCAAATCAGTCTGACCCTGTGCCTCATGGGAACAGTCCAGCCCGAACTGCCAAGCCATGTCTTCCCTGGACCGGAAACAAGCATCCTAGGACCGGTTTCTGGCATTCCAGCCGTCATCAGCCAGGCTTGCTTGAATCCAGTGGCAAAGTGAGCAAGGAACCCACGTCTGGGCATACCCCCGCCAACTTAGGGCGAACAAAGCGATACAAAAGGGGATGATGGACGGAACGTTTGAGCCAATCAAACACTCACCCCCAGTCAACTGATCTGGGTTTAATCCATCATCATTCTTTAGCTCACTCCACCACCCCAGTTCAGACATGGCCATATGCAAATCAGTCTGACCCTGTGCCTCATGGGAACAGTCCAGCCCGAACTGCCAAGCCATGTCTTCCCTGGACCGGAAACAAGCATCCTAGGACCGGTTTCTGGCATTCCAGCCGTCATCAGCCAGGCTTGCTTGAATCCAGTGGCAAAGTGAGCAAGGAACCCACGTCTGGGCATACCCCCGCCAACTTAGGGCGAACAAAGCGATACAAAAGGGGATGATGGACGGAACGCTTGAGCCAATCAAACACTCACCCCCAGTCAACTGATCTGGGTTTAATCCATCATCATTCTTTAGCTCACTCCACCACCCCAGTTCAGACATGGCCATATGCAAATCAGTCTGACCCTGTGCCTCATGGGAACAGTCCAGCCCGAACTGCCAAGCCATGTCTTCCCTGGACCGGAAACAAGCATCCTAGGACCGGTTTCTGGCATTCCAGCCGTCATCAGCCAGGCTTGCTTGAATCCAGTGGCAAAGTGAGCAAGGAACCCACGTCTGGGCATACCCCCGCCAACTTAGGGCGAACATGGAGCTGCCGAAGGAGGTACACAGACTCCTCACTCAGGGCAGCAGGGGACACAGGGGCAGGGGGTGCGGTGCCTGGCACGAAGGAGACACGCTCCCGAGCACGGGAGCCTCCACGGACCTCAGGAATGGGAGCCAATGGGAGGGCGGTGGTGGTGGTGGTGGTGGCGGGCCAGACAGACTAGCTGGCCTTTGGTGGCTGCTGAGACCCGCCTCCACAAGGGAGTCATCCTCCGAGCTGCTGTGGTCCTCAGCTGAGGTGGATGGTGCTGAGGACTCCTCGGTGTGGCTCCCTCGCCCTCTGTGCCACTGGGTCCCTCTGACCACTTGTCGGATGCTGACCCAGTCTGGCTCCGCTGCTCCTCCTGGTCCGTGGAGCTGTCCCCTCCTGTGGCCGTGGATGTATCTGCAAACAATTAGGGAAACAGACAAACATCAGTCACCTGCACTGACCGCACACACCACTGTAAGTACAGCACATCACAGAGCAAGCCCTGGCATCCTTAGTTGTACATTGCCTAAAGTCCTCACACAGATTCGGGAAGCCAATTGTCAGTCTGATGGTCAACCATGTGACTCACACCCCTCCTGCCCTTGCACCCATCTGTCTGGTGCCTGTCTGATGGTAAGACCCCAGTGTGGACACATGCACCACCTACACAGTTGTTGGACATTGCAGGGAACACAGTGAAGTATGTGAACATGCACACATCATATCTCTTGCCACTGAGTCAGTGCAGGTGTCCAGATAAAGGGATGTCCAGAGTCTAAATAGAAATGCATGTGATGCATACCAGCACCAGACACCATGATGCACCCATGTCCGGATAGTCAATGCCACAATGGGGTGCATGTTGCACATGTCACTCCCCTGCAGGATCAGTCTTAGGAAGTTTAATGCCATGACACAGGCATGCGTGCAAAGTCATACATCACTGTCTCCAGTCACATGGCCATGGCAGCCAGACAACAACAGTCTGCACTGTGTCACAATCCTAGGACATGGGGAATGCAAGTTATGTAACTGACAAGTGCACATGTCCAACCCCCAAAAACCACATCATCTGAACTACTATTTGTCCACGTCATACCAATTGGACATATTGGGGACATGAAACACAACTCTCTGAACATGAGCACCTCACAGTGTGCTGAGAATGAAAAACAGCTGCCTGAAAGTCACAGTCGCATACACCTGTGTGCACAGTCAAGTGATCAGACACCTATAAGTCACAGAAGTATCGTCTATCATGGTCACATCTCCGATGGTATGCTGAGCCCTAATCGATAAACATACCAGTAGTCCTGACAACGAAGACACAGCACAATGAGACAGAGGCAGACACCTGAGGGTACATTTCACTGATCACAACATGCCAGATGATACACGGGAGTGGGAGTACAGAGTGTATTGTATGCCCTGGAGTAGGCATGACTGTCCAGCTCCACCTGTAAGAGGGATGAGTCATGGACAGTAGGCAGGTGGCTAAGCATGTGTGACACACTTGATACACATACTCCTGAG
The DNA here is from genome assembly GCA_963921515.1 of Calotriton arnoldi. NCBI lineage: Eukaryota > Metazoa > Chordata > Amphibia > Caudata > Salamandridae > Calotriton > Calotriton arnoldi. The sequence continues at coordinate 742,594 of CAWUFW010007651.1, read as the reverse complement.
ACCCAAACATTGTTCCCACCCGCAGCATGGGTGTGTGCCAAATTCCCCAGGGACATGTGGTGATTCAGATCAGCAAGTGGATCACATATCAAAGTTACACCCAGATTACAGTCAGAACTTAGGCATTGTGTAAGCAATTGACCCACCCATGAATCGCACAACATAGTCACGGTAACAAATGCTGTCCCCCACCTTGAGCAAAGCTAAATGCAATGACACAGTCCCCAAGTGACACAATTTCCTGACTGTAAGGGCCACACATATGCGTATCAGAGGAGAAGTGGGCATGTCACAAATGAGGGACATGGGTCCTGGACCACATGATTGATGTACTGTGGAAGTTTAACCAGGCCAGAGGAGGGCACATAGCATGTCAGACAAAGTGCACAGTGCAGTCATGGACTCACCCCTCCTTGCTGCTGTCTGCCCTTCAGCTGCCCATCCAGGTCGGGGAAGACCACCGCCAGGATCCTGAGCATGTGGGGGGTCAGGGTCCGGTGTCCGCCCCTCCTGCGAGGAGGCGACAGCTTCAGCTGGACCCTTGCGATCCTCTGGGTCCAGCCCCGAAGGTCCTGCCACCTCTTCTGGCAGTTGCGGATCCTGCGCCTGTAGACCCCCACGGATCTTACTGCCCGGGCGAGGGTCAGCCAGATTTCCTGCTTCTGGTGGGCATCAATCTGTGAGGATGACAAAGTGAAAAGGCCATTACTACACATGCAACATATACGTGCATCACACAGTTGGAGATACATGTCTCAATCACAGGGGCATGTCTCAATACATAGGCAGTGCAACAATGGCTATGAACAGTTTGCCAGCAGTCACTACATGGTATCAATGCATGGGAAGTAAACCTTGTTGGAAAGCACTGTTACTGCACTGTACCTGTTCAGTGCATGTTACTACACACTTTGGGGTGTGACAACTACTCAGTGAGCATGCTAGCCAGTGGTGTGCACACTGTAAGTCCTGCTAGTCAGACAACATGCACAATTAGTAAGGCAGTGGGCAGCACACTCACCTGCTCCCCTGGTTTCCCATACAGCTTGCTGTACTGTGGAAGGAGGTTGTCCAGCAGGGCCTGGTTCTCCTCAAGGCTGAAGGCTGGGGCTCTCTCCACAGTACGTGCCATTGCAGTAGCCAGAGGATGCATATACAGCAGCAGTGTTGGTGGCAGATGTCGTCCTGGAGCATGTAGTGCAGGCAAGTGAGCTCTCAGGGGAACAGCCAGCATTATATGTGTGCTGCAGAGGCAGATACTGTCCCATGTGTCCAAAGTGATAGGTCCAAGTCGTTTGCATCTTCTGAATCTGACCAATCCATGGAATAGCAGCACTAATACACGCCCACAGCATCCTTCAAATCTTCAACTTCATGACGCCCATGATTTTGCAACATTGTTGTGGCTGGCCAACTGAATTCACTGCATCAGACTCGTTGGAGCTTCGAAAACGCGTCCGTTGCCATGCCAGGCCCCAGCCAATGCGTGCGCACCGATCGGTCCATTGCTGTACAACACGTACCTGCTCACAACAGATGCAATGGTCCGGCCGGGCACACCGATCGGTCCATTGCTGTACAATGCGTATTTCGGGATACAACGCGTACCCGCTCACAACAGATGCAATGGTCCGGCCGGGCACACCGATCGGTCCATTGCTGTACAACGCGTACCCGCACACAACAGATGCAATGGTCCGGCCGGGCACACCGATCGGTCCATTGCTGTACAACGCGTACCCGCACACAACAGATGCAATGGTCCGGCTGGGCACACCGATCGGTCCATTGCTGTACAACGCGTACCCGCACACAACAGATGCAATGGTCCGGCCGGGCACACCGATTGGTCCATTGCTGTACAACGCGTATTTCGGGATACAACGCGTACCCGCTCACAACAGATGCAATGGTCCGGCTGGGCACACCGATCGGTCCATTGCTGTACAACGCGTACCCGCACACAACAGATGCAATGGTCCGGCCGGGCACACCGATCGGTCCATTGCTGTACAACGCGTACCCGCACACAACAGATGCAATCGTCCGGCCGGGCACATCGATCGGTCCATTGCTGTACAACGCGTACCCGCTCACAACAGATGCAATGGTCCGGCCGGGCACACCGATCGGTCCATTGCTGTACAACGCGTACCCGCTCACAACAGATGCAATGGTCCGGCCGGGCACACCGATGCGGTCCATTGCTGTACAATGCGTACCCGCTCACAACAGATGCAATGGTCCGGCCGGGCACACCGATCGGTCCATTGCTGTACAACGCGTATTTCGGGATACAACGCGTACCCGCTCACAACAGATGCAATGGTCCGGCCGGGCACACCGATCGGTCCATTGCTGTACAATGCGTATTTCGGGATACAACGCGTACCCGCTCACAACAGATGCAATGGTCCGGCCGGGCACACCGATCGGTCCATTGCTGTACAAAGCGTACCCGCACACAACAGATGCAATGGTCCGGCCGGGCACACCGATCGGTCCATTGCTGTACAACGCTGCACCCGCACACAACAGATGCAATCGTCCGGCCGGGCACACCGATCGGTCCATTGCTGTACAACGCGTACCCGCTCACAACAGATGCAATGGTCCGGCCGGGCACACCGATCGGTCCATTGCTGTACAACGCGCACCCGCACACAACAGATGCAATGGTCCGGCCGGGCACACCGATCGGTCCATTGCTGTACAACGCGTACCCGCACACAACAGATGCAATGGTCCGGCCGGGCACACCGATCGGTCCATTGCTGTACAACTGCGACTACCCGCTCACAACAGATGCAATGGTCCGGCCGGGCACACTGATCGGTCCATTGCTGTACAACGCGTACCCGCTCACAACAGATGCAATGGTCCGGCCGGGCACACCGATCGGTCCATTGCTGTAAAACGCGTACCCGCTCACAACAGATGCAATGGTCCGGCCGGGCACACCGATCGGTCCATTGATGTACAACGCGTATTTCGGGATACAACGCGTACCCGCTCACAACAGATGCAATGGTCCGGCCGGGCACACCGATCGGTCCATTGCTGTACAACGCGTACCCGCTCACAACAGATGCAATGGTCCGGCCGGGCACACCGATCGGTCCATTGCTGTACAACGCGTACCCGCTCACAACAGATGCAATGGTCCGGCCGGGCACACCGATCGGTCCATTGCTGTACAACGCGTATTTCGGGATACAACGCGTACCCGCTCACAACAGATGCAATGGTCCGGCCGGGCACACCGATCGGTCCATTGCTGTACAACGCGTACTTGTATAGGTCAGTCGCATATGTCACCATGCTTGTCACTGGTGAACGTATGCCAGCCACATATACCTGCCAGAGACCCAGGGGCACACCTACAACACCACACCCAGTCCACACTGTTTCCTAAGGCATGTAAGGCTGCATTACCTTTTCTGTGTATGGGGGTTAACATGTGGTTTCTGTGGTGGCACTTGTGGGCAGCCACACCCAGGCTGTGCATGTGTTCATGGGGACAGGGTCCTTTGTGTGCTGTGCACATGACCACTGTGATGTGCAACAGTTCATTTCGGAGCATGTGGCATGGTCACATTTCCAGGTTGTGTATGTGTGTGACATGTCACATACCCCCAGGGTCCCATGGGGGAAGGCATGTACGTCACAGGATGACCCATTGCCACAATAGTGATGTCCCTCCACAGTCTGTGTGCATGTTGTGTTTCCGATGTCTCTGATTCCATGTGCACGATGGGAGACAGTCTCCACATCAACGTTGTTTGTGCATGGACTTTGATGTTGTGCGTCTCTGGCGTCCATGTCTGTTCTGCGGAGGCGACAGGGGCCACTACCTGTGGGAGTCATGTTTGTTTTTCTGACATGTACATGATACGCCATGTCATGCCAGAGTCCATGTGGCAAGACAGGGTCACTGGGAATCTACCTGTCAATGAGCTGTGATGCCTGTGGCGCATCTGTCCAGACATGTCACTCTGGTGTGTGTGTGGAACGTGACAGCAGTAAATGGGTACTGTGACACAGCCTAATGGTTTCCCATAGCACAACCTGGTACCAGTTGTGCACACATGTTGTACTGAGAAGTTAGATGATGGGCATGTAGGTGCGAGTTATGTCCGAACAGAACGGCACACACATCAAGTACTTGTGTCTCGTAATGATGTATCATGTGAAATTGAGTATGGTGAATGGCACATATGTGGGGTGACTGACAATCTTTCTTTCTTCAACCTATGCACTGCAGGGCTCCAGCTGTCCATAGACCATTCGCTGACCTGGCAACGATGGTGGAACGTGACAGCATCCGACGGTACCGCTTCACCAGGCAGCTGATTGAGGATTTGGCAGTGCGCTTGGCACCACATTTGCAACCTGGCCGGCCGTACCCTACGGCGCTGACCCCCAAGGTGAAGGTAATGGCAGCCCTACACTTCTTTGCCACCGGTACCTTTCAACACACTGTGGCGACTGCCGGTGGGATGTCACAGACTATGTTCAGCCGTGTGCTACGCGATGTTTTGGAGGCAATGTTGAGATGCCTGAACCAGTACATCTATTTCCCTACACGTCAACAACTCACTGACGTCAAGAGTGACTTCTATGCCCTGGGGAGGATGCCACATGTCATTGGCTCCATTGATGGGACACATGTGGCTTTGATACCACCACAGGCACATGAGCAGGCATACCGGAACCGTAAACATTACCATTCGATCAATGCTCTGGTGGTATGTCTTGCAGATATGAGCATCACACATGTGTGTGCCCATTTCCCTGGTTCAGCACACGATGCCTACGTGATGAGGAGTAGTCGCATCCCGAGGATGATGGCACAGATGCAGAACCAGCGTGCCTGGCTTGTCGGTGTGTACTGACTTTGTACCATTGTGTGTGTTCTGATCTGTAGTATTCCACCCACTTTTCCAACTCAGCAAATGTGCACTTGTCCGTCCGTAGGTGACTCCGGATACCCCAACATGCCGTGGTTGCTGACACCCCTCAGGAACCCTGTGACACCAGCCCAGATGCGCTACAATGAGGCACATGGTCGGACCAGGAGAGTGATTGAGCGGACCTTTGGTCTCCTGAAGAGCCGCTTCTGCTGCCTGGACAAGACAGGAGGGGCCCTCCCATATGCCCCAGCAAAGGTGTGCAAGATTGTCATCGTCTGCTGCATGCTACACAACCTGGCAGTGCGGAAGGAGTTGCCTCTCATCCTGGATGACGATGACCAACGTCCGCCACCTGTGGAGGATCCTGGCCTGGACCACGATGCCAGTGATGATGATGTACTAGTGATTTTATTTACAGAAATGTGTGTGTGTATAGTGCACAGGATGGTGGGTGCTGTACATTGGGATTGTGATCCAAAGTTCCCAGATGAGTTGGAAGTCTTGGTAGCAGAAATGTCCTGAGTGAAGTCCACAGTCATATGATACATTAGTCCAACTTGAACTCCCCATGTCATGTGGGAGAGTAGTGTTGCATTCGACAGGGTGAAACGTTTGCACACAAAGGAGAATTTCCGGAACAGGTGTTGGCTTCCTGGGGGATGTACGTGGCCATCAACCTCTCAGTTTTCCTTCCTCGGACAACCCCTCTTCTTTGGGGGGGGGACCCTCACGTGCAGGGGAGTCTCCGCCAGAGTCCTCCTCCCTCCCTGTGGTGGTGTCAGTTGTTGCAGCACCAGATGTTGTGGGCACACAGGGAGGTGTGGCCATGTTGGTGCTAATCTGGCGGAGGCATGTCAATATGTCCCTATGCACCGCTGTGAGTTCTTGCAATGTGTCCCACTTGGACTCCATGCAAGACATGTGTGTCTCCACACGGGACATGTGGGAGTCCAAGCGGGCATGATGGGCAGCCTGCTGCTGTTGTATGTCCTTGAGGATCCCCACTACCTGTCTGACCTCTCCGGTGCTATCCTGGTACGCATCAGCGATGCGTGCCAGTTGTGGGTCATCATGCAGTCCAGACACCTCTGCAAGCAGCGACCTATGTCTACCACCCCTCCCACCACCCCTGGCGACACGTGCAGGACCTGCGATGGCACGCACAGGTGACCCGAGGCCCCCTTGGGGGTTGTTAGTGGTGTTGTTGTCCGTTGCTCCACGGTGGCCCTGGGGCCCTGTGCTGTTGTCATCGGTGGTCCTTGGTCTGTCCGTGTCGGCGGGGGTGGTCTGTGTGTTGACAGTTGTTGGAGGGGTGGGTGCAGGGGGTGCAGATGTTGTTCCAGCTAGTGCTGCATGATGACTCACACCGGAGGGGCCAGGTAGGTCTTCGCCATCCGAGGTGGGCAGAAGCTGTTCCACACCAGTGAGCTCTGTGTCCCCCGGAGCCTGGGACAGGGACTCCTCCTCGCCTGCTGCTGTGTCCCCATCATCATCACCTGTATTTGGAAGAGACACACATTGTATGTTATGTTTCTACAGGCATCAATGGTTCACACACCTGACAGTTGTGACTGTACCTCTGGATGCGGGCATGTACATTGTATTGTCCTAAGTTGTCACAGTAAGAGGTTGATATTGGTGTAGCACATTGTCATGCATACCTGGGGCATTTCAATGTCAATGTTGAGGTGTGTGCATGGCCAGCATTGGTTGTATTTGGTGGACATCCAGCCATCCTTCTCCACCTAGCCCAGTTATCCCACCATGAAGCATGCCACCCTTGCAGTGGGTTCAGGTTGACTCTCAGCATGTCATTCAGTGGTGTCTTGCTGTTGGTTGTTGCACAGTTCCCAGCAGGGCCTTGTGCACCCCACAGCAGTACCCAGTGTCAGCCATCTTGTCAGTCCTTATCCACTCCCTGTGATGTGAGCATGTTTCAGAGTGGTGTTGATGGGCCAATTGTGAGGGTGAGCAGTATCTGTGACTACAACTCCCATCATGCTATTGCCTACACCCCCTTCCCAGCATGCCCATACTTCCTTCCTTTTGAGTGGACTTCACTGTGTGTGAGTGTGACAGCAATGGCAAGATGGCTGACAGTGGTGTCCTGCTGTTGGTTGTTGCACAATTCCCAGCAGGGCCTTGTGCACCCCACAGCAGTACCCAGTGTCAGCCATCTTGTCAGTCCTTATCCACTCCCTGTGATGTGGGCATGGTTCAGAGTGGTGTTGATGGGCCAATTGTGAGGGTGAGCAGTATCTGTGACTACAACTCCCATCATGCTATTGCCTACACCCCCCTTCCCAGCATGCCCGTACTTCCTTCCTTTTGACTCTGCTTCCCTGTGGGGTGGTGTGTCTGTGCTGACAGGAAGGCTGACAGTGCTGTCCTTGCGTTTGTTTGGCTACAAGTCCCAAGAGTGTCCCTGTGCTTCACACAGCATTACCCAGGGTGGTGGTTCTTTGTGGGATCTTCATTTGGTATGTGAGGCATTGCATTCTCCCAGGTGGGTTATGTGGAGTTTGTGTTGAGGGGGTGTGTGAGGTGAGCTGCTTGTAACTATGGTCAGTGCTGTGAGTCCTCCTTCCCACCCAGCCAGATATCCCACCATGCAACGTGCTTGCATTGCAGGAGTGCAAGTTGGCTTTCAGGATGTCAGGCAGTGGTGTTCTGCTGTTTGTTGGTGCCCAGTTCCCAGCAGGGCCTTGTGCTCCCCACAGCAGTACCCGGTGTCAGCCATCTTGTCAGTCCTTATCCACTCCCTGTGATGTGAGCATGGTTCAGAGTGGTGTTGATGGGCCAATTGTGAGGGTGAGCAGTATCTGTGACTACAACTCCCATCATGCTATTGCCTCCACCCCCTTCCCAGCATGCCCATACTTCCTTCCTTTTGAGTGGACTTCACTGTGTGTGAGTGTGACAGCAATGGCAAGATGGCTGACAGTGGTGTCCTGCTGTTGGTTGTTGCACAGTTCCCAGCAGGGCCTTGTGCAGCCCACAGCAGTACCCAGTGTCAGCCATCTTGTCAGTCCTTATCCACTCCCTGTGATATGGGCATGGTTCAGAGTGGTGTTGATGGGCCAATTGTGAGGGTGAGCAGTATCTGTGACTACAACTCCCATCATGCTATTGCCTACACCCCCCTTCCCAGCATGCCCATACTTCCTTCCTTTTAAGTGTACTTCACTGTGTGTGAGTGTGACAGCAATGGCAAGATGGCTGACAGTGGTGTCCTGCTGTTGGTTGTTGCACAGTTCCCAGCAGGGCCTTGTGCAGCCCACAGCAGTACCCAGTGTCAGCCATCTTGTCAGTCCTTATCCACTCCCTGTGATATGGGCATGGTTCAGAGTGGTGTTGATGGGCCAATTGTGAGGGTGAGCAGTATCTGTGACTACAACTCCCATCATGCTATTGCCTACACCCCCCTTCCCAGCATGCCCATACTTCCTTCCTTTTAAGTGTACTTCACTGTGTGTGAGTGTGACAGCAATGGCAAGATGGCTGACAGTGGTGTCCTGCTGTTGGTTGTTGCACAGTTCCCAGCAGGGCCTTGTGCACCCCACAGCAGTACCCAGTGTCAGCCATCTTGTCAGTCCTTATATATAATAAATTGAAATATTAAACTACATTTTACACTACATTAAGTGCAACAATAGGGAAAATGTTGGATATCGGAGGGGATAAAATTACTATTCCCACTCCAGGGAGTGCAACAGTAGGGAAAGTGTTGGATAGCGGAGGGGATAAAATTACTATTCTCACTCCAGGGAGTGGAACAGTAGGGAAAGTGTCGGATAGCAGAGGGGTAAAAATTACTATTCCCACTCAAGGGATAGCAACAGTAGGGAAAGTGATGGATAGCGTAGGGGTAAAAATTACTATTCCCACTCCAGCAAGTGCAACAGTAGGGAAAGTGTTGATTCGCGGAGGGGAATAATTTACTATTCCCACTCCAATGAATGCAACAGTAGGGAAAGTTTTCGATAGCGGAAGGGAATAAAATTACTATTCCCACTCCAGGGAGTGCAACAGTAGGGAAAGTGTTGGATAGCGGAAGAGTAAAAATTACTTTTCCCACTCCAGGGATACCAATAGTAGGGAAAGTGTTGGATAGTGTAGGGGTAAAAATGACTATTCCCACTCCAGGGAGTGCAACAGTAGGGAAAGTGTTGGATAGCGTAGGGGTAAAAATTACTATTCCCACTCCAGGGATAGCAACAGTAGGGAAAGTGTTGGATAGCGTAGGGGTAAAAATTACTATTCCCACTCCAGGGATAGCAACAGTAGGGAAAGTGTTGGATAGCGGAGTGGAATAATTTACTATTCCCACTCCAGCAAGTGCAACAGTAGGGAAAGTGTTGGATAGATTAGGGGTTAAATTTACTATTCCCACTCCAGGGATAGCAACAGTAGGGAAAGTTGTTGGATAGAGGAGGGGAATGATTTACTGCTCCCACTCCAGCAAGTGCAACAGTAGGGAAAATGTTGGATAGCGGAGGGAATAAAAATTACTATTCCCACTCGAGAGAGTGCAACAGTAGGGAAAGTGTTGGATAGCGGAGGGGATAACATTACTATTCCCACTCCAGCAAGTGCAACAGTAGGGAAAGTGTTGGATAGCGGAGGGGAATAATTTACTATTCCCACTCCAGCAAGTGCAACAGTAGGGAAAGTGTTGGATAGCAAAGGGGATAAAACCAAATATATCAGCTTTTGAACCTAAATCCCCAAACAAAATAAAAACAAAACAATTTCCAAAAATATTTATCAATTAATAAATTAATATTAATGATCAACTAATGATTAATTTATTTAAACTAAATTACTTTCCACCCTCTACCCCAATTAACACCAAAACACACACCTAAAAATATTTACACAATTTCCGTAACTAATTTTACATTAATAAATAAATAAGAATTAACAACAAATCATTAATTAATTTTTTTTAAATTTCTACCCAACATTCACAACTATAAACCCCACAACTCACACATCAAAATTATTCCACAATTAGCATATTTAATATTTAATTAATGAATTAGCATTAATTTTCAAATAATTAATTAATTAAAAATAATTTACCTCCCACCATATTCCCCTATAAATGACACCACCAATGTCGTAAAACATAACACAATTAACATAATTAATTAACAATTAATTAATTAATTAATAACAATTAACAAGCAAATTAAAAATAATTAATAATAAATTAATTCACACAATTAACATTAACACTATAAAATACCATTAAATAAATATTATATAAACAATATTAAAAAATATATTAAAATAAAATTACTTCCCACCCTTCTCCCCTATCAACCCACAACCCGCTCCTAAAAAAATGACAGAATTAACATAATTACCAATTAATTATTAATAATTAACAACCAATTAATACATAATTAATAATAAATTAATTACCACAATTAACAATATAAAATATTAAATAAATAAATATTAATTAATAAAAATTATTAATTAATTAATTATAATTCAATTACTTCCCACCCTATTCCCCTATAAACCCATAACCCGCTACGGAACTAAAACGCAAAATGTACTTTAAATTTTTTTTATAACTTCTAAAAATTTAACACATATATTAAAAAACAAATGCAATACTTAGACAAAAAAATAGAACACATACATTTAAAATACATACTAAAATACATAACACTAACTAAAACAACGATATTTTTAACAACTATATTTTTGCAAACGATATTAATGACTTCGATATTGTTAAAAACGATATTACTTACCTTAAACTTGATATCCTTGACCACGATATTCTTGCAGTCGATATTTTTGTATCACGATATTTTGCACTCGTTATTAGTGCAAGTCGACATAAACAACTCGATATTCTGTCTGTTTACCAATACACATAGGGGCATATTCTCAAGGACTTATCGCCGAGTTAGCAGCACTTTATCGCAGCCAATTTATCGCACCATTCACAAGCAGGTGCTAACAGCCGATATCACCAGTTTTCCTGCAATAGCAGCCGCAAAAAACATCGCCACAAATGATACCAGCAACTAACGCTAATGATATGCAGAATAGGCGTTCCCGTGCAAAAAGCCGCGGAAACACCACTTCACAACATTCTCAACGACCAGCCAGATCGACGATAAGAATCAAAAACATGCGATAAGGCGCGTTAGCAGCATGGATTTAACACCTGCTCCTACCTGATGTTAAGTCGGACAACAACCTGCACCATAAAAGGGAGCCCAGCCCACAGCCACACCAGAAGAACAACAGATGCCATGGAGCTACTGATCATGCAGCTCGGAGCCCCAAGAGGGCCACAACACCCACTGCCACCACCGCCACCACCGCCAGGACCCCCACCCCCCCAGGACCCACCCCTCGGACTACCACAGAGGCAGCGCAGACAAAGACACCAGACCTTCCGAAAACGCACCAGCCTCGGAGACTTAACGCCAGAGGAAGTCATTGCCCACTACAGGCTCAAAAGGACAACCATTCTCCACATCCTGCTCCTCATTGCCCACAGGCTGACGGTACCAACACAGCGGAGAACCAACATCCCTCCGCAGACAAAGCTGCTGGCCGTGCTGCACCTGTTGGCCTCTGGGACCTTCCAACCAACAACTGCCAGAGTTGGAGGAGTCTCACAGCCAGCCCTGTCAAAGTTTCTCACACCTGTCTTGGATGCCATCATCAGCTTGTTACCCCAGCAACCTTACTTCCCACACACTGCGCAGGAACAGCTGGAGATCAAGCAAGGCTTCTACAACATAGCTGGCTTCCCGCACGTGTTGGGGGCAATCGACTGCACACATGTACTCCTCGTGCCCCCTGCCGCCACTGCACACAATTACCGCAACAGGAAACACACGCATTCCATCAATGTGCAGGCAATAGTGGACCACCGGGGACTCTTCACCAATGTCGTCGCCAACTACCCAGGCAGTGTGCATGATTCCTTCATCTTCCGACAGTCCATCATCAACCAGCGCTTTCAGGATGGCACCTATGGAAATGCACTGCTCGTCGGTAAGTAACAACTGAACACACCACACACCTCAACTCCACCAACATACAACTCACAACTCTGGGAATGCATACGTCACAAAATCACATACAACATGACAACCAACATTCCCACATTCCAGACACGACAACAAAACTTACTGTGGCAACCTGGGCTAGCCATGTACACAAGCCATCAACGGCATGGCACCTCAGCCACACAATTGCAGAATGTGGGGAGAGGTGGGAACTAGGCTTGTGCGAAGGAGGCAAGTGACCCATGAATGTGAATGTACACAATGCCAAGTGTGGCGTGGATGTGCTGGACAGACTTGAGTATGCAGACCACAGACATTTCCATGTCGACATACACTGCTGGTGTCTGGAGTGTACTGGACAGTGGACGCAACCATGTTACCGCAGCCAGTGGGGAAGATCGCGGAAATGTAGCTTGTTACGTCCCCCCCTGTAAGCGTGAGTGGAGTGGGCTGGCCCAGCGGATGCCAGGCCAGCGTAGGGGTGTGAATAAAAAGCCCATTGCTCTGGGTGTGGTTCTCTTCCGGAATGGCCAACGTGTCTGCCAGGGCGGCGCCTCTCACCCCACCACGAGGCCGACGCTGTGAGCGGCGGTGCCTGCTATCCTGTGTGCCTGCTGCATCCCCAGGCCGCTGGTCCCAAGACCCATCTTGCCCGCCCCAGCGCACCCAGGCCTCACTGCTCACCTGCCGACACCGGCGTGTGTCAAAGAGGGCCCACCACGTGCCGGTGCAAGCTCCAAGCCCGAGGCCCGCGACCCTGGCAGCCTCCTCAGACCATCACGGCCTCCGCGACACAGGCCCCCAGCACTCCTTTTTCGTTGATGTACTCCACCGCTGCCTCCGGCCCACACTGAGGTCCAGTAGGTCACACATTTGGAACTGAGTCTTGGTTTTTCAATGGCAGAGTCCATATCATTGTACGCAAGGAGAGGAGTAAGAGGAAGACGCGGTTCAGTCCGGAGGAAAAAAGGATCCTCGTTACGGAGGTGACCGAACACTACCAACAACTGCTCTGGTGCCACTAACTCTGTGCATCGCAAGCCAAGGACACGTGGCTGGGGGCCCCTGCTGACCGCTGCCTCCGGCCTACACTACGGTCAAGTAGGTCACACATTTGGAACTGAGTCTTGATTTATTTATGGCAGAGTTTATACCATTGTACAGGCCTCATCGCAGACTGCATCCACTTTCAGCTCTGGTGCCACTGACTCCGTGCCCCAAAATTCATGGACACTCTCTGGTTGAACTTTGGTGGCATCTGAGTCTATGGCCTGGGGGTTGTCTTCATCATCATGTAGCTGATACTGACTTGGTGTCAAAAATTAGTCTGTAGCATTCATCTCCTCCATATTGCCTGTGTCTGCTTGGTACTGCCCTCTGTATCATGCACTGGAAGAACACCTTCCACTGTCCCCCAAAACCCTCCGCGACATTCACCTTGGACATCGACGAGGACCTGCTCAGCTCTCGTGGCCCTACCTCAGTGCACCGGTAGTCACCGTCCCATGGCGGTGTTCCATGTGCCAGCCGCTGTGCATCCGGGGCCACTAACTCTGTATGATCTCAAGTCATGGACCCTTGCTGTTTGAACTGTGAACTTCTGATTGTCTGATCACTGTTGTAGTTGTTGCCAGCACCAACCACTCCTTGAGGGCTGGCTCACACCCCACACCCATCCAGCACAGGCGTCACTGGACATGTGACCCTGGCAATAAAAGTGGCCGGGCGCACGTGCCCGTAGCCAGTTCCACAAACTATCTAAGTGTGTCCGTGTGGTCATTGTGTATGCATGAGGGCCCCGGGCCCTACCACATTGCATTGTGCTGTGTACAGCGGACGCAACCATGTCACCTCAGGCAGTGGGGAAGACCTGGGACATGTAGCTGTGTCGTACCCCCCTGTAGGCATTGCCGGAGTGGGCTGGCGTACGACAGTCCAGCGTAGGGGTGTGGATAATCACCCTGGGGCTCTGGGCGTGGTTAAGTGTTGGGCTTGCCAATGAAGTACCTGATGCGTGTGTCTCTGTTGTAGTGTCGGCGCCACCCGTCCCACAATGGACAAAGTTGCAATGTAACATGCCCCCGGAGTGCGGGCTCGGCCGAAGGAATAAATGAATGAGCGCAAGCCCGCTCGGGGTCCGGGATCATACATGCCAACTGTTGTGTGTGTATCGCTATTACCGCAGCATAAGCCAAAGGACTTGCCTCGACCGCATCGCGAGTTCAGCCAGCCATGAACTCTACTTCTGTGTCCGCCCTATCCTTACCATAGGCCTACACACACGTGGCCGCCCACCTTCAACGCACAACATCACAGTGTCGTTGTCAGGCTTGTGGACATGCGCAGACAGGCATGACAATGGTGTGCCGTAGGAGTGCAAGTGATGCAGCAGCGCACACAAGTAACGAGGCTCGGGGGGAAGGAGGAGCAGCAGTGAGGCTACGTAATACACATTGATGGCGCTCATTTGCTACAAGCAGTACATGTCAAACAGGAATCACTATGACACACATATCACACGCCAATCAACTAGTGAGCCTGCCAACACATCATGCAGAACCAACTATTGACTCATGTCTCTCTGCACTGTCACAGGTGATCAAGGATATGCACTCTGCCCTTGGATGATGACACCCCTCCGAGCCCCGAACACACAGGCCCAGAGGCAGTACAATTGGGCCCACAAACGCACCAGGGGCATCGTGGAACGCACATATGGCGTGTTGAAGTCACGTTTCAGGTGCCTGGACATCACAGGTGGAAGGCTCCTGTACAGCCCAGACATCGTGTGCAAGATGATCGTTGCATGTTGTGTGTTGCACAACATCTGTGTACGCACCAATGCCCCATGGTTACAAGTGCCAGATGCACCGGACGATGATGAGGAAGATGAGGCAGGTGGACCACACCCCACTGCAGCTGCAGCAGGAATAGCCCGTAGGAACAACATCATTGACAATTTCTTCACATGAGGACGTCACATTGTGACAGTCCTTAGCAATCATGCGACAGTACAAAATGACCACAGGCACAGCATGTGCAAATAAATTCATTACAACACATATTCCCTGAGTTTCTGTATGTGTGCTGCAGTGTGGCACAGGGATCAGGGACATGATCCAGAGTCATTGTGGGTGTGCAGTGTGCTCTACTTAATTGTGCATGTGTGCCATTGTGCTAATCTCCCCCCGTCCCCCCAGTCCCTGGTCGGTACTCACCCTGTTGATGTTGTGTCAGGTCATGTTGAGCAGTGTCCCGATCCCCAACTCCTGGCACCGTATCCCGACTGATGACTGTGGCCACCATTTTCTAAATGTCATCCAGCTCCTGGTGTGCCGCTGGTCCCCCACCTCCAATCTGAGTTGCTGCTTTCATGTTGGCATCGAGTTTCTTCTTGGTTTTGCCCTTCACATCATTCCAGCGCCTCTTGACCTCTTCCATTGTCCTCCTCGACACTCCGACTGCATTCACGTTGTTCACGATGGACTGCCATATTTCCGTTTGTGTTGCCGATGACACAGTGGAGGTGACAAACAGTTGTTGTTAGTGTTCTGTCACCTCCGTGACGAAGATCCGGTTTTCCTGCGGACTGAACCCCGTCTTCCTCTTCCTCTTCTCCTTGCCCTTCCCCGGGGTTCCTGGCTGGTCGTCTGTGGGGCTTGTGGGGTTCGCGTTATCCTCTGCACTCGGTCCGGGTGCGTCCATGGTGCTACGCAGTTACATTTTTGTATCTTTTTTTTTTCTCTGCTTTTATAGTGCATTTTCCCGCATGTCGCATGGGAATCGCAGGCCTGTCGCCGGTTATCGCTGATTTTTGTTTCGCGATTTGGGACATCGCAACTTTTTTCGCGTACTTGTTTTGCATTTTTTCGGCATCGCGTTAATTTTAACGCGGGCATTTGTCGCGTTATCGTGAGACTATCGCATGGTGCCGCTGGGTTGAGAATGCTGCGTTAACACGGTGTTATTTTCCCGCGATAGTCTGCGATGTGAGGAGTTGCGTTAAGCGAATTTGGCGATAGTTAGCACACGTTCTTGAGAATATCCCCCATAATGCAGTGTTTACAGTATGTGCGACTGGCTGCACTAAGCACACAATAAAATAGTCTTGTCTTTAAAGTCTGTGTGGGTCAAAATACACTGTGCGGTGCTGACTGTCTGCATTGCTGTACTTTGCAACTCCTGCCTGTAAAAAGCAGACGTTAAACAGTGACAGAACTGCTGTCTCGTCAGCGCATGCTCCTGCCTTGGTTAGCTGGCCTTTGCGTCGGGATGCTCGGTGGTCTACTCCCTGCCTCTTGCTGCAGCTGGTGGGGTAAGGGGTCTCTATAGAAGGCTGTGCCTTGGTGAGGCCTCTTGCGGAAACTGCTGAGCCAAGGCCTGCTGCCGCCACTTCTACTCTGAGTCCTAAGGATGCGCACTCTTACATGAGGGGTCCGGAGGCGCCTTCATGCATTTTTTCTGCGTTCTCCTAGTGGTCCATGATGTGGCTCCATTGAAAGTATGTGGTGTGCGCGACGTGGCTTGGAGACCTCCTGATGAAGTGTATGTAGTAGCCACCACTGCGGAGTGTTTGTCAGGAGTACAGAGGCAGACACCACTATTGTCAGGGCTCCAGGTTTACAAATGCCTTCATTTGTATACAATTGTCTCTTTTCTGATCTTCACTGCCACCAATCTCACTACAGTCAGTGGTGCCAGGCCTCTGGCTGTGATCTTCACTGCCACCACTCTCACTACGGTCAGTGGCATTAGGCCTCTGTCTGTGATCTCACTACGGTCAGTGGTTTAGGCCTCTGGCTGTGATCTTCCTTGCCACCACTCTCACTACGGTCAGTGGCGCCAGGCCTCTTGCTGTGATCTTCACTGCCACCACTCTCACCACAGTCAGTGGCTCCAGACATCTGGCTGTGATCTTTACTGCCACCACTCTCACTACAGTCAGTGGCGCCAGGCCTCTGGGTGTGATCTTCACTGCCACCACTCTCACTACGGTCAGTGGCGCCAGGCCTCTGGCTGTGATCTTCACTTCCACCATTCTCACTACGGTCAGTGGCGCCAGGCCTCTGGCTGTAGGCCTCTGGCTGTGATCTTCACTGCCACCACTCTCACTACGGTCAGTGGTTTAGGCCTCTGGCTGTGATCTTCGCAGCCACCACTCTCACTAAGGTCACTGGTGCCAGGCCTCAGGCTGTGATCTTCACTGCCACAACTCTCACTACGTTCAGTGGTGCCAGGCCTCTGGCTGTGATTTTCACTGCCACGACTCTCACTACGGTCAGTGGCGCCAGGCCTCTGGCTGTGATCTTCACTGCCACCACTCTCACTACGGTCAGTGGCGCCAGGCCTCTTGCTGTGATCTTCACTGCCACCACTCTCACCACAGTCAGTGGCTCCAGACATCTGGCTGTGATCTTTACTGCCACCACTCTCACTACAGTCAGTGGCGCCAGGCCTCTGGGTGTGATCTTCACTGCCACCACTCTCACTACGGTCAGTGGCGCCAGGCCTCTGGCTGTGATCTTCACTTCCACCATTCTCACTACGGTCAGTGGCGCCAGGCCTCTGGCTGTGATTTTCACTGCCACCACTTTCACTACGGTCAGTGGCGCCAGGCCTCTGGCTGTGATCCTCACTGCCACCACTCTCACTACGGTCAGTGGCGCCAGGCCTCTGGCTGTCGTCCTCACTGCCACCACTCTCACTACGGTCAGTGGCTCCAGACCTCTGGCTGTGACCTTTACTGCCACCACTCTAACTATGGTCAGTGGCACCAGGCCTCTGGCTGTAGGCCTCTGGCTGTAGGCCTCTGGCTGTGATCTTTACTGCCACCACTCTCACTATGGTCAGTGGTGCCAGGCCTCTGGCTGTGATCTTCACTGCCACCACTCTCACTACGTTCAGTGGCGCCAGGCTTCTGGCTGTGATCCTCACTGCCACCACTCTCACTACGGTCAGTGGCTCCAGATCTCTGGCTGTGATCTTTACTGCCACCACTCTCACTATGGTCAGTGGAGCCAGGCCTCTGGCTGTGATCCTCACTGCCACCACTCTCACTATGGTCAGTGGCACCAGGCATCAGGCTGTGATCTTCACTGACACCACTCTTTCTACGGTAGGCATCTGGCTGTGATCTTCACTGGCACCACTCTCACTATGAACAGTGGCTCCGGACCTCTGGCTGTGATCTTTACTGTGATCATACACCAAATACTCACTTGGGCCCATACATTCATACTATGCTAGCAATTTCCGCTGGTGAGTCAGTTGTACTCTTTATATCAAGTCCCTGCTACCAATTACTTTTCTGATTTGAAGAGTAATGACTTACCAATGGACCTCTATTAATTGGGAAGTTTAAAATGAGTGACATTCCTTGCAAATCATAATCCTGAAATAATCACTGAGTCAGGAAGTTTTAAAATGTTTATCTAAAGATTTAGCAGAGTAAAATACAGAGTCTCATGATACTTAATCGTATATCAAGGATGAAGCATTAATAATCGTATTAATGATCAATGACGGTTCCTCAGAAAGAAGAAGATAGAGACAGCAGCACAACTAAGGTTTGCATTTATATTTACCTATAAGTGTGAGAACCAAACCCCTTGGCCAAGGAGTTGGAAAGATAGGACCCAGGAAGGATAAAGAGCAAAGACCTCCTCCAGGTTCAGGACAGGACCGGTGACCTCTCTACCCAAGACGCCTGCGTCGTTCCCCTCTCTGGTACTTCGCTTCTCCTCGATTTCTCCCGTGTCTTCCTTCTAATGGATTCCGCCGCCCCCACCTCAGGACCTCTCTGGACAGCGGTTCAGTCTGCAATTGATCTCGAACCTCGAACTCCACTCCGCTTGGGCGTCCTAATGCTCCTGTGCTAACTAATTAGCTAATACTATATCTATTATACCCTTCTACGCCCATGTACCTCCCCTTAATGTTGCAGAATTATGGTTCCACTACTTCTGATTGGACGGGGACAGGGGGTTGATCCTCACACCATATTAATTTAATTCAATTTCTTTAAGTCCTTTGTTTTAAAATACCGCCCCTCACAATTAATACATTTGCTTTATTTCCCACCCGTCTCACGACAAAGTTTGTGACAATGTTTATATAAATTGTTTCTTTCCGGTAGGGACATCGTGGGTACAATAACGTTGGCCATCAGGTCACAGCCTTGGATGACGTCCAGGTTGACTTCATCCTTTCTTCTGGGTAACTTTGCAAGGCGCATGCGCAGAACCAGTGTCTCTCGAGTTTTCAATTCAACCAAAACCCAGGCCCATTTACGAACTAATAAAGTCAAAGAGGAAAATATTAATATCACAAATAAAATGTTTCACTGTATACCCACTCTTTCTACTCTATTCCCCTTTAATTATAAATTCTATTCCTCATTAATAGCATTAGAATACCACAGTTTTATTGCAACAAGTAAGCAAGCTGTAGCACGTGAAAACATTAAACAGCCATTTTAATACACACTGCGCAGAAGCAAGGATTTCCCTCCAAGCAAAGAAAGACGTCACACCATGTGATATGGTTGACACATGCGCAAAGAAGTTCCCGCGCTTTAGCGACCATTTTAGATTCGGACAAGCGTTATTCGTTAGTATAAACACATAGGCAAGCTTCCTTCTATTGGTAATGGTGTGTGCATTAGTTAGTACGAACACTACAAAGATTAATAAATTAATACTGTGAGAGGATTGCTTCCGAGCAAGTCTCATTTGTGAGTCCTTGCTCCATCAATCCCCTCTCTGATGGCGTTTCTGAGCCATCAAAATACTACCCACAATCAGATGCCAACTTTTATCATAAATTTGTCTCAGCTTCATTTTTACACTTTCTATTTTTCACATCTCCTTTCAGTTTCTTGTATAATTCACTTCTCAAATCTTCTAATTCAATTTCGTCAAACTTTCGCTTCTTTCCTTTTCCTGTCACATTATACGATTCATTCTTTCTACAACATTTGCACCATATTATTATTGATAGTACTATTATTGCTATTACTGCTAAGGGTACTAATATTTTACCTAGAAGTCCTTTCCCTACATTAGCAAACCAGGTACCAATTGACGTAATACTATTTGTCAATCTTTCCCATACACTATCAACTTCCAGTGGTTTTAGTTCCTTCTCAAGTTTAGTTATATTCTGTATATATGTTCCAATTTCTGCACTTTTATCAGGTATGTAAGTGTAACAGTGTTTCGTCTTCAATAATTTACAGACTCCACCCTCTTTTGCCAGTATTATATCAAGAGCAAGTCGATTTTGCATAACCATAGATCTAATCGCAACCATCTCTGCATTAATCATTAGAAATCCTCCAGCAGTGTCTGTTGATAATCTATCAACCACTGTAGATAATTTACATATTTTCCTTGAGTTCAGAATTATTCCCACTGATGGTATCAATGCACCGAATATATCACCTACAATTTCAGAAAAACTAGGGGCATATTAGCAAGACCCACGTTAAAATTATCGCCGCTTTAGCGGCAGGAAACTGCCGCTAAAACGGCGATAATGGGCTTGCTAATATGCGTTATGGAATTCAATAGAAGCCCAGGTTAGATGTGCAGGACATCTAACCTGGGCTTCTATTGGAATTCTATAACGCATATTAGCAAGCCCATTATCGCCGCTTTAGCGGCAGTTTCCTGCCGCTAAAACGGCGATAATTTTAACGTGGGTCTTGCTAATATGCCCCTAGCTCTTTTACTACGTGTTAATTCACTATTATTTTCATTGCTTCCAGTGTTTCTTTTTATGTGGTATATTTTTGGAAATACTATTCCAAAATAACAACTTCCATACCACCGTGCAGGAAGCCTAAAGTAAGCCTTATTCCCACACTCATAATAGATTCCAGGAAAAACTGAATCTGTTCCTCCTTTTAGTCCCCAACCTCCAAGAATTAAGAAATTATGATCACATTCACTGGTACCGATGAAAACATTGTTATAATCAGTCTTTAACTTATGTAAACAAATTTTTCCTGTCTTTACAAAATCCAGAGCCATAGCAGCTTGAGCCTTGCCAGGTGTATAACTACCCTCTTTCTCAGCCCAAGGTGGTAGATGAGCCTTATGCTCAGAAGCTTTCTTTTGAAAATCTTGTCTTCTATTTTCCACTAAATTCAGAAATATCTTTTCTTCTTCATGTAATGAGCATGTTAGATTGCTTCTATGTGCATGTGTTATGTCTATTGATTTCATTGTTAAAAAGAACTCTCCCATAAACTGTGCATCTTTACTACTAAGCACTGGATTCAAATTCTTCCGAATCGGAATTTCAGAGAATATCACATCTATATTTGAATAATAATACTGAAGTCGCCCTGTTCTATAAAATAAACTAGCTAATACACTACATGATATGCCATAAGTTAATGGCAAGTGATGATATGTTAACCCTTCTGCTACTGATTCGGGTAATTTCATACAAACATAACAATTACTAACCTCCATAGTATCTACATATTGAAACAATAGTTTTGTGAAAACATTTAAACTAGTGTCGTTATTTGTCACTTCATGATGTAGTTCTTGTTCATCTTCTGCTTTTAGTTCTACTCTATTACTTTTCAAGTTATCTGTTCTTGTCTTCGTTTCGTTGTTAATCTTTTTATCCATTATCATAAGGTAAGGAATTGCTACGATCACAACTAACCATACTATAAGCATTACTACTAGATTGCATATCCATATAGCACAGCATCTTTTACAACATTTCTGTTTTGGTCTCCCAGTAACCTTTTCATCATGCATTTTTAATAAGGAAGATTTCTCTTCTTTTCGTAACTTCAAGTCTCTTTTCTTTGTCAAGGTGGTTTTAATTCTTTCTCATAAGTCAGTTCTGTACTCGTTCCTTCGTCACCACTTTCACTTGACTCTGAGCTTTCGTAATCTTCAAGGATTATATAAGTCCAATCGGGACCTTTAAATTTGTTATTCACAAGTTTCAGTCTTTTGCTTTTTCGTCTTTCAATTCCACTTGTTTGTCCTGTTAGGCTTGTCACTTCATTTACTTGTTCTGGATCTTCACTTCTGGTTGTTATGTGGTATTTTACTCTTTTAATAACACTTGGCCAACGATCACCTTTTCTGACCTTTCTTGTTTGCACTGTCTCTTTGCTTTTTATTTCTCCTTCAGAAATTCTTTTATTTTCCAGTTGTGGCACAATTTCGTTTTCTTCTATTTCAGTTTCTTCTACTTGTTCCTTTTCAGGTCTTATTGTTTTCTCTTCAGCTGCTTCACTGTGAGTTTCCAGTAACTGACCTTGTTCGGGGTTTACGTCTTCATGCTTGTGATCCTCGTGATCTTCTTCTTGAGTGTTTCTCCCTAAATCTAACTGATTCTGATCAGGGCTTATTGCACTTTGTACTTCTGCAGCCTGACCGCGTTCTTCTAAACCTGTCTGTCCCTGCTCAAATTTTGTTGATTCGTTGTTGATTTGAGCCCAATTTCCTCTCCCCCTCTGGGCCTGCTCAGGTTCTTGTATTGTTTCTTCTTCTTCTTCCTGAGCTGCTTCTTCTTCACCTATCTGATCTTCTTCAATTTCTTCTAGATTTGCTTGACTTCTTGTTCTGTTATAAACTTCAGATATTTCCACCACCGGTATCCAGTCCTGACTTGTGCTCGGTTGTTCTTCTTCAGCTTCCCTTGAATCTTGAACCTGAGATTCTTCAGCTGGGCAACCTTCAGCTTCCTCAGTTATTGATGCTGTCTGAGGATTTTCATCTTCAGGGTCTGGTACTCTTTTGGTGTGACTTACATGAATCCAATTAGGATATCCTGCACATTTCACTGCTGTATTCGTGACTAATATGACCTGACGAGGTTCTTCCCACCTGGGTGATAAACACGTTTCTCTGGTGTGATGCTTCACAACCACCCAGTCTCCGGGATTTAGATCATGCTCTTGTTCTGGCTGCCTGGAAACTGCGTCTTTCCCAACCTGGCGAGAGACAGAACGCACTAGGTCAGCCAATCCTTTGCAATAATCCAAAACCATATCATCAGTTATATTCAGCAGTTTATTTGTAGGAACATGTGCTTGTCTCATTGCTCTTCCCATGATTATTTCGTGAGGACTCAATCCGGTATTTCTATCAGGAATGCTTCTGAGTCCCATCAAGACAAGTGGCAATGCATCCGGCCAATGTAACGCAGTTGATGCACACATTTTTGCCAGTATGGATTTTATTGTGCCATTCAATTGTTCAACCACTCCAGAAGCTTCTGGACGATATGCACAGTGCAGTTTTTGCTCAATTTGGAATGCTTCACAAATTATTCTAATCACATCACTGTTGAAGTGCCTTCCTCTATCTGATTCCAAAGTTACTGGAAAACCAAATCTAGGAATGAGTTCTCGGAGTAACAACTTTGCGACTGTAATACTGTCATTTCTCCTGGTAGGGTAAGCCTCCACCCATTTTGAAAACAGACACACTATGACAAGTACATATTTCAGTCCTCTACATGGTGGTAGTTGAATGAAATCTAGCTGCAATCTCACAAATGGACCTTCTGCCTTTCCGATCTTTCCAAACCCAATTACTCTTTTCCTTCCTGGATTATTCATTTGGCAAGTTAGACATCTCTGGCAAAGACTCTCTGCTACCGCCCTAAACCTTGGATTATACCAATTTTGTCTGAAGAGTCTAATCATTGCATCTCTCCCTACATGTGTGTCTCCATGATACATTCTAGCCATTTGTGAAATCAAACAGTCGGGCATAACTGGTCTGCCATCGGCATAAGTCCATACACCATCGTCTGCCCTTTGAGAACATCCCATTTTAATCCATGCATTTCTTTCACTCTCATCTGCATCATCTTGCAGTCTTTTCACATCATTCCATGTTTCAGGTGGTGCATACAGCATAAGTTGGCAGCTGATTCCCATCCTTTCAACCCTTTTATTTACTGACAACCTGTTTTTGGCACAGTGTTGAGCCACCAAATCTGCATATCTGTTACCGACTACCACCCAGTCATCTCCTGACTGGTGTGCGGCACACTTCACCACAGCCAATTCTTTTGGTGATTGTATTGCTTCCAACAGTTCCTTTACAAACTGTCCATTTTTAATGGGGGATCCTGAAGAAGTCATGAAATCCCTCTGCATCCATAATTGGCCAAAATCATGCACAACCCCGTAACCATATTGGCTATCTGTAAATACAGTTACTTTCTGGTTCTTCCCAATTTTGCACGCTTTAGTTAAAGCAATTAATTCAGCTATTTGTGCAGATTTTACTCCTGGTAAATAGGATGCTTCGACTATTCCAGTTAGTTCACATACTGCATATGCTGCAGTTAGTTTACCATCTTCATGCCTTTGGCATGAACCATCAACAAACAGTTCCCTGTCTAGTTTCCTGAGGGGTAGTTCCTGTATGTCAGGACGTGGTTTTGTGCACAATTCTGTGACATGTAAACAATCATGTTCCTCCTCATCGTCTTTAACTTCCTCATGATATGGATCTGGTAATAATGTAGCAGGGTTTACAATTGTGCACCTGACAATAGTTACATTTTCAGCACCTAAAATTATTCTTTCATATTTAGTCAGCCGACTAGGAGTAAGATGCTGAGTTCTTGTTCTTGTCAACAGAATCACAACTGAGTGTGGAACAAACACCTTTACAGGATGTCCCATTACAATTGATTCACTCTGCTCAATGCTCAAACAGGTAGCAGCTACTGCTTTCAAGCAACCTGGCAACGCTGCTGCCACTGGGTCCAACGTAGCAGAAAAATATGCTATAGGACGTCTGTCCAACCCATGTCTTTGGGTTAGGACTGAAAGTGCACAATTTTCTCTTTCATGACAGAATAATGCGAATTTTCTTTTATAATCAGGCATGCCTAGGGCAGGTGCTGCACACAAAGCATTTCTCAATTTTACAAAAGCTCCTACGCTCTCGTCATCTCACGCAACTGGGTCCTTTGCCTTCTTTTTCGTCATTTGAATTAATGGCTTTGCTAGCAGAGAAAACCCTAGTATCCATTGACGACAATAACCCACTATTCCAAGAAACATTCTCACTTCTTGTTGGGAGACAGGCATTTGCATTTTCTTGATTAATTTTACTCTTTCAGAGGTTATCCTTCTTTTTCCCCTCTCGATTTGGTGTCCTAGATACTTAACTGCTGTTGTACAGAACTGCAACTTTTGAGGTGAAACTTTATGCCCTTCTTCAGCTAAATGATTTAATAATGCGATGGAGTCAACAACACAGTCCTCTCTAGTGTTAGATGCCACCAGTAAATCATCTATATATTGTACTAGGACTGAGCTTCCTGGCATTACTAGTTTCTCTAGACACTTTTTCAATATCTGATTAAAGATGGAAGGACTTTCCGTGTACCCCTGCGGATCACGATTCCATGCATAGACCTTGTTCTCAAATTTAAATGAAAATAGATACTGACTATCTGGGTGTAATGGTATTGAAAAGAATGCTTGGCATAAATCAATCACTGTAAACCATCCTGCACTCCAGGGAATCTGGTATAGAATCACGGCAGGATTTGGCACTATGGGACAACAAGGTTCCACAATCTTATTTATTTTGCGTAAATCCTGAACAATCCTATACTTTCCACTAGGTTTCTTCAAGCCCATGATTGGTGAATTACAAGGGCTACTCATTACTTCCTTTAGTATGCCTTGTTTTATCATTCTGTTAATTTCTTCAATGACTCCTGCTTTTACTTCGGCACTCATTTTGTACTGTCTAGTATTTGGGAAAATTGCACCTTCTTTCACAGTAATTTTAACTGGGTCTATTTTGGCCATAAGTCCTACTTCTTTTCCCGTGAAATCCCATACCATGGAATTTAATGTTTTTAATTCTTCTGGCAACTTGTCTTTTGTTATCAAAGAGAACATTTCATCTACTTCTGTACCTTGCTTTGCAATCATAAATTTATATACATGATCTTCATCCGGGGTCTGAATTGCAACACCATCCGGTGTGCAGAAAATGGTGCAGTTCATTTTACACAACAAATCTCGGCCTAATAAATTTACTGGACTGGAATCACATACTACAAATTGATGCATTTCTCTAAAATTTCCAATTTTTACTTTCATTGGTTCGGTAAGAGGTGTTCTAATCTTTCGATTAGCTACACCCACAACTTGAATAGCTTCTCCAGAGAGAGGAAGGTCTGGGATGTCTGCTGTTCTTACAGTAGACCTGGTAGCGCCAGTGTCCAAAAGGAAAGTAATATCATTACCTTTCACATTTCCTTCAACATATGGACCTGACTGATCTAACGGTAAGGATGCACCAAGTACGCACTCCTTCTTCCCCTCTCCTAGGCACCGTCATTGCCCATATGGACAGAAATCATCCTGTAAAAGGAATTGTGAGGTTACATAATCATTCTTACCGCTTCCTCCTTGATATCCGACTTCTGTACCGTGCTTTGCTCTGCTTACATTACCCTGCATAGGTGCAAGTGGCAACTGACTCTGAGGATTTACACCTTGCGGTGAGTCATTCTGCGTCTGTAGGTTTAAATTTTGATTTGGGCCATTATTATTCCGCATCTTTTTACATTCATTCTTCCAATGCCCCAATTTTCCGCACCCATGACATGGAAACTTCTTTTTAGCCTCTTCTCTACTCATTCGTCCTCTTATTTTTCCTCCATTCCCAGTGTCACCACTCGTTCCAGAATCTTTTCCCTGATTATCACTTGGATTATCCAAATTAATTCCTTGTCGCTCAGCCATTTTCACCTGAGCCCACATCACTTTCTCTTGTAGTTTCTTGTGCCTATCCTCAATATCATCTCCACAGTATTTCGCATATTTCAAAATCTCATCAATCGGCTTCCCTTGCCAGCACAACATGTGCTGCTTAATCATCTGACAAATTTCTGGTTTTAATCCATAAACAAATCGGTAGACAAATTGACTCATGTTTTTATCTCCAATATCCTCAAATCCACTATACTGTTTGAATACCTGCAATAAACGTTCATAATAGGCATGTACCGATTCACTGGCTTCTTGGGTAGTTCTGTCTATTTTTACCCAATCTGTTTCCTTTGGTGGTATTTTCCCTTTCAGGTAAGTTATTACCTGCTGATACTTTTTCATTACATCACTTGACGGGGCACCTGTCTTTGGATCTCTAGGATACTCTTCACTTGGCCAATCAACTGTGATTTTACAATCTGTCCATAAATTGGTAGGTACCACTATGTCGAACAAACCATCCAAATCCTTTAACAAAACCTTTGACACCTTCACAAACCTTTCAACTTGCTTGTACCATTCTATTGGTTTTTCTCTCAATTTTGGAAAATCATTCGTAAATGATAAAATATCCTGTCTGCTCCATGGGACATGTACATATCCTCCTCCTGGAACTTCTCGCATCGGGTACATTTGATCTCCTTTCCCTGCTTCCTTCATTAAATATTCTGAAGTGGTTTTACTATATCTTGCCTCTTCCTTTTTCTTGGTCCATCTACTTTTCCATTTCTCTAGGTCTCCCCATTTCTGTAACACTGTCATTAATTCCTTTACTTGTAATTTTCGACCAGAGGCATTCATGTTTTCTAAATCTTTATCAGAAAAATCTGCTCTATAGGGTTTCTGTAATACCTTTGACTTTCCTATTTCAATTCCCATCTGTAAGGCCAAATCTGATAATTTTTCATGAAATATTTTTACATTTCTAGTGATGCTTCTGCATACAAATAATAGCTCTTCTTCATCGTAAGTATTTAGACGATCTACTCCTACATTTCCTGCTATCATTTCTTCTAATTCAACCTTTAATTTGTAAATGTCCATAATCTTTGGAGGTGAATTCTGTTTGTCTGATCCTTGTGCCCATCTTTCTAAATCTTCTGGTGTGACTACTGTGGCACTTTTGGTCCCTGATGAGGTTACTATGTTTACATCTTTTGAACAACCAGGTGTTATTCTTCTAGGAGTACTATTTATGGATCCTCGAATAGGCAAATCCATTAAAGATATCATAGATTCACAATCACTAAATTGATCATCAATTATTACAGGATCTGGTTTTGGAATTTCTACAGACGTAGGCATTGCTACTGGTTTCGGATAACTTACTTTGTCACCATATAAGGGAACCACTGGACCAATTATTACAGGTATGGTCAGCGAATCAGGATGAACACTTAGGGGCCGATTCCGATTCGGGCCGGAAATCTCTCCGACCGAGCCGGACTCGGAGAGATTTCCGACCGAATCGGACCCTAGCAGTCAGACCGTACGAGTACGATGCGCACGTATGCCATCGGA
This sequence comes from Calotriton arnoldi, assembly GCA_963921515.1. Lineage (NCBI taxonomy): Eukaryota > Metazoa > Chordata > Amphibia > Caudata > Salamandridae > Calotriton > Calotriton arnoldi. The sequence continues at coordinate 714,317 of CAWUFW010007651.1, read as the reverse complement.
CTCGATTCGGTCGGACTCCCATTGAAGTCAATGGGAGCCAGTTGTACGACGCGTACACGGGCTCCCATTGACTCAATGGGCACGACGCGAACAAGGGCGCCCTACAGCGTGTTCGCGTCGATGCGGGTCGCACCGTACACACACGTGTAGGGGGGACCCATGGCTCCCCCCTGTGTGCGACTCGCGTGCCTACGCTTCCAGGGGGGTCCGACACGGACCCCCAAAGTGCGGCTCCGACAGCTCCTTGGAGCCGGACTGCGCGAGTCGGTCGGAGCGGTCGCGATGCGCATCGTACTTACCCGGCCGGGGAACGTCTCCATTGCGCGGTGCGAGTCGTGTCCGTGCGAGTCGGTCGGAGCGGTCGGGTCCTGCGAACGAGTCGGTCGGAGATTTCGCGAGCGCACGCATCGTATGCGCTCGCCCGGACGCGCGTACGATTCGGTCGGGAAATAGGGCTCCGAATCGGATCAGGTAATGCCGAATCCGATTCGGAGCCCTACCGGCCGAGATCGGAATCGGCCCCTTAATTGTGTTATTTTCTGTATTAAATCTGCTCTGTTTTTATCTATTGCTTCCTTTTCCTTATCATGAAGTACCCTACTAACTGGGGGATTATGCAATACTTGCGGTACTAATGGTGTCTTTAATAGTGGTGCACTTGGGGTGCATCCACTTGTTCCTTCTTGATATGGTGGCGGGTTCTTTAATAATTCTTCCATAAATTCATCTTCAGAATCTCCAAATCTAGTCAAGTGTTTTGTCTTTTCAGTGCATTTATTCCCTGACGATTCTTCTGCCATTAATATGGGATATAAACCTTCTGTAAGCATCGCTCTTCTCCACTGTTTCATCTGACCGTCCCTTGATTCATTTTGGTATCTAGGGAAGAATCCCCTATAACCCCTATTACTTCTGGATCGGTCGCGTTCGCATGCCTCAGTTTCCCACTCTTCTAAGGCTTCATATTGAGTTAATCTTGGTCTAGGTTCTAAGTCATTCATTCTTAATCTCAAATTTTGAAGAATTCTCCCATTAAAAGTACCATTTTCGGGGAATGCTAATATTCCATCATTTTTGGTATATTCTATCCAATTTTCTAACCATACGCAAGTATGATAACCTCTCTCCATCATCATGAATGAAGCGGGCGTTTTAGCTGGTGGAATGATAATTCCTTCTCTAGTTTTGATTGGTTTATCTTTTCTGAAATAATTCTTAATCTTTTGTAGAACTGTCTCTTTTCTCTTTTCTCCATACATTTTGGGCAAATATCTATGTATCGAATTATATTCTGCAAATTCTAGGAATCTCCTGTCTGGACGAGTTCCTATTAAAGTCGGATCGTGTTTCAACATATAATTTTCACTGTCCACTAAGATTTCGAATTCTATCCTACCAACCAATTAAATTCCAACTAACATTTGTCTCTGAACCAATCCTAGCGCGGCTTTTCAGTGACGTCTATCTGACGACCCCTCCTTTACAATCTGCGCTTTTCTGTCCTTCGCTGTTTCAACCAATCCCAGCGCGACACCTATGATGTCAGTATTACTCCTGACTACTGACCCCTCCTTTACAAGAGTCTTTTCACGCCCTCTGTTTCAACCAATCCCAGCGCGGCGTTTGTGACGTCAGCTTCCTCTCCGGCAGCTGACCCTCCCTTTACAAAAATGTACGCAAAATTTTTTATTCTCTCTATACTTTTATTTTAAAAATTCAATAACAACATAAAACATTCGCTATTGTGTCAGTTTCGCTAACTTGAAAGGATAGATTCTCTCACTTCTTAGTAAAACCCTTCCGTTTACTAATCATACACTACGAGTAAAACACTTCCGTTTACTCTTCACTTAAGCTCCGGAAATACCTGCTACTTCTTCAATATTACCCTTTTTAGGTGATATAACATCAATTTTCACCAGTGTATTCCTTTGCTATTACTCACACACACAGAGTCCCTAACAAGTACTGATAGCCCTGCTTAACTTTTCAGTACTGTTTCTGCCTGACAGATAACCTCACTGCAGTATGGCTTCCACTTACCATCCGCTATTCTTTTCCCCGGGGATTTTCTAGACAACAATAAAACAGACTTTAAACACATGGATGTTAGTTTATAAATATAAAATTCTCATTACCCAATTAATAAAGTATAACCCTAACCATCCTCTGCTAGCCAGAAAACTGATCCAGCGGGTTTACTAGCAACAAGCATTCATACACCAAATACTCACTTGGGCCCATACATTCATACTATGCTAGCAATTTCCGCTGGTGAGTCAGTTGTACTCTTTATATCAAGTCCCTGCTACCAATTACTTTTCTGATTTGAAGAGTAATGACTTACCAATGGACCTCTATTAATTGGGAAGTTTAAAATGAGTGACATTCCTTGCAAATCATAATCCTGAAATAATCACTGAGTCAGGAAGTTATAAAATGTTTATCTAAAGATTTAGCAGAGTAAAATACAGAGTCTCATGATACTTAATCGTATATCAAGGATGAAGCATTAATAATCGTATTAATGATCAATGACGGTTCCTCAGAAAGAAGAAGATAGAGACAGCAGCGCAACTAAGGTTTGCATTTATATTTACCTATAAGTGCGAGAACCAAACCCCTTGGCCAAGGAGTTGGAAAGATAGGACCCAGGAAGGATAAAGAGCAAAGACCTCCTCCAGGTTCAGGAAAGGACCGGTGACCTCTCTACCAACGACGCCTGCGTCGTTCCCCTCTCTGGTACTTCGCTTCTCCTCGATTTCTCCCGTGTCTTCCTTCTAATGGATTCCGCCGCCCCCACCTCAGGACCTCTCTGGACAGCGGTTCAGTCTGCAATTGATCTCGAACCTCGAACTCCACTCCGCTTGTGCGTCCTAATGCTCCTGTGCTAACTAATTAGCTAATACTATATCTATTATACCCTTCTACGCCCATGTACCTCCCCTTAATGTTGCAGAATTATGGTTCCACTACTTCTGATTGGACGGGGACAGGGGGTTGATCCTCACACCATATTGATTTAATTCAATTTCTTTAAGTCCTTTGTTTTAAAATACCGCCCCTCACAATTAATACATTTGCTTTATTTCCCACCCGTCTCACGACAAAGTTTGTGACAATGTTTATATAAATTGTTTCTTTCCGGTAGGGACATCAGGTCACGGCCTTGGACGACGTCCAGGTTGACTTCATCCTTTCTTCTGGGTAACTTTGCAAGGCGCATGCGCAGAACCAGTGTCTCTCGAGTTTTCAATTCAACCAAAACCCAGGCCCATTTACGAACTAATAAAGTCAAAGAGGAAAATATTAATATCACAAATAAAATGTTTCACTGTATACCCGCTCTTTCTACTCTATTCCCCTTTAATTATAAATTCGATTCCGCATTAATAGCATTAGAATACCACAGTTTTATTGCAACAAGTAAGCAAGCTGTAGCACGTGAAAACCTTAAGCAGCCATTTTAATACACACTGCGCAGAAGCAAAGATTTCCCTCCAAGCAAAGAAAGACGTCACACCATGTGATATGGTTGACACATGCGCAAAGAAGTTCCCACGCTTTAGCGGCCATTTTAGATTCGGACAAGCGTTATTCGTTAGTATAAACACATAGGCAAGCTTCCTTCTATTTGTAATGGTGTGTGCATTAGTTAGTACGAACACTACAAAGATTAATAAATTAATACTGTGAGAGGATTGCTTCCGAGCAAGTCTCATTTGTGAGTCCTTGCTCCATCACTGCCACCACTCTCACTACGGTCAGTGGAGCCAGGCCTCTGGCTGTGATCTTCACTGCCACCACTCTCACTACGGTCAGTGGCGCCAGTCCTCCGGCTGTGATCTTCGCTGCCATCACTCTCACTAAGGTCAGTGGTGCCAGGCCTCTGGCTGTGATCTTCACTGCCACTACTAACACTACGGTCAGTGGCTCCAGGCCTCTGACTGTGATCTTCACTGCCACTACTCTCACTACGGTCAGTGGCGTTAGGCCTCTGGCTGTGATCTTCACTGCCACCACTCTCACTACGGTCAGTGGCACCAGGCATCTGGCTGTGATCTTCACTGCCACCACTCTCACTACGGTCAGTGGCGCCAGGCCTCTGGCTGTGAAATTTACTGCCACCACTCTCATTATGGTCAGTGGCGCCAGGCCTCTGGCTGTGATCTTCACTGCCACCACTCTCACTACGGTCAGTGGTGTCAGGCCTCTGGCTGTGGCCTCTGGCTGTGATCTTCACTGCCACCACTCTCACTACGGTCAGTGGCACCAGGCCTCCTGCTGTGATCTTCACTGCCACCACTCTCACTACGGTCAGTGGTGCCAGGCCTCTGGCTGTGAACTTTACTGTCATCACTCTCACTATGGTCAGTGGCGCCAGGCCTCTGGCTGTGATCTTCACTGCCACCACTCTCACTGCGGTCAGTGGAGCCAGGCCCCTGGCTGTGACCTTCACTGCCACCACTCTCACTACGGTCAGTGGCTACCGACCTCTGGCTGTGATCATTACTGCCACCACTCTCACTACAGTCAGTGGCGCCAGCCCTCTGGCTCTGACCTTTACTGCCACCACTCTCACTACGGTCAGTGGCGCCAGGCCTCTGGCTGTAGGCCTCTGGCTGTGATCTTCATTGCCACCACTCTTACTACGGTCAGTGGCGCCAACCCTCAGGCTGTGACTTTCACTGCCACCACTATCACTACGGTCAGTGGCTCCAGACCTCTGTCTCTGACCTTTACTGCCACCACTCTCACTACGGTCAGTGGCGCCAGGCCTCTGGCTGTGATCTTCACTGCCACCACTCTCACTATGGTCAATGGTGCCAGGCCTCTGGCTGTGATCTTCACTGCCACCACTCTCACTACGGTCAGTGGCGCCAGGCCTCAGGCTGTGATCTTCGCTGCCACCACTCTCACTACGGTCAGTGGCGCCAGGCCTCCGGCTGTGAACTTCGCTGCCATCACTCTCACTAAGGTCAGTGGTGCCAGGCTTCCGGCTGTGATCTTCACTGCCACCACTCTCACTACGGTCAGTGGCGCCAGGCCTCTGGCTGTAATCTTCACTGACACCACTCTTACTATGGTAGGCCTCTGGCTGTGATCATCACTGCCACCACTCTCACTACGGTCAGTGGCGCCAGGACTCTGGCTGTGATCTTCACTGCCACCACTCTCACTACAGTCAGTGGCGCCAGGCCTCTAGCTGTGATCTTCACTGCCACCACTCTCACTACGGTCAGTGGCGCCAGGCCTCTGGCTGTGATCTTCAATGCCACCACGCTCACTATGGTCAGTGGCGCCAGGCCTCTGGCTGTGATCCTCACTGCCACCACTCTCACTATGGTCAGTGGCGCCAGGCCTCTGGCTGTGATCCTCACTGCCACCACTCTCACTACGGTCAGTGGCTCCAGACCTCTGGCTGTGTTCTTTACTGCCACCACTCTCACTATGGTCAGTGGTGCCAGGCCTCTGGCTGTAGGCATCTGACTGTGATCTTCACTGCCACCAATCTCACTACGGTCAGTGGCGCCAGGCCTCTGGCTGTGATCTTCGCTGCCACCACTCTCACTACGGTCAGTGGTGCCAGGCCTCAGGCTGTGATTTTCGCTGCCACCACTCTCACTACTGTCAGTGCCGCCAGGCCTCTGGCTGTGATCTTGGCTGCCACCACTCTCACTACGGTCAGTGGAGTTAAGCTTCTGGCTCTGATCTTCGCTGCCACCACTCTCACTACGGTCAGTGGTGCCAGGCTTCAGGCTGTGATCTTCGCTGCCACCACTCTCACTATGGTCAGTGGTGCCAGGCCTCTGGCTGTGATTTTCACTGCCACCACTCTCACTACAGTCAGTGGCGCCAGGCCTCTGGCTGTGATATTCACTGCCAACACTCTCACTACGGTCAGTGGCTCCAGGCCTCTGGCTGTGATCTTTACTGCCACCACTCTCACTACGGTCAGTGGAGCCAGGCCTCTGGCTGTGATCTTCACTGTCACCACTCTCACTACGGTCAGTGGTGCCAGACCTCCGGCTATGATCTTCGCTGCCATCACTCTCACTAAGGTCAGTGGTGCCAGGCCTCTGGCTGTGTTCTTCTCTGCCACTACTAACACTACGGTCAGTGGCTCCAGGCCTCTGACTGTGATCTTCACTGCCACTACTCTCACTACGGTCAGTGGCGTAAGGCCTCTGGCTGTGATCTTCAGTGCCACTAACCTCACTACGGAAGGCCTCTGGCTGTGATCTTCACTGCCACCACTCTCACTACGGTCAGTGTCGCCAGGCCTGTGATCTTCACTGCCACCACTCTCACTATGGTCAGTGATGCCAGGCCTCTGGCTGTAATCTTCACTGCCACCACTCTCACTACGGTCAGGAGTGCCAGGCCTCTGGCTGTAATCTTCACTGACACCACTATTACTACGGTAGGCCTCTGGCTGTGATCATCACTGCCACCACTCTCACTACGGTCAGTGGCGCCAGGCCTCTGGCTGTGATCTTCACTGACACCACTCTCACTACGGTCAGTGGCGCCAGGCCTCTGGCTGTGATCTTCACTCCCACCACTCTCATTACGGTAGGCCTCTGGCTGTGATCTTCACTGCCACCACTCTCACTACGGTCAGTGGTGCCAGGCCTCTGGCTGTGATCTTCGCTGCCATCACTCTGACTAAGGTCAGTGGTGCCAGGCCTCTGGCTGTGATCTTCACTGCCACTACTAACACTACAGTCAGTGGCTCCCGGCCTCTGACTGTGATCTTCACTGCGACTACTCTCACTACGGTCAGTGGTGTTAGGCCTCTGGCTGTGATCTTCACTGCCACCACTCTCACTACGCTCAGTGGCGCCAGGCCTCTGGCTGTGATCTTCACTGCCACCACTCTCACTACGGTCAGTGGTGCCAGACCTCTGGCTGTGAACTTTACTGTCACCACTCTCACTATGGTCAGTGGCGCCAGGCCTCTGGCTGTGATCTTCACTGCCACCACTCTCACTGCGGTCAGTGGAGCCAGACCACTGGCTGTGATCTTCACTGCCACAACTCTCACTACGGTCAGTGGCTCCAGACCTCTGGCTGTGATCTTTACTGCCACCACTCTCACTACAGTCAGTGGTGCCAGGCCTCTGGCTGTAGGCCTCTGGCTGTGATCTTCATTGCCACCACTCTCACTACGGTCAGTGGCGCCAGGCCTCTGGCTGTGACATTCACTGCCACCACTATGACTACGGTCAGTGGCTCCAGACCTCTGGCTCTGACCTTTACTGCCACCACTCTCACTACGGTCAGTGGTGCCAGACCTCTGGCTGTGAACTTTACTGTCACCACTCTCACTATGTTCAGTGGCGCCAGGCTTCTGGCTGTGATCTTCACTGCCACCACTCTCACTGCGGTCAGTGGAGCCAGACCACTGGCTGTGATCTTCACTGCCACAACTCTCACTATGGTCAGTGGCTCCAGACCTCTGGCTGTGATCTTTACTGCCACCACTCTCACTACAGTCAGTGGTGCCAGGCCTCTGGCTGTAGGCCTCTGGCTGTGATCTTCATTGCCACCACTCTCACTACGGTCAGTGGCGCCAGGCCTCTTGCTGTGACATTCACTGCCACCACTATGACTACGGTCAGTGGCTCCAGACCTCTGGCTCTGACCTTTACTGCCACCACTCTCACTGCGGTCAGTGGCGCCAGGCCTCTGGCTGTAGGCCTCTGGCTGTGATCTTCACTGCCACCACTCTCACTACGGTCAGTGGAGCCAGACCCCTGGCTGTGATCTTTACTGCCACAACTCTCACTACGGTCAGTGGCTCCAGACCTCTGGCTGTGATCTTTACTGCTACCACTCTCACTACAGTCAGTGGTGCCAGGCCTCTGGCTGTAGGCCTCTGGCTGTGATCTTCATTACCACCATTCTCACTACTGTCAGTGGCGCCAGGCCTCTGGCTGTGACTTTCACTGCCACCACTATGACTACGGTCAGTGGCTCCAGACCTCTGACTCTGACCTTTACTGCCACCACTCTCACTACTGTCAGTGGCGCCAGGCTTCTGGCTGTGGTCTTCACTGCCACCACTCTCAATACGGTCAGTGGCACCAGGCCTCTGGCTGTGATCTTCACTGCCACCACTCTCACTACGGTCAGTGGCGCCAGGCCTCAGGCTGTGATCTTCGCTGCCACCACTCTCACTGCGGTCAGTGGAGCCAGACCACTGGCTGTGATCTTCACTGCCACAACTCTCACTACGGTCAGTGGCTCCAGACCTCTGGCTGTGATCTTTACTGCCACCACTCTCACTACAGTCAGTGGTGCCAGGCCTCTGGCTGTAGGCCTCTGGCTGTGATCGTCATTGCCCCCACTCTCACTACGGTCAGTGTCGCCAGGCCTCTGGCTGTGACATTCACTGCCACCACTATGACTACGGTCAGTGGCTCCAGACCTCTGGCTCTGACCTTTACTGCCACCACTCTCACTACGGTCAGTGGTGCCAGACCTCTGGCTGTGAACTTTACTGTCACCAGTCTCACTATGTTCAGTGGCGCCAGGCCTCTGGCTGTGATCTTCACTGCCATCACTCTCACTGCGGTCAGTGGCGCCAGGCCTCTGGCTGTGATCTTCACTGCCACCACTCTCACTACGGTCAGTGGCGCCAGGCCTCTGGCTGTGATCTTCACTGCCACCACTCTCACTACGGTCAGTGGTTTAGGCCTCTGGCTGTGATCTTCGCTGCCACCACTCTCAGTACGGTCAGTGGCGCCAGGCCTCTGGCTGTGATCTTCACTGCCACCACTCTCACTACGGTCAGTGGCGCCAGGCCTCTGGCTGTGATCTTCACTGCCACTACTCTCACTACGGTTCGTGGCGCCAGGCCTCTGGCTGTGATCTTCACTGCCACCACTCTCACTACGGTCAGTGGTTTAGGCCTCTGGCTGTGATCTTCGCTGCCACCACTCTCAGTACGGTCAGTGGCGCCAGGCCTCTGGCTGTGATCTTCACTGACACCACTCTCACTACGGTCAGTGGCGCCAGGCCTCTGGCTGTGATCTTCACTGCCACTACTCTCACCACGGTCAGTGGCGCCAGGCCTCTGGCTGTGATCTTCGCTGCCACCCCTCTCACTACGGTCAGTGGCGCCAGGCCTCTGGCTGTGATCTTCGCTGCCACTACTCTCACTACTGTCAGCGGCGCCAGGCCTCTGGCTGTGATCTTCACTGCCACCACTCTCAGTACGGTCAGCGGCGCCAGGCCTCTGGCTGTGATCTTCACTGCCACCACTCTCACTACGGTCAGTGGCCCCAGGCCTCTGGCTGTGATCTTCACTGCCACCACTCTCACTACGGTCAGCGGCGCCAGGCCTCTGGCTGTGATCTTCACTGCCACCACTCTCACTACGGTCAGTGGCGCCAGGCCTCTGGCTGTGATCTTCACTGCCACCACTCTCAGTACGGTCAGTGGCGCCAGGCCTCTGGCTGTGATCTTCACTGCTACCACTCTCAATACGGTCAGTGGCTCCAGGCCTCTGGCTGTGATCTTCACTGCCACCACTCTCACTACGGTCAGTGGCGCCAGGCCTCTGGCTGTGATCTTCACTGCCACCACTCTCACTACGGTCAGTGGCGCCAGGCCTCTGGCTGTGATCTTCACTGCCACCACTCTCACTACGGTCAGTGGCGCCAGGCCTCTGGCTGTGATCTTCACTGCCACCACTCTCACTACGGTCAGTGGCGCCAGGCCTCTGGCTGTGATCTTCACTGCCACTACTCTCACTACGGTCAGTGGCGCCAGGCCTCTGGCTGTGATCTTCACTGCCACCACTCTCACTACGGTCAGTGGCGCCAGGCCTCTGGCTGTGATCTTCACTGCCACCACTCTCAGTACGGTCAGTGGCGCCAGGCCTCTGGCTGTGATCTTCACTGCCACCACTCTCACTACGGTTAGTGGCGCCAGGCCTCTGGCTGTGATCTTCACTGCCACCACTCTCACTACGGTCAGTGGCGCCAGGCCTCTGGCTGTGATCTTCACTGCCACTACTCTCACCACGGTCAGTGGCGCCAGGCCTCTGGCTGTGATCTTCACTGCCACCACTCTCACTACGGTCAGTGGCGCCAGGCCTCTGGCTGTGATCTTCACTGCCACCACTCTCACTACGGTCAGTGGCGCCAGGCCTCTGGCTGTGATCTTCACTGCCACTACTCTCACTACGGTCAGTGGCGCCAGGCCTCTGGCTGTGATCTTCACTGCCACCACTCTCACTATGGTCAGTGGCGCCAGGCCTCTGGCTGTGATCTTCACTGCCACCACTCTCACTACGGTCAGTGGCGCCAGGCCTCTGGCTGTGATCTTCACTGCCACTACTCTCACCACGGTCAGTGGCGCCAGGCCTCTGGCTGTGATCTTCACTGCCACCACTCTCACTACGGTCAGTGGCGCCAGGCCTCTGGCTGTGATCTTCACTGATGTCAGCCCTCCTGCTAGAACCGCTCTTCTTCGCCCCCTCCATAGCGCTGCTGTTGTCACATTGTCAGCTAGAGTCACTGTTGTCAGCACATTCCTTGTGGTCGCTTCTATTGAGACTCCCGACAGTGTCCGTGTTGTTAGTTTTACCTCTAGAGTCATTATGGCTGTGTCTCACTGTGCACTCAATGCCTGCTGCCTTCTCACAATGTTCACATGCTCAGTCCCATTAGGGTACTCGCTGCTGTCAGGCCTCGTGCTGCACTCACTCCTGCCAGAGCTGTTGCAGCTCTCATTGCACACGTTGCATTCAGACCACTCTATGGCTTCATTTATCTCAGGCTTCCAGCCACAGCCGACATTTCTAAGGCTCCCAATAGAATCCGATTTGTCAGACCTCCCTCCTCGTGTATTGTCGTCAAGTGTCCTACGAGAGCCACTGTAGCTAATGTCACTATTGCCAGACATTTCGATAGAGTTGTTTTCATCAGACAGGAAGTTGTTGCCACTGTTGTCAGGCCTCTTCCTGCCACCATTACAGATAATCAGGAAAAAAAGGGGAGTTGGGCCCAAGGGGCAAGGTACAGGCTGGGCCGTAGAACTATATTAAACAAAAGGATGGGCCTGGACCTTACTTGCTTTGTGAACGTGATCTAAATTTGCACTATGGCCAAACACATTGCTTTTTGTTTGAACCGGTATTTTATTTATACCTTTTTTATTTCAGAAAATTTCGTTTTTTTCTCTTTGTTCAATCATAAAAAAGACAAGGGTCTAATTATATCCAAATTCCATACATTCATAAGACAATCATTGTGCACATTGTGAATACACATAAGTGATACATCCTTTTGTTTAATACACCATTACAGATAATGGCACTGATTTCAGACCTATTGGCAATGGTAGTGTTGTTAGGCCTGCTGACACTGGGATGGCCACCATGCCTGGTGCTACAGCCATGTTTGTCAGGACCCTTGCTGTGCTCGCTGTTAGGCACCACACACAAGTCCCTACTGTCGTGCCCCATGCTGCGCTCACCACTGTTCAACCTTACGGTTTCAGGCCTCTCGGTAGAGTCAAGATTGTCAGACCTCGGACTACAGTCCCTGCTGTCAGTCACCATATTGCAGTCCCTGTTGTCAGTCCACCAGCTACACCCGCTACCTACTGCCATCCGCCATTGTGCATTCACAGGTACACTCGCTGCTGTAAGGCTCTCGGATGGCATCATTGCTGTCAGCCATCAAGCTCCACCTTCTCTGGCCATATCTTCAGATGGAAGATCTGATAAGGCGTCTCTTGGCGAGAGACTTCCTTGTGGGAGATCTCCTAGATCATGGGTACTCACAAACTTTTTCTCGGGGGCCAAAAGTACAGTCTGGTTTGTCGCCGAGGGCCGCACTAATGGGCCTGCGGGTGGGGGCGGGGCTATTAGATCAAAAAAAGAAACACCCCCACACACACACAATCACCACCATTTAAAAAAAAAAATTAACTGGATACAGAATAGGGAGGCTGATTTTACACTTTAAAAAGAGATGTGGAGTGACATGGAGAGTTAGGGACAGGGTCAAACTGGGACACAAAATAAAAGTGTCCCCCTTTAGTAAAGTAGAAAACTAAAAACAGGTCCCAATACAACAAATTGAGACAGATTTTATTTAGTAAAGACATGCTGTATAAGTTTTTTGCAAGGTATGGAAGACTGCATAGCTTTGAGCTTGCTGCACACAACGTTATTTTTAATAACAGGGAAAGCAACAGTAAAACCTGACCCAGCAGACTGCAAAACAGGCCCACACAAAGTTAAAAACAGTCTACACACAGAGACGTTTTAACGCATGGGCAAAGTGGGCTCTGGCTGAGGGCCCCAGCCTTTCAGGGGGCCCCCTTATAGAGCCAGCTCTGTTCTGCAAGGGTGTGAGCAGAGGGGCCACATTGTGAGCAGAGGGGACAGAGCAGAGTGGGTGGGCAGAGGGCCCAGAGTGAGAGCAGCGGGGCCAAGGAATGAGCAGAGGGGCTCAGAGCAGAGGGGCCATGGTGTGAGCAACGGGGTCAGATTGTGAGCAGAGGGGCCAGAGTGTGAGCAGAGAGGCAAGAGTGTGAGCAAAGTAGGTGAGCAGAGGGGTCGGGTGTGAGCAGAGGGTCCAAGGAATGAGCAGAGGGGCCAAGGAATGAGCAGAGGTGCCAAGGTGTGAGCTGAGGGGCCAGAGCAGAGGGGGTAGGGTGTGAGCAAAGGGGCCAAGTTGTGAGCAGAGGGGGCAGCACAAAGGGCCCAGGATATGAGCAAAAGTAAGAGTGAGCACAGGCGGCAGTATGCGAACAGAGCTGGGAGTGAGCAGAAAGCACAGTTTGTGAAAAGAGCTGGGAGAGAACAGATGGGGCAGAGTGTGAGGAGAGGGGCATTGTGTGAACTGAGGTAGGAATGTGTGAGCAGAGGTAGGAATGTGAGAGCAGAGAGAGAGTGAGTAAAGAAGGCACTGTGTAGACAGATGTGGGAGTGAGCAGAGGCGCGAGTGAGTTAAGAGACAGTGTAAGTGTGTGCACAGAGGGGGCAGACTGTGAGCTGAAAGGGCCAGTGGTCAAGGGCTGTCTTTTTGGCTATGAAGAGTCTTCTTAATGTGCAGAAAGGGCCTGCTACCTCCAGCAACGGACTCGGGCTCCATATTACAACAGGAAGCCCAGAGGTGCAATGAGTAGTAATTGCGTGGTTGAAGGAAACAATCTGGAGTTCAGGGAAAACTCCTCCACCACGCCAGGCCAGTGAACAAGAGAAGCAGCACTGTCCAAAGGTTCAGCTGGATGCAGAAAACATGACGAGGCTGGAGCATGAAGAGAACCCACCGAGTCCAACAAGCGAGCAGCAAGCAAGCGTAGTTGTGATGCAAGGTGAACTTAAGTTCGTCTCCTTAAATAGGAACATTCAGGAAGTGCACCTGCAAAGGAACAGAAAGTAGTATTCTGCCATATTGCCTAGCAACCAGTATGTTAAAATGAAGGAACCACGATGCAGAAAACTGGAATGGAATTCAGGCTTTTGATGGAGCAGGGTAAATGAAAAATGTTAACCTCCTAATATTTACGTAAAATAATTAACACACAAGTTCGTCTTATTAAATAACCAACCATGTATGTTTCATGTAAAGGGTTAAAGGTAACACGCTATTTATGTGCAAACTAATTTACTTACAGTTGTTAACGTGGATAACATAAGTCTAATATTTGCGTATTAACTAGAATAATAAATGCATGATTCGTGCTTGGAAATAAACAGTGTGGTGGCAAAATAAAGCGTTGGTAAGTAAGGGATGGCTTTATATGTCGCTTTTGCTAGGTAATACCTAATTGGGGTACGTAGAATGACGGGAGGGAAGCGAAAAGGCTTATATTCTTTATTCTTAACTATGTTTTGTTTATCTTTATAATAGTGCGCTTAGGCCTGTTGAGCAGCGATATAAAATGGCCGCCATGAGCTAGAATACGCAGGCGCGAGAGGGGTTACGAAAGAAAGAAAGGCCGTGAACAAGAGGGATCATGTGATCGTTCCAAAGCCTAGGATGGAAGCGTGGTCAAGGCTGTGATGACCTTATAGTGTAAACGTGTGCCAAAGGAAATCAGCAAGAAGCGTGAGAAGTCGCAGTGAATAAATGAATGGACAAAGAACTGTTGAACCTAAAAGTATCGGAAAATGATACAGTTTGAACTGCAAGAGCGGATGGGTAATGTCATGAACCCGTGAGAAACGACAGAAGTATGAACTTTCCACAAAGAACTGGTTGGAACAAGGATATTCATAATGAGATGTATACTGACCCGAAAGGACCAATTAGAGAGAATCTCGCCATAAAGATGTAACATTTTCACTTAGTAAGCTAGTATTAGGGTATAAGAAGACCTACTCTTGGAGGGGAGGTGTTGTTGTTGTTGTTGTATTAGTGGGTTAGCTGCTATTGATGCTGTTGTTTTCAACGCTGCCGTTTTTACGAACTGATGCTGGTGCTGCTGCTATTTTATATTTTTGATTGAGCACGAGACGCTGCTATTGGAGAACCTTTTTACTCCTAATAGATTTTTCCATTTAAACTATTAGACTTTTATTCTTAAGATACTAAAGGGGAAAGGAACGAGAAGGCCTGTTTTCCAGGACAGATAGATAGATCTTTCGGGAGTTCCATGCTGTGATCTGAATTCATTGCTGTGATGAACTTTATTTTTCCATCTAATAGGTATGCATTGCATTTTCAATTTATTCTTATAATGATGCTAAATGTAATAACCTGAATAATAAATCTGAAACTTATTCATGCTTCTAAACTTTATATAAACTTTATTATCTTTAAACCAATGAGTCAGTGGTTCTTTAGCTCAATGATTAATGTAAAATGTTAGAAGGTTTATAGTGATTGAGCTGGTCTTAATCACCATCAACTGATTCCTACTAGTTGGTCCATCGACCAATGAGCGGAATACCTTAGAGCTTGAGAAGTATTATGTCATTTTTATAAAAAGGTATCCTGTCTCCTTCCAGCAAATCATTTAACTGTTTTTCTCCTAGGTAAGGACGGATGAAATCCAGGGAATATATGAGAGAGTGAATGTATATGCGGTGTTATGGTATGGGCCCCACCGTCATATGGATATAGTTGTGTTTAAGAGGGATATTTGTACCTGGACGTCCAAAAGCATCTAGGAGATGAAATTTTATTGATAGCGCTGGATCACTTTAAATATTAGGGCACGAGGTGGTCTGCAGTGCTGCAGAGACGCTGAAGGCTGGAATCAAATTTCCCTGTATGCAGGTTACAGAGACGCCACATGCCAGAAGCGAAAACTCGCCCCATAAGGCCTAGCCCGCATCCCAAGGCACACTGACCTGCAGGCAGATTTCACAGGGCAGGCAGGCTGGCTGATGGGTTGCAGGCTGCCAAAGAAGTGAAACAAGCTGGTCTGCGAGGAGTGGGGCAGACTGGCCCGATCCACAGAGGCCCCCTGCTGCCTGTGGAGGCCTTTTGGCAGATCGGAGAAAGCAGGCTGCTGGCGGCGTGGACAATGGTAGCAGGAAGCTTGCTGCAAGGCTCCTTAAAAGTCAACTGTGAATGCAGAACAGCTGACTTTTAAAGGGCCTTTGCTTCCCGCCAGTGCTGAGCGCATGTAGTCACTGAGGCTTTCAGTAAACACAAAGAGGGCCGCTGGAGCATGCGCAGTAAAGTTGATATTGCGATGCTAGATCGGCCCTCTTTTGTGTTTACTGAAACCCTCAGGGGATCCCGCTACGGAGCAGCTGTGCTGGGCTTGCCCAAGCAAGAACGGTGCCATGAGAAAGGTCCGCGGGCCGCCAAGCAAGGTCTGAGTACCACGGTCCTAGAGAGAGCCAGTCCTGCCAAGTATCACGCATCAGGCGTTAGTGTAACGCATTTCAGTGTGGTGATCCGCATCACCGCACTGAAATGCATTGTCACGCATTATAGCACCTTCTCAGCTGCAACGTCGAGGGCTGCTATAATGCACTTGATGGACTGAGCTGCAGTGCCTGTCATCGTGGTGCGCACTGCTCCCGGCAGTCAGAGGTTAAGAAAGCTGGCTAGATCTGTTCGCAGCTCTGCGGCTTGCGCGTTAGTACTGCTACAATGTAATTGTAGTATTCAAGTTACACTTCTGGGCCGGGCTGACACACGTGGCACCGAACTTAAAGTGTCAACGTCACTGCAGTTAGTGCCCAATGATGAAGTAGACTCTCAATAGGCTATGTGCGTCATGTCCGACGGTCCTCCTGCTGCCGCCCGCGTTTCTTTAACTTAAAATGCGCAGCTCTTGCTCCTCCTGAACTCGCCGCTCTGACCGCGGCGGGGTGGAGGTGAGCGATTTCCGACAGTAACTAACGCCAGCTGCGGCTGAATTTCACCGTTGTCAATGCAGGGCACCGTCGACCGTCTGCGGTAAAGATGGCTCATGGATGGTTCCAATGTGGTATCAGATCCCACCTGCACCAGTCAGCCAAAGACAGGGCCAGAGAGGCTGGCTGGCTCACAAGTCAGGGTCACCGAGGCAGCGCCGGGGGCAGTCGCAGTAAGAGTGGGTGCAGCAATCTGCTGTGCTCACTGGTTGCAGCATGACTGATGGCACATCGGTGGCGGTAATATATCAACCCTACCGGGCCGCATCCGGGCTCAGCTGCTGCCCAGTGACGATCATGAATAATTATTAAGTGCCTGAGAGAGCAGGTAATCTATTAACTAAACTGTAATTATCAATTACATCTTTTTAAACACTTCTCCGCAGCTGCCGTGTATAGATTGCTGTTACAGTTTTTTTGAGCTATGTGACTAGGTTAGTGTAGTGGTAGTAGGTACTAGTACTTCCGATTCTTATTTCCTCCATCAGCCTGTGCCCCAGCCCGGGCCCTCACTAATTGTTGCTGTCAACACGCTCTGAGTCTGGGAGAGCCTGAGCTGGTGGTGTTTAGGGCAGGCGCTCTCACATTGGCAGAGCTGTGCCACCGTGACTAGTTTTGCATTCAGAGCTCCTCACCAGCGACGTGACTGGGGACAGATTACCTTCGCTACTGGCTGAGCCAGTGAGTGTAACAGACATAGAGACACTTCTCAAGGACATCGGCAGCTGCATTATTATTATTTTTTTCCCCCTACCTAGGTGCACCAGTGTAGTGTTGTGACTTTACCAGACACAGAAGTATTTATTATAAAATTAACGCTACCACAGTGATTTCGCACAGAGGAGAGGTTAAATGTCCTTGTTGAAAGCACTTGACTGTACCAATGATGCACCGCATATTCCCAAAACTACGATCAGTTTACAAGGACACTAGGTTAGTGCCCTTTCATTTCTGTGATTTGGAGCAGTTCTAAGATTTTCTTAGAGTTTCTTCTTGCTCCAATATGTGTGTCATTTCTAATGTTTATATACATTTCCCTCGTCATTACTGCTTGATTTTGCTCGCGAGAAAAGTGTCACTCATAGTGGTTGAAATGCCACTCATAATTACACTGAAATTATAAAAATGTCACACATAGCAATCTGAAACCTTGGCAGCTATGGAGAGCCCCCTCAAGACTACTCTTTCTCTGGCAGGCAGTGCCTTTCATACTGATGGAACTGGGCTTCCGTTAACAAGTCATGCCCTTTAAACACTTTAAGTTTGTTTGAAGTCCCCTTTTCAGACGAATTCTTCAACGACTTTCTAAACGCTCTCTCTACCTGACAGGGTGGCCACGGTTTCTCCAGCCCCCCAACGCCCTTTCCCTGCAGGGGTGCCACAATATTCACCAGCAGACAGCTCGAAGACTGCACAAAATGACTCTTCCTCTTTCCCACAGTCATTATTCTCGAATGCCTGAATTCGGATTGGTCAGACCTTAGTGTTTACGTTCTCTTCATCCAATCAGGCTGTTCTGAACTTGAAGGCGGGAGCATTCTTTGGACCTGACAATCTGTATCCTTGAGTGGCAGATCACGTTGTTTTGGGCGTCTGACCCGTGAGATGTCTCGCAAAGGCACACTTCAAACGTGTTAAGTGTCTAGGCACTAGAAAGAGCAAGCATTTGCAATGCGATAGGACTCTCATTACGCGAGACCTATTGCATTACAAACGGGAGTGCGGGCAGGCAGGGGGGCACGGACAGCTGGAGTTCGGGCGGGGGAAAGGGGGAGAAGGCAAGGACAACGGGAGTGCGGGCGAGGGAGGGGGAGAAGGCACGGAAAAAAATAGTGCTCTAAATAACACCTCGTACAGTGTAACACTCGAAGTAACGGGGCCAATAGCCATGGGATGGTACAAATGATGACATGGCATAAAAAGGCGGGACTAACAAGACTCATAATCAATCAGAAGACAGAATTTACGAAGGACAAACACAGAAGCCAATGAAAGATATGGGTGGAGAGTGAGGGCAGCTTGTCTCCCATACTCTGCTACTGCATGCCTCGCAGAGCGAGCAGCGCATGCGCGCTGCCGCTCAAGCTCGACCTAAAAATGACCTTGAGTAGCAACCATTTCATTAAGTAGGGGTGAATGAAACATTACTGCCCTTCATTAAATAATAAAGATAATTATGCACTCTGGAGCCAAGGGTGGACTTACGGACCCCTTTCATGTCTGTGTGCTTGCTCCTGCTCTCTGTATCTTCCCAACAGTTATGACTCCTTCGGAGAAGGAGGGTTTCACAAGTCAATCCCTGCTTTGTGTCAAGCTACCTAGAAGCAGATATTGTGATTTTTCTTGCCTGAGTCTAGTTTGCACCATCCACTGAGATGTTTTTTTATTTATTTTAAGCACTTAGAAATGATCCTATTACTTTCCGATAATCTTCACTATCCTGAGCCCGAGTCTTCCACATCACAGTCCCCTTTCCTCCATCCTTCCTTCCGACCTTCCCTCCCTCATCCTGCCTTCCCTCCGCTCCTCTGTCCTTCCCCCCTCCATCCTGCCTTCCCTCTGCCCCTCTGTCCTTCTCTCCGTCCATCCCTCCTTTCCTCTGCCCTTCTGTCCCTCCGTCTCTCCCTCCCCCCCTCCCTCCACCCTTCCCTCCCTACATCCCTCCCTCCACCCTTTCCTCCCTCCCTCCATCCATCCCTCCCTCCTTTCGTCCGTCCCTCATGAATGGAGGTTTTGTTTTGGCTTTTCTCAGATCAGAAAGAGAATCCCAATCTTTGCTGGATGAAGCTACATCTGCTCTTCTCATTTTCTGTAACTGCTACAAGACTATCAGAGTAACAAATGGTAGAAATAGAAGCAGTTGAACTCAAACTTAAAGTTAATGTGTCTACTAGTATGTACAAAAAGAGACTACATGAACTGAATAAAGAAATTAATGAATTTGGCGAATACCTGAAGGCATCAAAAATAGAAAAACTAAACAAAGATGTAAAAAGGTTTTCGCATGAGGAGTATGGGGCACATGCATCAAAGGTTTTTGCGATCGCAAACGGTGCGATTCGCAAAAATCGGCCGTTTGCGATCGCAAATTGGCCTTTGGAGATGCATGAAAGTAGTTTCATATGCGTAATTTAAGAATTCGCAATTATTTGCGAATTCCTAAATTGCGATTGCATTTAAGGAATCGCAATTTGCGATTCCTTAAATGCAATGCTAGAAGCACTTTCAAATAGCGATTTCGCTATTTGGGACCGCAAATTACAGACAAATCAAACTTGTCTGTAATTTGCAAAAACTTTGAAAAATGCACTAAAATGCATTTTTTAAAGTTTTAGGTTACACACACACATGCCCTTGGGGCATGTGTGTGCACTAACATGGGTGCACATCACAATTTCAGGGTGCAACAGGGTGTCATTTTGACACCCTTGCACCCTTGAAATTGCATGAGCAATTTGCGAGTACCTTCTGGTACTCGCAAATTGCGCATGCAATCTCCAATTCATTCCTATGGGCCTGTAGGCCCATAGGAATGAATGGGACGGCATTCCTTAATTGCGAGTCGCAATTTGCGAGTCGCAATTAAGGAATGTTTAGGAATCGCTATTTTTATAGCGATTCCTACATGCATAGGCTTTTGCGATTCCTTAATTGCGATTCCTTAATAATCGCAATTAAGGAATCGCAAAAGCCTACCTTGATGCATGTGCCCCTATATCCGTACACCAGGGATGATTACATTCTAGAAGGGGCAGTAACACAAACAGTGATGAAGGCAGCACCTCAGACTGGTCAGCTCGCTCCTAAATAGAGAGTTATACAAGCACAAATTCGAGGACAAAAAAGAAACGCCAGAGGTTTCAGAAGAGGCAGGAGAGACCAACCGTGGTTCAACTATTGACCACCAGTAGGAACCCCAGTGTAAGAATACATTATGCAACCCCCACCAATGACTGATCAAACTATGGCATATTGGGTGACAATCAGCTGCCCTACATACCCCCATGCTTCTACCAACAAGGGCTTTCCCTTTTATAGGGAGAGGCCAAGGACCACAGAGAACAAGACGCAAAACAGTTTGAAACATCCAATGCGAGGAAGAACAGAAACCTCAGAGAGTGACCACCCACATTATGTCGAGGGCCCTAATCCATGGGACGAGCAACCACATTTAGTATGTAATCTAACAAACTGTGAAAATTCACCTACACAGCAGATGATTCTAGAGAAGGGGATAGACTTTGTCCCAACACCCAGTTTCGACTAGTTTAAACTCTTAAGTGAGGTGTCGGCGTTCATGTGTAAGATAAACCTACGTGTTTTCTTTATGACCACCCACCCCATACACCTGATAAAAACAGAGGAGACACTGGAATGCACAATAAATCCAAGTTTGCACCCACTACCTCAACGACCCCGGAAGAGAGCCTAACATTTGAAAAGGCTGTACTGAAGGACACTGAGAACCTTGACATGAAAGGCAAAAGGATCTTCCGGAATATGTCAAGACAGGTGAGACAAGCTCTTAATGAGCTCAAACAGAACAAAACTATTACTATCAAGCCCGCAGACAAAGGGGAAGGAATTGTCCTCCAGACATTCCCAGATAACAGGACTGGGTGCTAACGATTACTGGGTGACACACAGAAGTATCAAGTACTCCAATCTGACCCTACTGCCATTATGATTAGCATGATTGAAACAATGGTAGAGAAAGCCAGCAGTAACCAATGGGTGTTCAGGAAGGAGGCAGTTTTTGGTCAACACCAACCCAGTCACATTATACTTCTACACGCTCTCCAAGGTGCATAAGAACGTCACTCCACCCTCTGGATGACCACTTGTGTTAGGCATCGGTTCTGTATTAGAGCCCCTATCAAGCTTTTGTGATGTGTTTCTGCGTCCCCTCATACAAAAACACCTAGCTACCTTAAGGATACCAATGATGTCCTCTTACTGGTAAGAGACTTAGCTTTCAATCCAGAGAAAGACCTGCTTATCAGCCTGGATATTAAATACATTGATATACAAGTCTGTCCCAAGAAGAAACACTAGGGGTACTGGAAGAAATCTTATTTAAGAGTCCTTGGGAGTACATCTCCTCGCAACACTTTGTGCTGTCTTCCACAAAGTTAGCCCTGACCAAAAACGACTTTCTATTTGAGATACCTCCAGACACGTGGGACCAGCATGTGTGGTACCTTTGCACCGAGTGTGGCTGGCGTAACCGCCACAATTTGGAAACCAATATGATCCTAACACCAGGTAACCCCATTGTCATCCAAATTAAGACACAGAAATATTAATAGATGGCGTCTTTATCATCTGGGAAGGGGTACGTGATACAGTAGAGGATTTCTTCATCTGGCTGAACCACCAAAACCAATACCTAAAATTCACCCTCTCTATGTGCACTAACAGCATTGTTTTCCTAGATCTCTACATCTATGTAGATCAAGGTGGGCTGCACACTACTACGCACTTTAAACCCACGACTAAAACAACCTGCTACGTTTTGATAGTTTCCACCTGTGCACTATACGGGAAAACCTCCCATACGGCCACTTTCTGAAACTGCGGTAAAACTGTAGCAACATCACAGATTATAAGACACAAGTGGAGGCACTATGTCTGAAATTGAGACACAGAAACTACTCACAGCCTATCATTTCTAAAGTAAATAAGAGGCCTCATAACAACAACAGGGATGCTCTCCTAGAACCACCTGTGAGGAACAAGGAATACCCCTGCCTTATCTACGAAACCGCTTACAATATAGCCACTGACACACATCGAAAAATTGTCAATAGAGATTGGGGTATACTGAGTGCAGGCATACTGAAGTTCGAGAGGCCACTATTTTGAAATAAAATGCCGACAAGCCTCAGAAACTCCCTTGTTCACACAAGCCCACAGATACGACTAGAAGTCAGCCAGGGTACCCTATGGGTCATGCAATGCCTGCACAATGACTAACACAACTAAAAACCTAGACCTAGACTTGCCTTCCAAATGGGAATTGCGTAGCCTGACAAATTACAACTCAGAAAGAGTAATCTACTTGGTCCTGTGCCCATGTAGACTCTGATATGTTGGCATGACTTGTAGGAAGGTGAATACCAGAATCTGCAAACATCGCAGTAACATACGATGAAAAAGAGAAACCACCAAATGAGACATCTGCACGCACTCATTGAGTTGAGCTAGGTTGTACTGGAACAACTTGAGAACAACAGCAACTCAGAGAATATCCTGTTTAAAAGAGAACAAGGACTACAGACACAAAAGAAAGGCGTCAACGAAGAGATCCCTTGGAGCGCATTCAGCTAAAAGGGCCAATTGGACACACTGCCACCTGAGACACTCAGCATTGTCATTCCAGGCCAGCAATAAAAACATTCTGCTCATTTCATTCACTTCTATTCATTTGTATCCATTTTTATATATATCCACTATCAGCCATGTGCACAGGGGTTTGTTATGTTACTTAGTTATACCCCAGAATAGTCATATCATATAAGCTACCATCTAATTCGCCATGGAATTTCTTGAAGCATTTGGAGGTTTTAGATGTTGAATATTTGGAAATTTTAGCATTTTACAATGTTTTAATGTTTTGGATATTTTCAATATTTTAGGTATATTGCAGGCTATGAAATAACTGCACTCTTCCATATTTCACGATCTTACATGGCATTACTGCAATGACCGAGCGCATGAATAATATCTTTATCACCGGGCTGCATGTGAACAAGGAAATAGTTCCACTACGGGCGACCATCCTGGAAAGTACGTCGTCTAGTTTCGACTGGCACTTATCCGTAAGCCTGTCTGTTTTGGCTTGATGACACGAGGCTGCATTTAAACTCTGCCAGGCCTTGCAATCATTATTATGCAGGCTCCGCGGGTGGATACTAGGTCTTGGGCCAGGTGGGGACCCATGACGATATGAGTAGACAAGTTTATTTACCATGGGCAGCTGGGGTAAGTGCTGGTTTGACTGGCTATGGCTTAACTATTATATCACTAATTTTACATCCAGTGCGCGACTACTGGGCACACTATCCCATGGAGATCCTAATGGGGCACCAGGCGTTCACTAATTATGTGGGCATTTAATTCCTTATATCATCTGTTGCAAACGTAGATTAGTAATAGAGATAAGTATGCACCACCCACTGGCAATGAGGCCACCAACGCAATATAAGATCCAGTCAAGATCTCAATACATTAGCGAGAAGGCTAATGAGCCAGTAGACAGATGTAAAAGCATTTAAAAACACCAATACGTTAGACAAGTAAGACACAACACACACAAAAAATCCCACACCAATTTATACAAATTGGAAATATTTTTATCTTTAAAATGATACCAAAATGACAAAAATCCAATATCAATCAATCAATCAAATAGCTTTATTTCGATAACAAGTATCATAAAAGCAAGATCATTCATACATACAAAACAAGAATAAAAGATACGAGTTATCATAAAAACAATAATCAGAGCAGATATGTACATTCCATCCATAAAAACACAGGTATTAAAAATAGGTATATACATTCCATTTGATTAATTTATACAAGTGGTTAATCGTTTTGTTAATAATTATAGAACGTACATCAATTCAGCTAATTGATGACAGTCAGAAAAGTCTTTTCCTTAAAAATACATTCACAGTATAAACTCATACCTCCCTGCGTAAAAATTTAGACCTAACGGACCAAATACAGCCGAGATACTTTGCCACCCCACAGGCAAAGAGGACTCTTGAATCTGATTTCAAAATCCGCAAAGCAACGCGGTGATCCAAGGTACCCAGCTGTCTACAGATTGGTTTTATCCATCTTGCTCTGGCCCTTGAGTATGCTGGGCATACGAACATAATGTGGGCCACACTCTCTTTGGGGCTTCACAACAAGGGCAATCCGCAATTGTCTGCCGGGGAGGGCTCCATTTTGCAGTTAACTCACGAACTAAGAGTGAGCCAACCCTGAACTGTATAAAAAGTGCTCTGTCTCTTGGGATCTGAATAAAATCTAAATATGGTTCTAAAAATATATGCAACTTAAACTGATAAAAATCATCTACCATCCTGCCTGCTCTTGGTTTACTAAGTTCCTGTATATCAACCCAGGCCCAATATGCTTTTTAAGGTCATCCTTACAGGGTGGATTCTGATCTGCCCAAGAGTCTTTAAAACCTAAAGCAAAAACTAGTTTCTTAACGTTGTTGATCCAGCTCACCCTGTGGCTGCAGTCTAAACTGATTACTTCTTTAAATGCAGCAGCATAATTTGTAAGTTCAGCAGTACGTAGCAATCGGGCCCAGTAAAACAGTGGTCTAGATCTGGCAATGTCTCTATAGGAGCGTCTTCCCATATCACTCATCAGAGGCTTTAGTGGGACATTTCGGGAAGGCTCACTAACTCTCGCAAGAACTTATGTTCAGATGCACAGATTTCTTGCACATTGTTGAACCCCCACAGATCCACGCCATAAAGGGACGAGCTTACTGCCTTTGCAGCATAGACCGTAAGTGCTGGGGCAACAGGTCTACTCTGTGAGGAGCGATGTTCTCTGCCTATTGCGCCAGCTGCTCGTTTATGATTCAAGAGCATCTTATTAATGTGGGGATTCCAGTGCATTGTCTCGGAGAGTCGAATGCCTAGATAATCGAAAGTCTGGACTCTCTCCAATTGTATTCCACCCAGAGTAAAAGTGTATCTAAAGGGCTTGTAGGGGTTGAATGTCATCAGTTTTGTCTTTGTAGTGTTGATGATCAGCCCCCTTAAAGTACAGAAATCCTGAAACCTATCCAAGAGTTTCTGTAGCCCAACCGGGGTCTTTGAAATCAAGAGTGTATCATCTGCGAACAGAAGGGTAGGTACCCTATCTCCTGCCAGGGCCGGGGCATCAGCTGGAATTTCCCGAAGGAAGCTAACCACCCCGTTCACGTATAAGGAGAACAGGGTAGGCGCCATAACACAGCCCTGGCGAACCCCTCTGTTCACCGAAATCCTATCAGTTTTTTGCTCTTGTGACCCCCACCTTACTTGGGCATAGTTGCCCTCGTGCAGTCGGACAAGAATGTTAAGAATAAGCGAGGGAATGCCCATCTCACCCAAGACTTTCCATAATTGGCTCCTAGGGACCAGATCAAAGGCAGTCTTCAAATCGATGAAGGCAAGATAGAGGCTGCCTCCACCTAACACGACCACCTTCCAATAAAGGAGAAGCAGCCTGAATGCCTGATCAACTGTCCCTGTTCTAGTCCTGAAGCCCGCCTGATATTGGGAGAGGATATTCTCGTCCTCAACCCAGGATTGAATTCGCTGCAACAACACCCTACCGACTACTTTTTGAATGGCATCGATTAAACTAATCGGTCGGTAGTTGGCAGGATCCTCCCTTGCTCCTTTTTTAAAAATAGGCACCACTTCGGCGCCCTTCCACGAGTCAGGTATAGGGCACCCATTAGAAATGGAATTAATTAGGAGCGTAATATATTTCGCTCAGTTACTAGGGTTCGCAAGGAGTAGATCCCCCCGGAAGACCGTCTGGTCCAGGGGCCTTTGCTGGCACTATTCTTTTAATTGCCCCTTCGACTTCTTTTAAGGTGAAGTGGTCGCAGGTGTTTAAGGTAGGGCAGAGAATTAGCTGGTCAGACACCCTCTCTGGATGAGTTGTGTCTGTCCCCGTGTATAGTTTGCTAAAGTGGTCAAACCAATCTTGGCTCAATATGTGGTTGGGGATTAAGTCAGGGTCTTTCCAATTTGCCCCCCTGACAAGATTCCAAAATCGGTTGGAATCTTTTGCTAGACTAGCATCCCTTAGATCTTGCCAGTGAGATTCTTCCCCTGACAAGATTCCAGAATCGGTTGGAATCTTTTGCTAGACTAGCATCCCTTAGATCTTGCCAGTGGGATTCTTCCCCTGACAAGATTCCAGAATCGGTTGGAATCTTATGCTAGACTAGCATCCCTTAGATCTTGCCAGTGGGATTCTTCCCCTGACAAGATTCCAGAATCGGTTGGAATCTTTTGCTAGACTAGCATCCCTTAGATCTTGCCAGTGGGATTCTTCCCCTGACAAGATTCCAGAATCGGTTGGAATCTTTTGCTAGACTAGCATCCCTTAGATCTTGCCAGTGGGATTCTTCCCCTGACAAGATTCCAGAATCGGTTGGAATCTCTTGCTAGACTAGCATCCCTTAGATCTTGCCAGTGGGATTCTTCCCCTGACAAGATTCCAGAATCGGTTGGAATCTCTTGCTAGACTAGCATCCCTTAGATCTTGCCAGTGGGATTCTTCCCCTGACAAGATTCCAGAATCGGTTGGAATCTCTTGCTAGACTAGCATCCCTTAGATCTTGCCAGTGGGATTCTTCCCCTGACAAGATTCCAGAATCGGTTGGAATCTCTTGCTAGACTAGCATCCCTTAGATCTTGCCAGTGGGATTCTTCCCACTGTGGCTTTGCACGATGCAGCGCTTCTTTATTCTCTTTCCTGGCTAGTTGGACTCGAGAACAATTTTTACTTTTGATGGCTCGGGCTTTTCTTTTTTGTCTACAGTCTTTAGTAAACCATGCCTGCCTTACTTTTGGGCATCCTTTGTGGGTGTTGGAACCAACAGCTACTTTAAAAAAGGACCCCATCTGCTCTACAGTTCTCATGTAAATATCCAAAGCCTTCTCTGGGGCATCGGGATTAAGGGATGCCTCTTGGAGATCAGCTATGTTTTCTGCCAGGACTCGATTAATTCCAACCATTTTTGATTCATTAACAGCGACTTTGGGCCATTTAAGATATCTTCTGCAATTAGAAGGGGCCACTTCCTTAGTCGCTAAATTAGTAGTTGCAGCAGGGGCATGGCCAAGAGAGGGCCTTCATAGTCAGACAAAGTGGGTTATGGTCACTGTCAATAGTAGGGGCTATTACCATGTCAATCATACTACTCCACAGTCTTACATCTATCAAGATGTAGTCGATGCGGGACGGACAACTAATTCTATTATACGTGCAGGCCCCTTCGACGTCTGACTCTGTTCTGCTGTTTGCAGCCCTCAACCCAAAT
Source organism: Calotriton arnoldi (assembly GCA_963921515.1). Taxonomy (NCBI): domain Eukaryota; kingdom Metazoa; phylum Chordata; class Amphibia; order Caudata; family Salamandridae; genus Calotriton; species Calotriton arnoldi. Next base: position 686,895 of record CAWUFW010007651.1, on the reverse strand, counting down.
TCCAGAGCAAGTGCGTTCAACTGGACTGCAACCCGTGACCATCTTTTGATGGGGGATGCTTAGGGTGGGATACCCCATCTCGCATCGTCTTCCTCCAGCCCCAGCATGTCATTCACGCCAAGGGGCTCGAATGTGCAGTTAAAGTCTCCCGCAATCACAAGTTGTGAGGCAGGATGGCAGCTGGATAGCTCTTGCTCCAAGGATGAAACAATGGCTGAGGAGACTCCCCTCTTGTCCCCCTTACGTATACGTTAAACAACTCAAGAGTTAGAGCTCCCTTATTTCCATGAATGGTAAGCCTCATTATGTCTGGGTTTGTGCAATTACGTTCAGTAATTTTACAACCCAAAGCAATGTTAATCCAGACAATCAGACCTCCCGAAGGGCGCCCTCGCCCTGTAGTAACAGCTGGTACAAAGAAACAGGTATAACCAGATTTGTAAAGAGCAACTAAGCTCCAAGTTTCCTGGAAGAGGCAGATGTCCTGGCCTTCTATTAGTTTATTCCAGTCGAGCAATAGCAGTTTACTGCTAAGTCCGGCCACATTCCAGGAAATAATATTAAGTTGGGAGCAAGGGGCCAAAACAGGAGCTGACACTCGTAGGGGGGTAGCATGGGAACGAGATGATAGGGCAGGAGAAACACCTATGGCCACCCTATCTGTAATCATGTTTGTGGCTACAATCCGGTCCCTCGGCTTATTGGTGCAGGGTTTATTATGGGTAATATGATCAATGAGGCTTGAATTTGTTGGTGATTGATCAAGAGCGATTGAGAGTTGTATACTTGGGAGGGTACTTAGGTTGCTATTGGGAGCAGTATCCTGAGGCTCCTGATGTAAGGTGGAGGCAGCTCTCAGTCAATCATTGGCATCTAATGTTGTCCCCCCTTCTGTGCCCGGTTCTGGTGTATGCTTTGATCAGACCCCACAGACAAACCACCACAATAAGGAGAGGTCTCAGAATATAGCCAAGGAATCCCTTTCCCAAATTCGCAAACCAGCTCCCCACTTGACCAAATCCTTTGCCAACCTTTTCCCAGGCTCCCTCTTCAGTCAAATCCGCTATTTTTGTGTAGATGGTAGTGATGTTACTTATATATTTCTCCAGATCCTTGCTGTGGTCTGGTATATAAGTACAGCACTCTTGAACCTTCAATAATTTACAGACTCCGCCCTCTTTTGCCAATAAGACATCCAAAGCAAGGCGATTCTGCAAAACCATTGTCCTTATCGACAACATCTCTCCCTCCACAAGTACCAACGACTTTGCTGTATTCATTGATAGTTCATCTATCACAGTTGCCAATCTCCGGATCTTCACATCATTCAAGATCACTCCCAAACTTGGTATCATTGCTCCAAAGATATCTCCCACTACGACCCCTGCACTCGCACCTCTTCTCACTCTTCAATGCTTTCCACCTTCCAAAAGTTCCAAATCCTCTGTATGGTAAATTTTTGGAAAGATTATTCCCAAGTAACACGTACCTTACCAGTTCGCAGGCAATCTCACATAGGCATTCCTTTCACACACGAAATACACCGTAGGTATCACTTGTACAGGGCCTTGGAGAAAATTCTTTGCTACATCTGCCATGGTGAAAACATGGTCACACGTACTCTGTCCCACGGGAACCTTTTCATAGTAGGTCTGATAACGTCTCACACACAGCTTTCCCCTCTGCTCCTTGTCCAAGGCTATAGGACCATAACTTCCTTTTGTTCGGTGCAATCTTTCCTCCTCGGTCCAATCTACTAGACTATGCCCTGTGTCCCGTGTCTGTGTTAGTTTTCTATATCTATCTTCTACCTGATCTACAAACTTCTTTTCTACATCTGATAATGAGCATGTCAAGTTATGTCGGTGAGCATATGCTGTGTCCAGTTCCAAAGACGGTATGAAGAACTTCCTAAGTCTATCCTCTGACTTATAGTAATCGTACTTATTCAAATGTTTGTAAGCTGGAACTTCAGGAAGCACTGCATCGTAATTGGAAAAGAAATACTCAAACTGATCTCTTTCATAAAATATACTAAGCAACAGACTACATGAAATTCCATACGTCAGTGGAAGATGGTGATATCTAATACCCTCATCCACTGAAGCAGGCAACTGCATACACACATAACAATCCTTCGCATCCATCGCATCCACGTACTCATATAGCAGCTTGGGGTATGCATTAAGCTTAAAATCACTTCTAGACAAATCTACATGCAATCTACGACTTTCTTCTATCAGCAAAGCCTTGTCAGCTCCTATGTTTCCCTCTTTTTGGCTAGGTGTAGTAGGTGTAGGAGTCCCTGGCACCCCCTCCATGCTAGCTCGTGTGGAACTGTATATGAGACTACAATTACTATGATTATAGAAACTATCACACCCCCTATAAGTATGCCCACAATCAATTTGAACTACGATTTGGATCTCCAGCCTCCATGATCTCGAAAGTTCTCGAAAGTTCTTAGTTTCAGCAATGAGCACTCAAAAGTCTCTGTCTTCTCCACACGTGACTTGCTTAACCAACTCGAGCAACACTTCAAAACCTCTGGAAATCCCCTTTTCAGCAACAGTCTTATTTACATAGTCCAGAAAAAGACTTCCCTAAGTTTTCTTTCCTCTTCGGTGGAAAGTCCCTAAGTTTATTCTTCTTCCACATGGACCTAGGTTATCTTCTTCTTTAGACTTTTTATTTACAACAGGTTATATTTCATCCACAATAAGATCATCTGCAAGTGCTTCTAAAACATGATACAAAAGTTCAAGGCGAAGAATTACCAATTCATGTGAAGACGGCTCAAATCCAAAAGACGGAAATTCAAGTCGATGCAAAACCAATTCTCGGACTTTACTCAGAAGCGGGGCATTCGGAACCGTGAGGGTCAGTATTCCTTCGACTTCGAGTCCTGGTATCAACAGCACCACCTTCAGCACCACGCTCGGGCTCTTGCTGACCACTTGCACAGCCCTCAGCCTCCCCGAGCTCACTACCCCCTGCATCAGTCACTGCGTAAGTCCACTCAGGGGTAGAGTACCTCTGGCAAGGTACCCTTGTTCTTTTCGACCTCCTCCGACCCTCTTGAGCCTGCTCTTCGTCACTTGCTTCTGTTTCAGACGTTTCAGACACTGGAGCAAGATCTCTTTCGAGTGCCAACCTCAGATTCAGTCGCCTCTGCCATTCAGGCCAAGCCTCTTCAACTCTGATCGTTCTTCCCCCTTCCCCGTCTATACCCTGTGCACCACTTGCTTGTTCTGCTGAGTCTGACTCCACTCCACCCACTGCACCACCTTTGTCATCCGAGTCAGAGTCAAGGTTCTGGTTGTCGGAACCCCCTCAGCTTGTTCTGGTGCGTCAGCGGCCCTCACAGCTTGACTTGTCCTCTCATGTGGCCCGCCACATCAGCTGGATTTTCATTTACGAGAGGAGCTGTTTCTTCTGAGGGTGCTGAAACTCTGCGGGTATGGGAAGCATGTACCCAGTTCGGCAATCCTCCACACTTCACTGCTGTGTTCGTTACCAGTATCACTTGGTACGGGCCTCGCCACCGAACATCCAGACAGTTCTTCCTCACGTGCTTTCGAACAAGCACCCAGTCGCCTGGACACAGGTCATGGCACAGATCACTGGAGGCTGGAACAGCTGCAGCTTGTACCTGCTGGGACACAGAACGGACCACATCAGATAGTCCTTTACAGTAATCGAGAATCAAGTCATCAGTGATGTTTATCAAAGCTGTAGCTGGTACTGCTGGCAACCGCATTGCCCTTCCCATCAAGATTTCGTGAGGGGACAACCCAGTCCTCCTATCTGGGACACTTCGCATGCTCATCAGCACGAGTGGAAACGCGTCCAGGCCACTTCAGAGACGTTGATGAGCACATTTTTGCCATCCGGGCTTTCAAAGTTCCGTTAACCTGCTCCACCATCCCAGAAGCCTCTGGTCGGTAACTGCAATGGAGTCTCTGATCAACATTCAATGCGGCACAGAGTAACTTCATGATTTCACTGTGAAAGTGTTTTCCTCTATCTGATTCCAAAGAGGTTGGAATCCCGAATCTCGGGATGAGTTCCCTCAACAATAACTTAGCCACTGTGAGAGTGTCACACCTGCGTGTTGGGTAAGCCTCCACCCACCGTGAGAATACACATACCAGCACCAAAATGTATCTCAACCCATTAGGCATCGCCACGAAATCTAACTGTATCCTATTGAAGGGCCCTCCTGACCTCCCAATATGACTCAAGGTGACTACTGTTTTCTTTCCGGCATTCATCTGCTGACACGTAACACACCTCTGACAAACTGCTTCAGCAATCGCACGAAATCGTGGGTTATACCACGTTTGTCTAAACACTCGCATCATTGCATCTCTACCAATGTGTACCGGTCCATGTATTAGTCTCGCCATTGGGCTCAGCAGATTTTCTGGCAACACAGCTCTCCCATCACTGGAGACCCACACATCCACATCCCCTCTTTCGCATCCTGCTTTGACCCATCCGTTCCGTTCCTGGTCTGAGACTTCATCCTGCAGTCTCTTGAGCTCCTCCCAAGTGTCTGCCATGGCCAACATCATGTTGAGCTCGGTTCTTTCTTGGCTCTCTCCTGTATAACCCTCTGGAAATATGCATCCTTGTTCTGCACAGAAGCGGGCGACTTCGTCCGCATAATTATTTCCCAAGGACACAAAATCCTTCCCCTTTCCATGCGCAGTGCACTTGACTACTGCGATTTCCTTCGGATATTGCAATGCATCTAACAGTTGTCTTACATGTTCTCCATTCCTAATGGGTGAGCCAGATGATGTCAAAAATCCCCTCTGGGACCATAATTGTCCGAAGTCATGAACCACACCAAACCCATACTGGCTGTCCGTGTAAATCGTGATTCGAATTTGATCGGCGGCCAAACAGGCACGAGTCAAAGCAATGATCTCAGCTACCTGCGCGGAGAATACTCCTTCTAGGCAAGCAGCCTCAACCACCCCGGAAATGGTACATACAGCAAACGGTGCTCTTAATTGGCCGACACTGTCTCTTAGACATGAACCATCGACAAAGAAAATTTCATCTGGGTCAGTCAGTGGTTCATCGACAATGTCAGGTCTCGGTTTGGTGCAGAGTTCAGTCACGTCAAGACAATCATGGTCCGCACAATCTTCATCATCTGCATTCGGTATGGGCATTAATGTCGCAGGGTTTAAGACGGAGCACCTTTTCAGAGTCACATTCTCTGCGGCAAGTATGACTTGCTCATACCTTGTTAACCTGTTATTCGTTAAGTGCTGAGTCTTAGTCCTGGTCATCAACAATTCAACCGAATGTGGCACATATACAGGCAAAGGATGACCCATTACAATGCTTTCACATCTTTCAATGCTGACACCTGTTGCAGCAACGGATCTTAGACATCCGGGTAACGCAGAAGCTACTGGATCTAGAGTAGCTGAAAAGTAGGCAACTGGTCTACGGACACCTCCATGGTTCTGAGCTAAGACTGCTAATGCACAACCCTCCCTCTCACAACAGAACAATGAAAAAGCCTTGTTGTAATCAGGCATTCCCAAAGCTGGGGCACTACACAACTCTTCTCTTAGTCTTAGGAATGCCACCAAGCACTCCTCGTCCCATGGTACCGGATCACTCACATCTTTGTGCGTAAGTCTCTGTAAAGGCTTTGCTCTCAAGGAAAAATTGGGAATCCACTGACGACAATAGCCGACCATTCCCAAAAACATCCTGACTTCTCTCTGGGTGGTGGGCACTGCCATGTTCATTATCGCCTCTATTCGATCTGGTGACACCTTCCTCTTGCCTTTTTCTAATCTGTGACCTAAGTACTGTACCTCATTTAGGCAGTACTGCAACTTGTTTGGAGACACCTTGTGCCCGTTCTCTGCTAAATGGTTCAATAGGGCTACCGTGGCTATCCTGCAAGCATCTTCCGTTTCTGAGGCGACAAGCAGATCGTCTATGTACTGCACGAGAACTGAGTTCTGCGGCAATACAAGACTCTCAAGATTCTTCTTCAAGATCTGATTAAAGATCGATGGACTTTCTGTATACCCTTGAGGGATACGACACTATGTTAACACGCGATTTTCCAGCCAGAACGCAAAAAGAAATTGGCTTTCCTCATGGAGCGGTATCAAGAAGAATGCTTGGCACAAATCAATGACAGTAAACCACTCGGCTTCACATGGGATCTGAAACAGTATCACTGATGGATTCGGTACCACTGGACAACAAGGGACAACTATCGTGTTGACCTTTCGCAGGTCTTGCACAATCCTGAATTTCCCGCTCGGTTTCTGTAGTCCCATAATAGGTGAATTACATGGGCTACCTCTGATCTCCTTCAGAATGCCTTGCTTGACAAAAGACTCGATTACAGGTTTAATCCCTGCGATCGTTTCAGGCGACAGATTGTACTGGGGCGTTCTAGGGAACTCAACATTCTGTTTCACCTGGATCTGCACAGGTTCAACCCCTTGATTAGTCCTATCTCTTCTCCGGTGAAGTCCCACACCTCGGGTGACACGGTGTCTCTCAAATCCGGTGGAAGTTCTTCCACGGTCACCATTGGATACAAGTCTATACACAGATGCTGATTAGCAACTTTAAAGGTAGCATCATCATCCCTCGTCTGAACCTCCACTCCCTGGGAGTGCAATAAATAGTGCAGTTCAATTTACATAACAGATCTCTTCCCAGAAGACAAACTGGACTCGTATCGCACACCACAAACTGATGTCTAGTTTGGAAGGAACCTATCCTCACTGGAATCGGTTCGGTCAGTGGGCTGTCTATTCTTTTGTTCGCTACTCCAACAACTTGGATCGATTGTCCCGAGAGGGGTAGGTTGGGGACTACTGCGGATCTTACAGTAGACCGGGTAGCACCAGTGTCAACCAAAAGTGTGGTAGGATGACCATCAATGTCTGCCTCCACAAAAGGTCCTCTCTGGTCTACCTCCAAGACTGCTCCAAGTGTGCAGTCTTCCTCCCCCCTCAGGCACCGTCAGGATAACGGGTCTGGGCTGTACTCATCATACCCTTCGAGAAGGGGCATCTGCTGGTAAGTCCGTATTCCCTGCGAGATCCTTGGTGGCTGGGGAACCGATACTTGTGGGTTATACGTCCCCCCTTTCATCGATCTGGGCCTCATCACAGTGTTGACTACCTCCGGCACAGGTGCCTGAACTACTTCTACCTCCTGCTGCACTTGGTTGGCTGGGTTCAAGGGGCACTCGCGCTTCCAATGTCCGATCTGGTGACAAAGATGACACGCAGTGGTCTTTTTCAGTGTCACCACATCCACCCCCGTCTTGGGATCGATGGGTTTCCCCTTTCCCTGACCTTGCCCATTCTGGTTCCCTTGGTAATTTCCTTGTCTTCTTCCCAGGGTCCCTCCACTAGGCTGGACCTGAGCTGTCTGCATCTGAACGAGCATCAGTTTGTCCTTTAGCTTCCGATGCTTCGAGTCCACTTCATCGCTACAGTACCTCGCATACCGCAAGATTTCATCTACCGGCTTGTTCTGCCAACAGATCAAATGGTGCTGTATCATGAGGCTGACCTCTGATCTCAATCCAAAAACAAACTTTGAGACAAACTGTCCCATATCCTTGGGGTCTAAGGCATCTAATCCGCTATACTGTTTAAAGGCTTGCAAGAGTCTTTCATAATATTCATGCACTGTCTCCTTGGGTTCCTGCACAGTTCGATCTATCTTAACCCAATCGATATCTTGAGGCGAAATCTTCAGCTTCAACCATGTAATCACTTGCTCAAATTTTTTCATGACAATGGGTGACGGACCATTTGTGACAGCATCCCTTTCAGGTTCAAAGGTCGGCCACTCAACTGCGATTTTACAAGCTGTCCACAAATCTCCCGGCACCACTATGTCAAACAAGGTGTTCAAATCAGTCCACAGCACCTTCGAGATTTTAACAAACCGCTCAACCTGTTTGTACCACTCTACGGGTTTTCCCTCAGCCGAGGAAAGTCATTTGTAAACGCAGCCAAGTCACCTCTACTCCACGGCACATGCACGTACCCTCCATTCTGCACTTCCCGTAAAGGAAAGTTCCCGACGCCCGTCGCCCCTCCCCCCTCCCCCCGGAGACGGCGTTTCTCCTACAATTTTCTTTGCCATTTTTTTCTTTGACCACCTTTCCTCCCATTTGTCCAACAAATTCCATATACGCATCCCTACAATCAGATCTTTAGTAAGCGTCCTTAATCCTGTGATCCTTTTCTCCTCCAATTCCTGATCACTATATTGCAACCTATGCGGTCCTTGCAACGTTTTTGTTTTATTCAAATCTACCTCATATCTCCTAGCCAATGCTGTCAATTTCTCATGTGCTATCCTGGCTTTACGAGTCACATCTTTTGCTATGAAAAGCAGCTCATCTGGCCCATAAATCTCTATTCTCTCCAAAGGCAGGCTCCCACTAATCATTTCGTCTACCTCCGCTTTTAGTCTTAATACGTCCAGCAACCTTGCCTGTACTGCACTCTTCAATATTTCTTGGCAAGCTGCGCCATTCCGCTCATCATAGTCACTACTTTGTTCTTGTGACTTGTTCTCTTCTATCGTATTCCTGGAACTTGGTCTACTTTCTAAAATTTCTCATTCCCTATCGCCTGGCATTCTATCACTTTGGTTTCTTACTGATGGTGTCCACATCCTGAAAGCTGACTTGGACTCATATAAAGACCTTGGTTTGACTGGTCTCTCATCCTCCTGCCTAAAAGAGGAGTCTGCGGTGGCTGGTAACAGCGTGCTTGTTTCTAAGGGCTTCGGGAAGTGAACCACTTGTACTCCTAAGCCCTTCCCACCAGCACTGGTCCCTTCTCCCCCTGCCGTCTGCATTGAACTTCCTTCACTTATTCGGTCTGGGTCATATACCGATACTATAGGACCAATGGTAACAGGTACCGTCAAGGAGTCCGGTAACCGCATATTCCCAATGGAAGGCTGGGTTCCCGCTCCCTCTGTTCCTGTGGAAATCTTTCCCACTACCCTCATGTTAGTCTGATTCCGTAACTCGCCAGTTTCTACTGCCGAAGCTGATTTTCCCTCTTCTGCATCTGGATTAAATGGAGGTGGTCTCTCTGCTAACAACCTATCTAACAGGCTGTCATCTGTATCACTGTCGTCTTCTTCAGCCCACCTCTTCTTTGCTTCTCCTACATTTATCAACAGTGGAAACAGCCTGTCCCCTTCAATAGTTTCCACTCTCCAACTTTTCTCCAATGCATCCCATCTCGCATCTTGAAATGCTCTGATCGATTTCTTCACCCTTTCCTGACTCTTGTCTCTTTTCCTGTCATACGCTGCCCTAATCCATTCATGTAGCGCCTCAAACTGTGTCGGTCTAGGCAGTGGTCGTAAAGAAGCCATTATAGTTTTTAGCTGGTACAGCACTTCCAACCTGAAAGTGTCATAGCGTGGGAAAGTCAATTCTCCTTCTCCTTCTGTCATTTTATGCCAGTTCTCAAGCCAAATTATAGTATGCAATCCTACATTCTTGGCCATATAATGTGCTGGCTATCCTCGGGAGGAGCTTCTTCTCCACCCCGAGTAACCACGTCTATCGCCTCTGCAAAGTTCTCGTAAAACTTTAAAACATTTCATGATGAAGCAAATTTCTGTTCACGCACAAGTTTTCGTCTTACTTCCTGATTTCAATCCCCCAATGCCAGCGCGGCTCACACCAACCGACCTATCGCAGCGCGGCACTGTCTGACGTCACTCTTCCTCCGCTCGCAGCAGTTCCCCTCCTTGCTAATTCTCTCGTTCTCGTTCGCATGTGTCCCAATCACACTCTGAAGCAATGTCCGTCCTACCGAACAATTACCTCTCTGACTGTCGGTCCACCAATGACCGATCAGCCTCTCGAAATTGTTGACCTCAATCTGGCAACTGTTTGTCCGCGAAACGACCGGAAAGTCACCTCTGACACAATTGATAGGATTCAACCGCTCAATTTCTGCACTCAACAACCTACGACCAGCGTCGGTTATTCACACACACACACATGTGCTCCCTATCTTCAGTGGGTTGATCAACGACGTCTCATGACCCCCACAACCTCTGGTCAACAGTCTCAGCTCTGGGTGTCTTCTACACCTCAATAATAAAATCTCTCGGTCCCGCGCGCGCTCACGGTCCGATCCTCAATCACACGACTCTCATTCCAGCTCCGCAAGACATCACACAACAATTAAACACCGCAATCTAACAAGCGTCACCCTGTTCATACTCACTCTACCACGAACTGCTACTTCCGCCGCACCGTCACTCTCCGTCAGTTTTCATCGACCGCCGACGTCCTCCTCCTACGATCCACTGGATCACCATCACTCGGGCTCTATGGGGCAACTAATCCCTTATCCTAATCTAGATCTCCCCTTACTATCAGAGGAAACCATCCTACTCTGCTACCAACTGATAATGCTGATCCTTATCTTATCTTTTCTAAGGATCTCCAGGTCGTCAGGAACTTTTTACCCGCTGAATAGTGTAAAGGGAAGAAAATCCTTTCAGTTATGCAATCATCTTAGAATCCAGTCTATCTGAAAAGACCACTGACTCCAAATTCAATTTTGTGGGTTTATTACCGCCAGGAATAACTGCACATGCAAGCACCTCAACACGAGGTTAAAGAAATAGATGGGCACTAATAGAAATAGCATCCTACGCAGGAGTCTCATCCGACTCAGGATGAGAAGAATCGTTAGCTCCAGAAGTATTAGACAAGCAATAACAGCTCCAATCTCTATGTAATTCCTCATTTATCTAACTAAGCATAAACCATTCGCTGTCCCTACTCTATCACTTAGATGACATACCTACTTAACGAATTTCCCAGGCAAGAGTAAAAGAAAAGGCGTCAGCTGTGAAGTCTTCCTAGGAAGTACACTCACATAGCATGTCGAGCTCGCTCTGAGATGCTCCTTCCTAATATTCCCCTCTGTCCTCTCTCCCTGATCTCCTCTACCTCTTCTCTACTCTCCCCCTCGGGGCACTGTCCCTAATACAAATCCCAAAAACAATTAAACACGCCCTTGTCACGCCTCTTCGGCCAGGTCTTCCTCCTCGTACTTTTCCATCGAAACTCTTACTTTATCCTGGACGGTTAAGATGACCTTGAGTCCCAGGTACCTTCTCCACGGACAGTATCATCCCTACATTCCAGTGTACTCCCATCTCAATGCCTCCCACCACCCTAACTCGTAAAACAAAGAGCCAGTCTTTCGCTAACGAGGCATGTGTCCTTGCACCTGCAACAGAAGATACGTTTCAACAAACTTTTCCCCTCTACGTGAGTTTACCAACTGTACCCAGAGAGCCTTTCCAAGAGAAACATTTCTTCCTGCTAAATAAGCTAACATAAGAATGAATCAGGCCTTTCCTTTTCGTATATGCAGTCAGGCCTTTACCTTTTACACACAATTATGATCACTTCTATAAGCATTAATTCATTACATTTCATATGCGGAAAGTGAACTAAACCTGCACTTAATATGATACACGTTGACTACTGCATCTCGATTACACATGGCCTACTCCAATAATGCATCATTTTGAGCCCGTTCCGTTAAGCATTACATTTGCAAAATCATAATAGCACAATGACCCTTCTATTCGCTCTAATAATGCAATTTACGACTACATTATCTAACCATTCATTAATATACATAACTAGATATATGCGGGTACAGACTAACAGTGATTATGATGCACCCATACAATTTTTACGAGAGGATAGCGCTCTATCAGTTCCCCCTTTGATGACTCCTGTCATCACATCTTTTCAACTCCCTTGGAGAAAGAACCGACCTAAACAGAACTCGTTGCCATTCTCCCTGGTCTGTACTTCTCCAATCTCTTGAGTCTTTGATATTGACTGTCCTGCAGTCTAGCCATTCTCGTCTCATTTTCTCTCAGAGCTCTCTCAACCCTGCCTGCTCGATACCATTTGTATGCTTTGATCAGACCCCACAGACAAACCACCACAATAAGGAGAAGTCTCAGAATATAGCCAAGGAATCCCTTTCCCAAATTCGCAAACCAGCTCCCCACTTGACCAAATCCTTTGCCAACCTTTTCCCAGGCTCCCTCTTCAGTCAAATCCGCTATTTTTGTGTAGATGGTAGTGATGTTACTTATATATTTCTCCAGATCCTTGCTGTGGTCTGGTATATAAGTACAGCACTCTTGAACCTTCAATAATTTACAGACTCCGCCCTCTTTTGCCAATAAGACATCCAAAGCAAGGCGATTCTGCAAAACCATTGTCCTTATCGACAACATCTCTCCCTCCACAAGTACCAACGACTTTGCTGTATTCATTGATAGTTCATCTATCACAGTCGCCAATCTCCGGATCTTCACATCATTCAAGATCACTCCCAAACTTGGTATCATTGCTCCAAAGATATCTCCCACTACGACCCCTGCACTCGCACCTCTTCTCACTCTTCAATGCTTTCCACCTTCCAAAAGTTCCAAATCCTCTGTATGGTAAATTTTTGGAAAGATTATTCCCAAGTAACACGTACCTTACCAGTTCGCAGGCAATCTCACATAGGCATTCCTTTCACACACGAAATACACCGTAGGTATCACTTGTACAGGGCCTTGGAGAAAATTCTTTGCTACATCTGCCATGGTGAAAACATGGTCACACGTACTCTGTCCCACGGGAACCTTTTCATAGTAGGTCTGATAACGTCTCACACACAGCTTTCCCCTCTGCTCCTTGTCCAAGGCTATAGGACCATAACTTCCTTTTGTTCGGTGCAATCTTTCCTCCTCAGTCCAATCTACTGGACTATGCCCTGTGTCCCGTGTCTGTGTTAGTTTTCTATATCTATCTTCTACCTGATCTACAAACTTCTTTTCTACATCTGATAATGAGCATGTCAAGTTATGTCGGTGAGCATATGCTGTGTCCAGTTCCAAAGACGGTATGAAGAACTTCCTAAGTCTATCCTCTGACTTATAGTAATCGTACTTATTCAAATGTTTGTAAGCTGGAACTTCAGGAAGCACTGCATCGTAATTGGAAAAGAAATACTCAAACTGATCTCTTTCATAAAATATACTAAGCAACAGACTACATGAAATTCCATATGTCAGTGGAAGATGGTGATATCTAATACCCTCATCCACTGAAGCAGGCAACTGCATACACACATAACAATCCTTCGCATCCATCGCATCCACGTACTCATATAGCAGCTTGGGGTATGCATTAAGCCTAAAATCACTTCTAGACAAATCTACATGCAATCTACGACTTTCTTCTATCAGCAAAGCCTTGTCAGCTCCTATGTTTCCCTCTTTTTGGCTAGGTGTAGTAGGTGTAGGTGTCCCTGGCACCCCCTCCATGCTAGCTCGTGTGGAACTGTATATGAGACTACAATTACTATGATTATAGAAACTATCACACCCCCTATAAGTATGCCCACAATCAATTTGAACTACGATTTGGATCTCCAGCCTCCATGATCTCGAAAGTTCTCGAAAGTTCTTAGTTTCAGCAATGAGCACTCAAAAGTCTCTGTCTTCTCCACACGTGACTTGCTTAACCAACTCGAGCAACACTTCAAAACCTCTGGAAATCCCCTTTTTCAGCTACAGTCTTATTTACATAGTCCAGAAAAAGACTTCCCTAAGTTTTCGTTCCTCTTCGGTGGAAAGTCCCTAAGTTTATTCTTCTTCCACATGGACCTAGGTTATCTTCTTCTTTAGACTTTTTATTTACAACAGGTTATATTTCATCCACAATAAGATCATCTGCAAGTGCTTCTAAAACATGATACAAAAGTTCAAGGCGAAGAATTACCAATTCATGTGAAGACGGCTCAAATCCAAAAGACGGAAATTCAAGTCGATGCAAAACCAATTCTCGGACTTTACTCAGAAGCGGGGCATTCGGAACCGTGAGGGTCAGTATTCCTTCGACTTCGAGTCCTGGTATCAACAGCACCACCTTCAGCACCACGCTCGGGCTCTTGCTGACCACTTGCACAGCCCTCAGCCTCCCCGAGCTCACTACCCCCTGCATCAGTCACTGCGTAAGTCCACTCAGGGGTAGAGTACCTCTGGCAAGGTACCCTTGTTCTTTTCGACCTCCTCCGACCCTCTTGAGCCTGCTCTTCGTCACTTGCTTCTGTTTCAGACGTTTCAGACACTGGAGCAAGATCTCTTTCGGGTGCCAACCTCAGATTCAGTCGCCTCTGCCGTTCAGGCCAAGCCTCTTCAACTCTGATCGTTCTTCCCCCTTCCCCGTCTATACCCTGTGCACCACTTGCTTGTTCTGCTGAGTCTGACTCCACTCCACCCACTGCACCACCTTTGTCATCCGAGTCAGAGTCAAGGTTCTGGTTGTCGGAACCCCCTCAGCTTGTTCTGGTGCGTCAGCGGCCCTCACAGCTTGACTTGTCCTCTCATGTGGCCCGCCACATCAGCTGGATTTTCATTTACGAGAGGAGCTGTTTCTTCTGAGGGTGCTGAAACTCTGCGGGTATGGGAAGCATGTACCCAGTTCGGCAATCCTCCACACTTCACTGCTGTGTTCGTTACCAGTATCACTTGGTACGGGCCTCGCCACCGAACATCCAGACAGCTCTTCCTCACGTGCTTTCGAACAAGCACCCAGTCGCCTGGACACAGGTCATGGCACAGATCACTGGAGGCTGGAACAGCTGCAGCTTGTACCTGCTGGGACACAGAACGGACCACATCAGATAGTCCTTTACAGTAATCGAGAATCAAGTCATCAGTGATGTTTATCAAAGCTGTAGCTGGTACTGCTGGCAACCGCATTGCCCTTCCCATCAAGATTTCGTGAGGGGACAACCCAGTCCTCCTATCTGGGACACTTCGCATGCTCATCAGCACGAGTGGAAACGCGTCAGGCCACTTCAGAGACGTTGATGAGCACATTTTTGCCATCCGGGCTTTCAAAGTTCCGTTAACCTGCTCCACCATCCCAGAAGCCTCTGGTCGGTAACTGCAATGGAGTCTCTGATCAACATTCAATGCGGCACAGAGTAACTTCATGATTTCACTGTGAAAGTGTTTTCCTCTATCTGATTCCAAAGAGGTTGGAATCCCGAATCTCGGGATGAGTTCCCTCAACAATAACTTAGCCACTGTGAGAGTGTCACACCTGCGTGTTGGGTAAGCCTCCACCCACCGTGAGAATACACATACCAGCACCAAAATGTATCTCAACCCATTAGGCATCTCCACGAAATCTAACTGTATCCTATTGAAGGGCCCTCCTGACCTCCCAATATGACTCAAGGTGACTACTGTTTTCTTTCTGGCATTCATCTGCTGACACGTAACACACCTCTGACAAACTGCTTCAGCAATCGCACGAAATCGTGGGTTATACCACGTTTGTCTAAACACTCGCATCATTGCATCTCTACCAATGTGTACCGGTCCATGTATTAGTCTCGCCATTGGGCTCAGCAGATTTTCTGGCAACACAGCTCTCCCATCACTGGAGACCCACACATCCACATCCCCTCTTTCGCATCCTGCTTTGACCCATCCGTTCCGTTCCTGGTCTGAGACTTCATCCTGCAGTCTCTTGAGCTCCTCCCAAGTGTCTGCCATGGCCAACATCATGTTGAGCTCGGTTATTTCTTGGCTCTCTCCTGTATAACCCTCTGGAAATATGCATCCTTGTTCTGCACAGAAGCGGGCGACTTCGTCCGCATAATTATTTCCCAAGGACACAAAATCCTTCCCCTTTCCATGCGCAGTGCACTTGACTACTGCGATTTCCTTCGGATATTGCAATGCATCTAACAGTTGTCTTACATGTTCTCCATTCCTAATGGGTGAGCCAGATGATGTCAAAAATCCCCTCTGGGACCATAATTGTCCGAAGTCATGAACCACACCAAACCCATACTGGCTGTCCGTGTAAATCGTGATTCGAATTTGATCGGCGGCCAAACAGGCACGAGTCAAAGCAATGATCTCAGCTACCTGCGCGGAGCATACTCCTTCTAGGCAAGCAGCCTCAACCACCCCGGAAATGGTACATACAGCAAACGGTGCTCTTAATTGGCCGACACTGTCTCTTAGACATGAACCATCGACAAAGAAAATTTCATCTGGGTCAGTCAGTGGTTCATCGACAATGTCAGGTCTCGGTTTGGTGCAGAGTTCAGTCACGTCAAGACAATCATGGTCCGCACAATCTTCATCATCTGCATTCGGTATGGGCATTAATGTCGCAGGGTTTAAGACGGAGCACCTTTTCAGAGTCACATTCTCTGCGGCAAGTATGACTTGCTCATACCTTGTTAACCTGTTATTCGTTAAGTGCTGAGTCTTAGTCCTGGTCATCAACAATTCAACCGAATGTGGCACATATACAGGCAAAGGATGACCCATTACAATGCTTTCACATCTTTCAATGCTGACACCTGTTGCAGCAACGGATCTTAGACATCCGGGTAACGCAGAAGCTACTGGATCTAGAGTAGCTGAAAAGTAGGCAACTGGTCTACGGACACCTCCATGCTTCTGAGCTAAGACTGCTAATGCACAACCCTCCCTCTCACAACAGAACAATGAAAAAGCCTTGTTGTAATCAGGCATTCCCAAAGCTGGGGCACTACACAACTCTTCTCTCAGTCTTAGGAATGCCACCAAGCACTCCTCGTCCCATGGTACCGGATCACTCACATCTTTGTGCGTAAGTCTCTGTAAAGGCTTTGCTCTCAAGGAAAAATTGGGAATCCACTGACGACAATAGCCGACCATTCCCAAAAACATCCTGACTTCTCTCTGGGTGGTGGGCACTGCCATGTTCATTATCGCCTCTATTCGATCTGGTGACACCTTCCTCTTGCCTTTTTCTAATCTGTGACCTAAGTACTGTACCTCATTTAGGCAGTACTGCAACTTGTTTGGAGACACCTTGTGCCCGTTCTCTGCTAAATGGTTCAATAGGGCTACCGTGTCTATCCTGCAAGCATCTTCCGTTTCTGAGGCGACAAGCAGATCGTCTATGTACTGCACGAGAACTGAGTTCTGCGGCAATACAAGACTCTCAAGATTCTTCTTCAAGATCTGATTAAAGATCGATGGACTTTCTGTATACCCTTGAGGGATACGACACTATGTTAACACGCGATTTTCCAGCCAGAACGCAAAAAGAAATTGGCTTTCCTCATGGAGCGGTATCAA
This sequence comes from Calotriton arnoldi, assembly GCA_963921515.1. Lineage (NCBI taxonomy): Eukaryota > Metazoa > Chordata > Amphibia > Caudata > Salamandridae > Calotriton > Calotriton arnoldi. The sequence continues at coordinate 669,654 of CAWUFW010007651.1, read as the reverse complement.
GAAGAATGCTTGGCACAAATCAATGACAGTAAACCACTCGGCTTCACATGGGATCTGAAACAGTATCACTGATGGATTCGGTACCACTGGACAACAAGGGACAACTATCGTGTTGACCTTTCGCAGGTCTTGCACAATCCTGAATTTCCCGCTCGGTTTCTGTAGTCCCATAATAGGTGAATTACATGGGCTACCTCTGATCTCCTTCAGAATGCCTTGCTTGACAAAAGACTCGATTACAGGTTTAATCCCTGCGATCGTTTCAGGCGACAGATTGTACTGGGGCGTTCTAGGGAACTCAACATTCTGTTTCACCTGGATCTGCACAGGTTCAACCCCTTGATTAGTCCTATCTCTTCTCCGGTGAAGTCCCACACCTCGGGTGACACGGTGTCTCTCAAATCCGGTGGAAGTTCTTCCACGGTCACCATTGGATACAAGTCTATACACAGATGCTGATTAGCAACTTTAAAGGTAGCATCATCATCCCTCGTCTGAACCTCCACTCCCCTGGGTGTGCAATAAATAGTGCAGTTCAATTTACATAACAGATCTCTTCCCAGAAGACAAACTGGACTCGTATCGCACACCACAAACTGATGTCTAGTTTGGAAGGAACCTATCCTCACTGGAATCGGTTCGGTCAGTGGGCTGTCTATTCTTTTGTTCGCTACTCCAACAACTTGGATCGATTGTCCCGAGAGGGGTAGGTTGGGGACTACTGCGGATCTTACAGTAGACCGGGTAGCACCAGTGTCAACCAAAAGTGTGGTAGGATGACCATCAATGCCTGCCTCCACAAAAGGTCCTCTCTGGTCTACCTCCAAGACTGCTCCAAGTGTGCAGTCTTCCTCCCCCTCAGGCACCGTCAGGATAACGGGTCTGGGCTGTACTCATCATACCCTTCGAGAAGGGGCATCTGCTGGTAAGTCCGTATTCCCTGCGAGATCCTTGGTGGCTGGGGAACCGATACTTGTGGGTTATACGTCCCCCCTTTCATCGATCTGGGCCTCATCACAGTGTTGACTACCTCCGGCACAGGTGCCTGAACTACTTCTACCTCCTGCTGCACTTGGTTGGCTGGGTTCAAGGGGCACTCGCGCTTCCAATGTCCGATCTGGTGACAAAGATGACACGCAGTGGTCTTTTTCAGTGTCACCACATCCACCCCCGTCTTGGGATCGATGGGTTTCCCCTTTCCCTGACCTTGCCCATTCTGGTTCCCTTGGTAATTTCCTTGTCTTCTTCCCAGGGTCCCTCCACTAGGCTGGACCTGAGCTGTCTGCATCTGAACGAGCATCAGTTTGTCCTTTAGCTTCCGATGCTTCGAGTCCACTTCATCGCTACAGTACCTCGCATACCGCAAGATTTCATCTACCGGCTTGTTCTGCCAACAGATCAAATGGTGCTGTATCATGAGGCTGACCTCTGATCTCAATCCAAAAACAAACTTTGAGACAAACTGTCCCATATCCTTGGGGTCTAAGGCATCTAATCCGCTATACTGTTTAAAGGCTTGCAAGAGTCTTTCATAATATTCATGCACTGTCTCCTTGGGTTCCTGCACAGTTCGATCTATCTTAACCCAATCGATATCTTGAGGCGAAATCTTCAGCTTCAACCATGTAATCACTTGCTCAAATTTTTTCATGACAATGGGTGACGGACCATTTGTGACAGCATCCCTTTCAGGTTCAAAGGTCGGCCACTCAACTGCGATTTTACAAGCTGTCCACAAATCTCCCGGCACCACTATGTCAAACAAGGTGTTCAAATCAGTCCACAGCACCTTCGAGATTTTAACAAACCGCTCAACCTGTTTGTACCACTCTACGGGTTTTTCCCTCAGCCGAGGAAAGTCATTTGTAAACGCAGCCAAGTCACCTCTACTCCACGGCACATGCACGTACCCTCCATTCTGCACTTCCCGTAAAGGAAAGTTCCCGACGCCCGTCGCCCCTCCCCCCTCCCCCCGGAGACGGCGTTTCTCCTACAATTTTCTTTGCCATTTTTTTCTTTGACCACCTTTCCTCCCATTTGTCCAACAAATTCCATATACGCATCCCTACAATCAGATCTTTAGTAAGCGTCCTTAATCCTGTGATCCTTTTCTCCTCCAATTCCTGATCACTATATTGCAACCTATGCGGTCCTTGCAACGTTTTTGTTTTATTCAAATCTACCTCATATCTCCTAGCCAATGCTGTCAATTTCTCATGTGCTATCCTGGCTTTACGAGTCACATCTTTTGCTATGAAAAGCAGCTCATCTGGCCCATAAATCTCTATTCTCTCCAAAGGCAGGCTACCACTAATCATTTCGTCTACCTCCGCTTTTAGTCTTACTACGTCCAGCAACCTTGCCTGTACTGCACTCTTCAGTATTTCTTGGCAAGCTGCGCCATTCCGCTCATCATAGTCACTACTTTGTTCTTGTGACTTGTTCTCTTCTATCGTATTCCTGGAACTTGGTCTACTTTCTAAAATTTCTCATTCCCTATCGCCTGGCATTCTATCACTTTGGTTTCTTACTGATGGTGTCCACATCCTGAAAGCTGACTTAGACTCATATAAAGACCTTGGTTTGACTGGTCTCTCATCCTCCTGCCTAAAAGAGGAGTCTGCGGTGGCTGGTAACAGCGTGCTTGTTTCTAAGGGCTTCGGGAAGTGAACCACTTGTACTCCTAAGCCCTTCCCACCAGCACTGGTCCCTTCTCCCCCTGCCGTCTGCATTGAACTTCCTTCACTTATTCGGTCTGGGTCATATACCGATACTATAGGACCAATGGTAACAGGTACCGTCAAGGAGTCCGGTAACCGCATATTCCCAATGGAAGGCTGGGTTCCCGCTCCCTCTGTTCCTGTGGAAATTTTTCCCACTACCCTCATGTTAGTCTGATTCCGTAACTCGCCAGTTTCTACTGCCGAAGCTGATTTTCCCTCTTCTGCATCTGGATTAAATGGAGGTGGTCTCTCTGCTAACAACCTATCTAACAGGCTGTCATCTGTATCACTGTCGTCTTCTTCAGCCCACCTCTTCTTTGCTTCTCCTACATTTATCAACAGTGGAAACAGCCTGTCCCCTTCAATAGTTTCCACTCTCCAACTTTTCTCCAATGCATCCCATCTCGCATCTTGAAATGCTCTGATCGATTTCTTCACCCTTTCCTGACTCTTGTCTCTTTTCCTGTCATACGCTGCCCTAATCCATGCATGTAGCGCCTCAAACTGTGTCGGTCTAGGCAGTGGTCGTAAAGAAGCCATTATAGTTTTTAGCTGGTACAGCACTTCCAACCTGAAAGTGTCATAGCGTGGGAAAGTCAATTCTCCTTCTCCTTCTGTCATTTTATGCCAGTTCTCAAGCCAAATTATAGTATGCAATCCTACATTCTTGGCCATATAATGTGCTGGCTATCCTCGGGAGGAGCTTCTTCTCCACCCCGAGTAACCACGTCTATCGCCTCTGCAAAGTTCTCGTAAAACTTTAAAACATTTCATGATGAAGCAAATTTCTGTTCACGCACAAGTTTTCGTCTTACTTCCTGATTTCAATCCCCCAATGCCAGCGCGGCTCACACCAACCGACCTATCGCAGCGCGGCACTGTCTGACGTCACTCTTCCTCCGCTCGCAGCAGTTCCCCTCCTTGCTAATTCTCTCATTCTCGTTCGCATGTGTCCCAATCACACTCTGAAGCAATGTCCGTCCTACCGAACAATTACCTCTCTGACTGTCGGTCCACCAATGACCGATCAGCCTCTCGAAATTGTTGACCTCAATCTGGCAACTGTTTGTCCGCGAAACGACCGGAAAGTCACCTCTGACACAATCGATAGGATTCAACCGCTCAATTTCTGCACTCAACAACCTACGACCAGCGTCGGTTATTCACACACACACACGTGTGCTCCCTATCTTCAGTGGGTTGATCAACGACGTCTCATGACCCCCACAACCTCTGGTCAACAGTCTCAGCTCTGGGTGTCTTCTACACCTCAATAATAAAATCTCTCGGTCCCGCGCGCGCTCACGGTCCGATCCTCAATCACACGACTCTCATTCCAGCTCCGCAAGACATCACACAACAATTAAACACCGCAATCTAACAAGCGTCACCCTGTTCATACTCACTCTACCACGAACTGCTACTTCCGCCGCACCGTCACTCTCCGTCAGTTTTCATCGACCGCCGACGTCCTCCTCCTACGATCCACTGGATCACCATCACTCGGGCTCTATGGGGCAACTAATCCCTTATCCTAATCTAGATCTCCCCTTACTATCAGAGGAAACCATCCTACTCTGCTACCAACTGATAATGCTGATCCTTATCTTATCTTTTCTAAGGATCTCCAGGTCGTCAGGAACTTTTTACCCGCTGAATAGTGTAAAGGGAAGAAAATCCTTTCAGTTATGCAATCATCTTAGAATCCAGTCTATCTGAAAAGACCACTGACTCCAAATTCAATTTTGTGGGTTTATTACCGCCAGGAATAACTGCACATGCAAGCACCTCAACACGAGGTTAAAGAAATAGATGGGCACTAATAGAAATAGCATCCTACGCAGGAGTCTCATCCGACTCAGGATGAGAAGAATCGTTAGCTCCAGAAGTATTAGACAAGCAATAACAGCTCCAATCTCTATGTAATTCCTCATTTATCTAACTAAGCATAAACCATTCGCTGTCCCTACTCTATCACTTAGATGACATACCTACTTAACGAATTTCCCAGGCAAGAGTAAAAGAAAAGGCGTCAGCTGTGAAGTCTTCCTAGGAAGTACACTCACATAGCATGTCGAGCTCGCTCTGAGATGCTCCTTCCTAATATTCCCCTCTGTCCTCTCTCCCTGATCTCCTCTACCTCTTCTCTACTCTCCCCCCTCGGGGCACTGTCCCTAATACAAATCCCAAAAACAATTAAACACGCCCTTGTCACGCCTCTTCGGCCAGGTCTTCCTCCTCGTACTTTTCCATCGAAACTCTTACTTCATCCTGGACGGTTAAGATGACCTTGAGTCCCAGGTACCTTCTCCACGGACAGTATCATCCCTACATTCCAGTGTACTCCCATCTCAATGCCTCCCACCACCCTAACTCGTAAAACAAAGAGCCAGTGTGTTGCTAACGAGGCATATGTCCTTGCACCTGCAACAGAAGATACGTTTCAACAAACTTTTCCCCTCTACGTGAGTTTACCAACTATACCCAGAGAGCCTTTCCAAGAGAAACATTTCTTCCTGCTAAATAAGCTAACATAAGAATGAATCAGGCCTTTCCTTGACGTATATGCAGTCAGGCCTTTACCTTTTACACACAATTATGATCACTTCTATAAGCATTAATTCATTACATTTCATATGCGGAAAGTGAACTAAACCTGCACTTAATATGATACACGTTGACTACTGCATCTCGATTACACATGGCCTACTCCAATAATGCATCATTTTGAGCCCGTTCCGTTAAGCATTACATTTGCAAAATCATAATAACACAACTACCCTTCTATTCGCTCTAATAATGCAATTTACGACTACATTATCTAACCATTCATTAATATACATAACTAGATATATGCGGGTACAGACTAACAGTGATTATGATGCACCCATACAATTTTTACGAGAGGATAGCGCTCTATCAGTTCCCCCCTTTGATGACTCCTGTCATCACATCTTTTCAACTCCCTTGGAGAAAGAACCGACCTAAACAGAACTCGTTGCCATTCTCCCTGGTCTGTACTTCTCCAATCTCTTGAGTCTTTGATATTGACTGTCCTGCAGTCTAGCCATTCTCGTCTCATTTTCTCTCAGAGCTCTCTCAACCCTGCCTGCTCGATACCATTTGTATGCTTTGATCAGACCCCACAGACAAACCACCACAATAAGGAGAGGTCTCAGAATATAGCCAAGGAATCCCTTTCCCAAATTCGCAAACCAGCTCCCCACTTGACCAAATCCTTTGCCAACCTTTTCCCAGGCTCCCTCTTCAGTCAAATCCGCTATTTTTGTGTAGATGGTAGTGATGTTACTTATATATTTCTCCAGATCCTTGCTGTGGTCTGGTATATAAGTACAGCACTCTTGAACCTTCAATAATTTACAGACTCCGCCCTCTTTTGCCAATAAGACATCCAAAGCAAGGCGATTCTGCAAAACCATTGTCCTTATCGACAACATCTCTCCCTCCACAAGTACCAACGACTTTGCTGTATTCATTGATAGTTCATCTATCACAGTTGCCAATCTCCGGATCTTCACATCATTCAAGATCACTCCCAAACTTGGTATCATTGCTCCAAAGATATCTCCCACTACGACCCCTGCACTCGCACCTCTTCTCACTCTTCAATGCTTTCCACCTTCCAAAAGTTCCAAATCCTCTGTATGGTAAATTTTTGGAAAGATTATTCCCAAGTAACACGTACCTTACCAGTTCGCAGGCAATCTCACATAGGCATTCCTTTCACACACGAAATACACCGTAGGTATCACTTGTACAGGGCCTTGGAGAAAATTCTTTGCTACATCTGCCATGGTGAAAACATGGTCACACGTACTCTGTCCCACGGGAACCTTTTCATAGTAGGTCTGATAACGTCTCACACACAGCTTTCCCCTCTGCTCCTTGTCCAAGGCTATAGGACCATAACTTCCTTTTGTTCGGTGCAATCTTTCCTCCTCGGTCCAATCTACTGGACTATGCCCTGTGTCCCGTGTCTGTGTTAGTTTTCTATATCTATCTTCTACCTGATCTACAAACTTCTTTTCTACATCTGATAATGAGCATGTCAAGTTATGTCGGTGAGCATATGCTGTGTCCAGTTCCAAAGACGGTATGAAGAACTTCCTAAGTCTATCCTCTGACTTATAGTAATCGTACTTATTCAAATGTTTGTAAGCTGGAACTTCAGGAAGCACTGCATCGTAATTGGAAAAGAAATACTCAAACTGATCTCTTTCATAAAATATACTAAGCAACAGACTACATGAAATTCCATACGTCAGTGGAAGATGGTGATATCTAATACCCTCATCCACTGAAGCAGGCAACTGCATACACACATAACAATCCTTCGCATCCATCGCATCCACGTACTCATATAGCAGCTTGGGGTATGCATTAAGCTTAAAATCACTTCTAGACAAATCTACATGCAATCTACGACTTTCTTCTATCAGCAAAGCCTTGTCAGCTCCTATGTTTCCCTCTTTTTGGCTAGGTGTAGTAGGTGTAGGAGTCCCTGGCACCCCCTCCATGCTAGCTCGTGTGGAACTGTATATGAGACTACAATTACTATGATTATAGAAACTATCACACCCCCTATAAGTATGCCCACAATCAATTTGAACTACGATTTGGATCTCCAGCCTCCATGATCTCGAAAGTTCTCGAAAGTTCTTAGTTTCAGCAATGAGCACTCAAAAGTCTCTGTCTTCTCCACACGTGACTTGCTTAACCAACTCGAGCAACACTTCAAAACCTCTGGAAATCCCCTTTTTCAGCAACAGTCTTATTTACATAGTCCAGAAAAAGACTTCCCTAAGTTTTCTTTCCTCTTCGGTGGAAAGTCCCTAAGTTTATTCTTCTTCCACATGGACCTAGGTTATCTTCTTCTTTAGACTTTTTATTTACAACAGGTTATATTTCATCCACAATAAGATCATCTGCAAGTGCTTCTAAAACATGATACAAAAGTTCAAGGCGAAGAATTACCAATTCATGTGAAGACGGCTCAAATCCAAAAGACGGAAATTCAAGTCGATGCAAAACCAATTCTCGGACTTTACTCAGAAGCGGGGCATTCGGAACCGTGAGGGTCAGTATTCCTTCGACTTCGAGTCCTGGTATCAACAGCACCACCTTCAGCACCACGCTCGGGCTCTTGCTGACCACTTGCACAGCCCTCAGCCTCCCCGAGCTCACTACCCCCTGCATCAGTCACTGCGTAAGTCCACTCAGGGGTAGAGTACCTCTGGCAAGGTACCCTTGTTCTTTTCGACCTCCTCCGACCCTCTTGAGCCTGCTCTTCGTCACTTGCTTCTGTTTCAGACGTTTCAGACACTGGAGCAAGATCTCTTTCAGGTGCCAACCTCAGATTCAGTCGCCTCTGCCATTCAGGCCAAGCCTCTTCAACTCTGATCGTTCTTCCCCCTTCCCCGTCTATACCCTGTGCACCACTTGCTTGTTCTGCTGAGTCTGACTCCACTCCACCCACTGCACCACCTTTGTCATCCGAGTCAGAGTCAAGGTTCTGGTTGTCGGAACCCCCTCAGCTTGTTCTGGTGCGTCAGCGGCCCTCACAGCTTGACTTGTCCTCTCATGTGGCCCGCCACATCAGCTGGATTTTCATTTACGAGAGGAGCTGTTTCTTCTGAGGGTGCTGAAACTCTGCGGGTATGGGAAGCATGTACCCAGTTCGGCAATCCTCCACACTTCACTGCTGTGTTCGTTACCAGTATCACTTGGTACGGGCCTCGCCACCGAACATCCAGACAGTTCTTCCTCACGTGCTTTCGAACAAGCACCCAGTCGCCTGGACACAGGTCATGGCACAGATCACTGGAGGCTGGAACAGCTGCAGCTTGTACCTGCTGGGACACAGAACGGACCACATCAGATAGTCCTTTACAGTAATCGAGAATCAAGTCATCAGTGATGTTTATCAAAGCTGTAGCTGGTACTGCTGGCAACCGCATTGCCCTTCCCATCAAGATTTCGTGAGGGGACAACCCAGTCCTCCTATCTGGGACACTTCGCATGCTCATCAGCACGAGTGGAAACGCGTCAGGCCACTTCAGAGACGTTGATGAGCACATTTTTGCCATCCGGGCTTTCAAAGTTCCGTTAACCTGCTCCACCATCCCAGAAGCCTCTGGTCGGTAACTGCAATGGAGTCTCTGATCAACATTCAATGCGGCACAGAGTAACTTCATGATTTCACTGTGAAAGTGTTTTCCTCTATCTGATTCCAAAGAGGTTGGAATCCCGAATCTCGGGATGAGTTCCCTCAACAATAACTTAGCCACTGTGAGAGTGTCACACCTGCGTGTTGGGTAAGCCTCCACCCACCGTGAGAATACACATACCAGCACCAAAATGTATCTCAACCCATTAGGCATCGCCACGAAATCTAACTGTATCCTATTGAAGGGCCCTCCTGACCTCCCAATATGACTCAAGGTGACTACTGTTTTCTTTCCGGCATTCATCTGCTGACACGTAACACACCTCTGACAAACTGCTTCAGCAATCGCACGAAATCGTGGGTTATACCACGTTTGTCTAAACACTCGCATCATTGCATCTCTACCAATGTGTACCGGTCCATGTATTAGTCTCGCCATTGGGCTCAGCAGATTTTCTGGCAACACAGCTCTCCCATCACTGGAGACCCACACATCCACATCCCCTCTTTCGCATCCTGCTTTGACCCATCCGTTCCGTTCCTGGTCTGAGACTTCATCCTGCAGTCTCTTGAGCTCCTCCCAAGTGTCTGCCATGGCCAACATCATGTTGAGCTCGGTTCTTTCTTGGCTCTCTCCTGTATAACCCTCTGGAAATATGCATCCTTGTTCTGCACAGAAGCGGGCGACTTCGTCCGCATAATTATTTCCCAAGGACACAAAATCCTTCCCCTTTCCATGCGCAGTGCACTTGACTACTGCGATTTCCTTCGGATATTGCAATGCATCTAACAGTTGTCTTACATGTTCTCCATTCCTAATGGGTGAGCCAGATGATGTCAAAAATCCCCTCTGGGACCATAATTGTCCGAAGTCATGAACCACACCAAACCCATACTGGCTGTCCGTGTAAATCGTGATTCGAATTTGATCGGCGGCCAAACAGGCACGAGTCAAAGCAATGATCTCAGCTACCTGCGCGGAGAATACTCCTTCTAGGCAAGCAGCCTCAACCACCCCGGAAATGGTACATACAGCAAACGGTGCTCTTAATTGGCCGACACTGTCTCTTAGACATGAACCATCGACAAAGAAAATTTCATCTGGGTCAGTCAGTGGTTCATCGACAATGTCAGGTCTCGGTTTGGTGCAGAGTTCAGTCACGTCAAGACAATCATGGTCCGCACAATCTTCATCATCTGCATTCGGTATGGGCATTAATGTCGCAGGGTTTAAGACGGAGCACCTTTTCAGAGTCACATTCTCTGCGGCAAGTATGACTTGCTCATACCTTGTTAACCTGTTATTCGTTAAGTGCTGAGTCTTAGTCCTGGTCATCAACAATTCAACCGAATGTGGCACATATACAGGCAAAGGATGACCCATTACAATGCTTTCACATCTTTCAATGCTGACACCTGTTGCAGCAACGGATCTTAGACATCCGGGTAACGCAGAAGCTACTGGATCTAGAGTAGCTGAAAAGTAGGCAACTGGTCTACGGACACCTCCATGGTTCTGAGCTAAGACTGCTAATGCACAACCCTCCCTCTCACAACAGAACAATGAAAAAGCCTTGTTGTAATCAGGCATTCCCAAAGCTGGGGCACTACACAACTCTTCTCTTAGTCTTAGGAATGCCACCAAGCACTCCTCGTCCCATGGTACCGGATCACTCACATCTTTGTGCGTAAGTCTCTGTAAAGGCTTTGCTCTCAAGGAAAAATTGGGAATCCACTGACGACAATAGCCGACCATTCCCAAAAACATCCTGACTTCTCTCTGGGTGGTGGGCACTGCCATGTTCATTATCGCCTCTATTCGATCTGGTGACACCTTCCTCTTGCCTTTTTCTAATCTGTGACCTAAGTACTGTACCTCATTTAGGCAGTACTGCAACTTGTTTGGAGACACCTTGTGCCCGTTCTCTGCTAAATGGTTCAATAGGGCTACCGTGGCTATCCTGCAAGCATCTTCCGTTTCTGAGGCGACAAGCAGATCGTCTATGTACTGCACGAGAACTGAGTTCTGCGGCAATACAAGACTCTCAAGATTCTTCTTCAAGATCTGATTAAAGATCGATGGACTTTCTGTATACCCTTGAGGGATACGACACTATGTTAACACGCGATTTTCCAGCCAGAACGCAAAAAGAAATTGGCTTTCCTCATGGAGCGGTATCAAGAAGAATGCTTGGCACAAATCAATGACAGTAAACCACTCGGCTTCACATGGGATCTGAAACAGTATCACTGATGGATTCGGTACCACTGGACAACAAGGGACAACTATCGTGTTGACCTTTCGCAGGTCTTGCACAATCCTGAATTTCCCGCTCGGTTTCTGTAGTCCCATAATAGGTGAATTACATGGGCTACCTCTGATCTCCTTCAGAATGCCTTGCTTGACAAAAGACTCGATTACAGGTTTAATCCCTGCGATCGTTTCAGGCGACAGATTGTACTGGGGCGTTCTAGGGAACTCAACATTCTGTTTCACCTGGATCTGCACAGGTTCAACCCCCTTGATTAGTCCTATCTCTTCTCCGGTGAAGTCCCACACCTCGGGTGACACGGTGTCTCTCAAATCCGGTGGAAGTTCTTCCACGGTCACCATTGGATACAAGTCTATACACAGATGCTGATTAGCAACTTTAAAGGTAGCATCATCATCCCTCGTCTGAACCTCCACTCCCCTGGGAGTGCAATAAATAGTGCAGTTCAATTTACATAACAGATCTCTTCCCAGAAGACAAACTGGACTCGTATCGCACACCACAAACTGATGTCTAGTTTGGAAGGAACCTATCCTCACTGGAATCGGTTCGGTCAGTGGGCTGTCTATTCTTTTGTTCGCTACTCCAACAACTTGGATCGATTGTCCCGAGAGGGGTAGGTTGGGGACTACTGCGGATCTTACAGTAGACCGGGTAGCACCAGTGTCAACCAAAAGTGTGGTAGGATGACCATCAATGTCTGCCTCCACAAAGGTCCTCTCTGGTCTACCTCCAAGACTGCTCCAAGTGTGCAGTCTTCCTCCCCCTCAGGCACCGTCAGGATAACGGGTCTGGGCTGTACTCATCATACCCTTCGAGAAGGGGCATCTGCTGGTAAGTCCGTATTCCCTGCGAGATCCTTGGTGGCTGGGGAACCGATACTTGTGGGTTATACGTCCCCCCTTTCATCGATCTGGGCCTCATCACAGTGTTGACTACCTCCGGCACAGGTGCCTGAACTACTTCTACCTCCTGCTGCACTTGGTTGGCTGGGTTCAAGGGGCACTCGCGCTTCCAATGTCCGATCTGGTGACAAAGATGACACGCAGTGGTCTTTTTCAGTGTCACCACATCCACCCCCGTCTTGGGATCGATGGGTTTCCCCTTTCCCTGACCTTGCCCATTCTGGTTCCCTTGGTAATTTCCTTGTCTTCTTCCCAGGGTCCCTCCACTAGGCTGGACCTGAGCTGTCTGCATCTGAACGAGCATCAGTTTGTCCTTTAGCTTCCGATGCTTCGAGTCCACTTCATCGCTACAGTACCTCGCATACCGCAAGATTTCATCTACCGGCTTGTTCTGCCAACAGATCAAATGGTGCTGTATCATGAGGCTGACCTCTGATCTCAATCCAAAAACAAACTTTGAGACAAACTGTCCCATATCCTTGGGGTCTAAGGCATCTAATCCGCTATACTGTTTAAAGGCTTGCAAGAGTCTTTCATAATATTCATGCACTGTCTCCTTGGGTTCCTGCACAGTTCGATCTATCTTAACCCAATCGATATCTTGAGGCGAAATCTTCAGCTTCAACCATGTAATCACTTGCTCAAATTTTTTCATGACAATGGGTGACGGACCATTTGTGACAGCATCCCTTTCAGGTTCAAAGGTCGGCCACTCAACTGCGATTTTACAAGCTGTCCACAAATCTCCCGGCACCACTATGTCAAACAAGGTGTTCAAATCAGTCCACAGCACCTTCGAGATTTTAACAAACCGCTCAACCTGTTTGTACCACTCTACGGGTTTTCCCTCAGCCGAGGAAAGTCATTTGTAAACGCAGCCAAGTCACCTCTACTCCACGGCACATGCACGTACCCTCCATTCTGCACTTCCCGTAAAGGAAAGTTCCCGACGCCCGTCGCCCCTCCCCCTCCCCGGAGACGGCGTTTCTCCTACAATTTTCTTTGCCATTTTTTTCTTTGACCACCTTTCCTCCCATTTGTCCAACAAATTCCATATACGCATCCCTACAATCAGATCTTTAGTAAGCGTCCTTAATCCTGTGATCCTTTTCTCCTCCAATTCCTGATCACTATATTGCAACCTATGCGGTCCTTGCAACGTTTTTGTTTTATTCAAATCTACCTCATATCTCCTAGCCAATGCTGTCAATTTCTCATGTGCTATCCTGGCTTTACGAGTCACATCTTTTGCTATGAAAAGCAGCTCATCTGGCCCATAAATCTCTATTCTCTCCAAAGGCAGGCTCCCACTAATCATTTCGTCTACCTCCGCTTTTAGTCTTAATACGTCCAGCAACCTTGCCTGTACTGCACTCTTCAATATTTCTTGGCAAGCTGCGCCATTCCGCTCATCATAGTCACTACTTTGTTCTTGTGACTTGTTCTCTTCTATCGTATTCCTGGAACTTGGTCTACTTTCTAAAATTTCTCATTCCCTATCGCCTGGCATTCTATCACTTTGGTTTCTTACTGATGGTGTCCACATCCTGAAAGCTGACTTGGACTCATATAAAGACCTTGGTTTGACTGGTCTCTCATCCTCCTGCCTAAAAGAGGAGTCTGCGGTGGCTGGTAATAGCGTGCTTGTTTCTAAGGGCTTCGGGAAGTGAACCACTTGTACTCCTAAGCCCTTCCCACCAGCACTGGTCCCTTCTCCCCCTGCCGTCTGCATTGAACTTCCTTCACTTATTCGGTCTGGGTCATATACCGATACTATAGGACCAATGGTAACAGGTACCGTCAAGGAGTCCGGTAACCGCATATTCCCAATGGAAGGCTGGGTTCCCGCTCCCTCTGTTCCTGTGGAAATTTTTCCCACTACCCTCATGTTAGTCTGATTCCGTAACTCGCCAGTTTCTACTGCCGAAGCTGATTTTCCCTCTTCTGCATCTGGATTAAATGGAGGTGGTCTCTCTGCTAACAACCTATCTAACAGGCTGTCATCTGTATCACTGTCGTCTTCTTCAGCCCACCTCTTCTTTGCTTCTCCTACATTTATCAACAGTGGAAACAGCCTGTCCCCTTCAATAGTTTCCACTCTCCAACTTTTCTCCAATGCATCCCATCTCGCATCTTGAAATGCTCTGATCGATTTCTTCACCCTTTCCTGACTCTTGTCTCTTTTCCTGTCATACGCTGCCCTAATCCATTCATGTAGCGCCTCAAACTGTGTCGGTCTAGGCAGTGGTCGTAAAGAAGCCATTATAGTTTTTAGCTGGTACAGCACTTCCAACCTGAAAGTGTCATAGCGTGGGAAAGTCAATTCTCCTTCTCCTTCTGTCATTTTATGCCAGTTCTCAAGCCAAATTATAGTATGCAATCCTACATTCTTGGCCATATAATGTGCTGGCTATCCTCGGGAGGAGCTTCTTCTCCACCCCGAGTAACCACGTCTATCGCCTCTGCAAAGTTCTCGTAAAACTTTAAAACATTTCATGATGAAGCAAATTTCTGTTCACGCACAAGTTTTCGTCTTACTTCCTGATTTCAATCCCCCAATGCCAGCGCGGCTCACACCAACCGACCTATCGCAGCGCGGCACTGTCTGACGTCACTCTTCCTCCGCTCGCAGCAGTTCCCCTCCTTGCTAATTCTCTCGTTCTCGTTCGCATGTGTCCCAATCACACTCTGAAGCAATGTCCGTCCTACCGAACAATTACCTCTCTGACTGTCGGTCCACCAATGACCGATCAGCCTCTCGAAATTGTTGACCTCAATCTGGCAACTGTTTGTCCGCGAAACGACCGGAAAGTCACCTCTGACACAATTGATAGGATTCAACCTCTCAATTTCTGCACTCAACAACCTACGACCAGCGTCGGTTATTCACACACACACACATGTGCTCCCTATCTTCAGTGGGTTGATCAACGACGTCTCATGACCCCCACAACCTCTGGTCAACAGTCTCAGCTCTGGGTGTCTTCTACACCTCAATAATAAAATCTCTCGGTCCCGCGCGCGCTCACGGTCCGATCCTCAATCACACGACTCTCATTCCAGCTCCGCAAGACATCACACAACAATTAAACACCGCAATCTAACAAGCGTCACCCTGTTCATACTCACTCTACCACGAACTGCTACTTCCGCCGCACCGTCACTCTCCGTCAGTTTTCATCGACCGCCGACGTCCTCCTCCTACGATCCACTGGATCACCATCACTCGGGCTCTATGGGGCAACTAATCCCTTATCCTAATCTAGATCTCCCCTTACTATCAGAGGAAACCATCCTACTCTGCTACCAACTGATAATGCTGATCCTTATCTTATCTTTTCTAAGGATCTCCAGGTCGTCAGGAACTTTTTACCCGCTGAATAGTGTAAAGGGAAGAAAATCCTTTCAGTTATGCAATCATCTTAGAATCCAGTCTATCTGAAAAGACCACTGACTCCAAATTCAATTTTGTGGGTTTATTACCGCCAGGAATAACTGCACATGCAAGCACCTCAACACGAGGTTAAAGAAATAGATGGGCACTAATAGAAATAGCATCCTACGCAGGAGTCTCATCCGACTCAGGATGAGAAGAATCGTTAGCTCCAGAAGTATTAGACAAGCAATAACAGCTCCAATCTCTATGTAATTCCTCATTTATCTAACTAAGCATAAACCATTCGCTGTCCCTACTCTATCACTTAGATGACATACCTACTTAACGAATTTCCCAGGCAAGAGTAAAAGAAAAGGCGTCAGCTGTGAAGTCTTCCTAGGAAGTACACTCACATAGCATGTCGAGCTCGCTCTGAGATGCTCCTTCCTAATATTCCCCTCTGTCCTCTCTCCCTGATCTCCTCTACCTCTTCTCTACTCTCCCCCTCGGGGCACTGTCCCTAATACAAATCCCAAAAACAATTAAACACGCCCTTGTCACGCCTCTTCGGCCAGGTCTTCCTCCTCGTACTTTTCCATCGAAACTCTTACTTCATCCTGGACGGTTAAGATGACCTTGAGTCCCAGGTACCTTCTCCACGGACAGTATCATCCCTACATTCCAGTGTACTCCCATCTCAATGCCTCCCACCACCCTAACTCGTAAAACAAAGAGCCAGTGTGTTGCTAACGAGGCATATGTCCTTGCACCTGCAACAGAAGATACGTTTCAACAAACTTTTCCCCTCTACGTGAGTTTACCAACTGTACCCAGAGAGCCTTTCCAAGAGAAACATTTCTTCCTGCTAAATAAGCTAACATAAGAATGAATCAGGCCTTTCCTTTACGTATATGCAGTCAGGCCTTTACCTTTTACACACAATTATGATCACTTCTATAAGCATTAATTCATTACATTTCATATGCGGAAAGTGAACTAAACCTGCACTTAATATGATACACGTTGACTACTGCATCTCGATTATACGTGGCCTACTCCAATAATGCATCATTTTGAGCCCGTTCCGTTAAGCATTACATTTGCAAAATCATAATAGCACAACTACCCTTCTATTCGCTCTAATAATGCAATTTACGACTACATTATCTAACCATTCATTAATATACATAACTAGATATATGCGGGTACAGACTAACAGTGATTATGATGCACCCATACAATTTTTACGAGAGGATAGCGCTCTATCACCCTTTAGAGCTGTAAATAAATAATAAATACTGATATTTGTAAAGCGCGACATCCACCATTCCATTAAGCACCTGAATATATGAGGAACAGAGCCTGCAGTTACAACATACCACTCCATCCGGGCAGGTGTTTGATGCCTTTTTAGCTCATTGTAGTTGGGCAGGTCTTCTTGACAGCTTTCAAGTGAGCGTCCATGTCCAGCGCGACAGAGGGCCTTCCCGACCACTGTAAATGTCTTCAGGGTTGCTTGCTATAGATCTGCAGAGTGTGATGGCTGCATTAATGCAGGCTGCAGTGAGCTATGGCTCTTTTCAAGAGGTGTGGTCTCAGGAGGGGCGCTGAAAGTGTGGCACCTTTTAGGGGCCACCTTTTAGGTGGCGCACTGTCAGTGCGCTTCCTGACAGCTACTTTGCCTCTCCGCCCGCGTCTATAATACAGCGCAGGTGCAGAGGCAAAGGGATTCCCTCTTTTGCATGGGGCCACGTCCCCAGGGCACACCCACCCTCTAGCACCAGCGCTATCTGTATTACAGAAAGGTCCGCATAAGCGTCTGCGGTCCTTTCTGTAATACTAAAGTGCCCCAAGGGCACGCACAGCTGGCACATGTGCCTACTGCGCCCCCAGGGCACGTTCCATTATACAGCCCCAGATCCTACCTAAGACAGGTTAACTTGAACTGATTTCCCCTGCCCTGGTCCACCATGTGAGGCATAGCATTCCCAGGCACAGAAAAGAATGCCTCATATAAACTCTGCGGCCAGAGCTGCTGACTTTGGAAATGGGGAAGTAGTTTTGAGTCACGGTGTCGGATCAACATCCTGTGATTCTAGGCAAATCACTTAATCTCCCCGTGCCTACTAAAAACTGAATGTTCCCTTGTGTAACGTAACTGGTGCCCATGTAAAGCGCTCCAATGCCATTGGGTCCAGTTCCCTCTATATAAAACTGCACAATAACTACGCTAAATAAATGCTGAGAGGGTTAAAAGAAGCATTGGGGCCAGGTGAGCACTAGGGCCATCCCCTGCTCAGGTGGAGCCGCTGGCTGCACAGTTCTCCCTGTCAGGCAGGCACAGAGTCCTAGATAAGGTGGGTGGGTCACCTCTTGTGATGGCAGAGGGGGGTCTCCACCCTCTCAGCAGGGCCCACAGGCAGCCCTCTGTGCTTTAAAGAGGGCCCTTCTACTCTACTGCACGAGCCTCAATCAACCAACCCTCTGAACCCTCATAAATCTGTCATTTCTGAGTTTATTTGAGGCCAGCAGGTACACTCAATTTCACATTCTGAGATAGATTTTAATAAACCACCTAGAACTGCCGGCAGGTCTGATGAGGGAGAGGGTGAGGTGCTTTTCTTAGACATGTTTGTAGAGAGGTGATCACTCTGGGGGTTCATCAAGAGCTGTTCCCCCAAAAGGACACACATACTTTTTGCTCTCTATAGCTGTGTAGAATATTAGTCACCAGGCCAGTGATAAACTATGCTTTTGTCTTACATGTTAATGTACAGATCTTGATATCATTTAGGTAGCCTGGAAGAGTTCAGAGTTGGCCACTGAGTGTGATCTGGTAGCAAACATGCCACAGTAGGACATAGGAGGTGACTGTAGGGTGACTGTAGGGTCGCATAGATGTTAAAGAATATTTTATGGAAATTGCTCTCATAAGTCACATTCATTTGCAATCAATTTCCTAACGTTATTTTTCTGGTCCTTTGTTCACAGGGGGAGCTGATACTATCCGGTTGGTGAACTCTGGTGACGCCTGCCGTGGGAGGGTGGAGATCAAACACGAGAATCGATGGGGGACGGTCTGTGATAGCCACTGGGATATGAAGGATGCTGAGGTGGTCTGTAGACAACTGAACTGTGGATCAGCATCCAGAGCAGAAACAAGAAATTATATTTTTAAAAGCGGTCTCTTCCCTGTGTGGTTGAGTGACGTCAAGTGCACAGGAGCAGAAACGTCTCTCTTCCATTGTCCACGCGCTTCCTGGGGAGTCAACAGCTGCACGAGCAGGAATGACGCTGGAGTGCAGTGCACAGGTAAGAGAAGCCAACAGAACCGTCAACTCCATGCAAACTTCTTAAACTCATAGAAGAAGGGCAGTCATGACAACATCACATTACTATTGAATATAACCAGACACAAAGACATTGTATGAAAGAACGTAGTATTCATCTCAGCATGTTGATAAACTGAATTGGATTTATTAGGAGCTACAGACTGTAGTGCTGGCCTTCAGAGATTGCAAAGTCTTTGAAGGCATTGGATGCAGTAGGAGGCCTCAGACCCTAACATTTCTGTCCCTTCAATACTAGAAGAAATCCCACCGTCCCGCCATGAAGACGTGTCCATCTCAAGGCACAGCCAAGAGTTGGAAGTAATGAGTTGTCCTTTCAGACTTTGGTTGTTTGCTTTTATTTTGACAAAGAACAACAAGTTCTAGACATGTTTTCAATACCGTAAGTCTTTCAACATCATGTGAAATGATATATAAATATTATACTGTATGAATCATGGAAGAAAGAAGCGTGCCTTCAAACTAAGTAACCAATATAATCCTAACCAATAGAAACAATTAACACAACCTAAAATATCCAGACTTCCAGTTTTTGAGGTCCAGCGTGAGCCAGCGCGCAAGCGCTGCTCTGCGAAGAGCTGTGGTAGTTCAGTACAGAGAGAAGCTTCGCCCAGTCCCCCGCCCTTATTTTTCATTGGCTTGTGTGTTTGTCCTTTGTAAATGCTGCATTCAGATTCGTTAATAGGCTTGTTAATCCCTCCTTAGTACAACCATGTCGTCATTTGTATCCAACCATGGCTTCTGACCCCTTTACTTTGTTGTTACATGGTAAGCACTATATTTTGAGTTTGTCCTACTTGAGGCAGGACAACGTGCTTTGTTTACAGTCAGCGCGCTGTGCGCCCTTTCACTTTCTGAGCTGCGGGGACACTCGTGAACGCTTGTTCCAGTGGTTCTCAGCAGCCCAGACCGCCCTCGGGAGTTCTGTCGCATGGCTGTTGCTGTAGAGCAGATCCAAGAAGTGTGAGGCGCCATAAGATGACTTGTTGCTGGTGCGTGCTGTTACCACTGTTCGGTAAAGACTGCATTCTGTTGTACCTGCTGCCCAGCCAGTGTGAGTGTGGTGTGGAATGTTGGGGTGGATGATGCTGTGGAATGTTGGGTGAGTGAGGTTGGCAGTTGGAGGATGGGCTGAGCAGCAGGAGGGCTGCTCCTGGTGGGGCTCTCTGTACCTTTATCTTGAACCTACTATCTTAATAAATACCATCTTAAGTTTATCAAGGAACCGGGCCCTGTCTTCATTACTACATTTTGGCGACTTTTCCTGGAAAGAACCCGCGTGTGCCACCTGTATGGATATGTACTATGAAGCCGAAAGTTACTGGAAACCAAAGAAGCATAACTTGAAGAAGCTCCTCTTGTAATTAAGTTTGGAACAGCAGCCCCGAGCCCCACCAGTGACCTCAAGACCGGTCGGCCCCAACCAGGGCGTGCCAATTCATGCTGTGTCCTCCTGTGGAGTGGAGCTGTGTTGTGTAATGGAGCTGTGGTGATTAACTACCTGTCTGCCGCAACCTCTGAGTCGGGACATTCTGCTGTGGTTTCTCCTGTTGTGTCACTTTCGCCACGTGTGCTGCGTGCTGCCTGCTGTGTTTCCATCTTTCGGTGTAGGGAAGAGCGTCTGGGGAGTTGTTACTTGAAGAGATGTCCATGGTGAGAAGAGCGACTAGCCCCCAGAGCCTCCCTGTGGAAGTACCTCTGCAAGTGCCTCCTTGGAACTATTTTGCCCTGTGACTGTCGTGTGTGTGGAGCTACTGTTCTGAGGAGCCACTTTTCCGTGCTTCTGGTAGAAGCACCTGCAGTCATGTTCTTTTGGGACCTCTTTATTCATGCCTTGAGGTGCTGCATCGAACTTGGGGCTCTGAGTTTTTATTGTGGTGCACCTTGGTTTGTGTTCCCCAGTGTCCGAGTCGACAACATGCGTAAGCACTACTCGGCGTCCCCCAGGCCATGGCATGAGGTGTCCCATCCCGCCTTTCTGAGGTTGGTGCACTATGTGAGACTGACTGTTTTGTACTGGCTTACATTGCATCTACAAAAAAAAAAAGAAAAATGGTTAGGTTCCGTTGGCTTACCGGCTTTCAACCGTCGTGCTTGGTGCCAGCGCGAGCCTTGTCTCCTCGCGCAGTGTCTTGCAGCTTTCACGCTGAGCTGCACGGACGTGCCGTGAGCCACCCCAGCCCACGTCAATCAGCGTGCCGCCATCTTGATTCCAATAAGGCTGAAGGTGGAGAGTCTTTCCCCAGCGTTTGGAGTGGCTTCTGAAGATTTGCGTGTCTGTGTCCCCTCAGATGAGTTCTGGAAACAACATTTTTTTTTTATCCAGCTAAGAAGTCTGGGTTTTTATGTGCGGAAGCAACGGTGTTGGATCAACGGTGATCTCTGGTGCGAACGTTTGGATGTGACATTTAGCCTCAAGTATGTTTCAAGTTTGTTATCGGCGGCATTTGTTCACCATCCTCGGTGTTGCGTCAACCTACACAATCTTCATTTTTGGTTGGTAACCGCTTCAATGCAGGTGATGGGTGTCATCTCACCCTGGGAACTCTCGCACCTTCCTGACTTTGCTCTGTATTCCTGGCTTATCGGTTGGGTTTAAAAGTTAAATTCTTCTTGCAAAGTTGGTCTTTGTTTAACTGTTTTTTGTGAAGTCAGTCTGGGTTATCCTAACGTGTTTTAACTCCAGGGAAGGGGTGGATCTTGGCGCAGTGTGTGTGATGTCTTTTATTTTTAAGTCACTCTTGGTTACCACCCTGTGTGGTTGTGGAAGGCTCATTTTCATCTTCCACTGAGTGTGTATGGGTGAGTGACTTTTGGGTGTTTTGGACATTCTGTTACCACCTGTTAATGTGTTGCTGAGCTGATTTTCACGCATGAAGTCACTCTGGCTTATCCCCTAGTCGTTGTTCTGAGAGTCTGTGCATCTCTCTGTTGGGGGTGTGTGTACGAGTTGGCTCTTAGGTTTTGAGCCTCTCTAGCCTACCACTATTTTCGTGGTTGTGGGTGACATTGGTGTGTTACCTTTGTGGGCAATGTTTGGTAAATGACCCGTTGTGGTTGTGGGAGTGTGTGTGCCTCTCACTGTTGGGGGTGTGTATGTTAGAAGGCTCTGGAGCCTCTCTGGCCTACCACTGTTTTGTGGTTGCGGGTGGACATAGGTTTGTCTCCCTTGTGGGCGCTGGTTAGAGTTGACTATGTTTGAGTCACTCGTGTCTGCCACTTTTGTGTGGTTGGTTGGTGAAGTTCACTTCACCTGTAGCTTTGCGTTTTCGCTGAGCATTTTCTGTGTGCTTGTCCTCCCTTTCCTTTCTCCCTTAAAGCTCGGGCGTTTTTGTCCTGGTTGAGCTTGTGTGTCCTGTGGTGTGTTTTCTTCTGCACCGTTGTGGTTTGTTCCCCTGGTGTTCACGTTCATTTTCGGCCTGGCCAGCTGATATGTTTGTGTCTCAGGTGTTGGTTGGTTGCGCGTGGTGTTGGAGTTTGTAGGTTTGTTTGGTTTTGTGTGGTAAGGTGGGAGTTTTAAGTGGTAAGGGAGTGGATGTGTGTAAAGGTTGTCTTTCTGCCTTAAGTTTGATTTACCTGTCTTGTTTGTTTGTAGGTACTTGGGTGGGCATTGACGTTTTACCGTTGCTTTGCCTTTTGTTGACATTCATGCATATTACCATTTTCTCCTCAGCTTTCTTGCATTTTTGTATGTTAACTTGTAGCCCATAGTACTGTGTTTTCCTTACTTTTCATCCTTTCTGGTTTGCCCTCAACCATTCTCAGGTCTATGCAATGGTACCTTTCCAGATTTTATGTGCATGTTGTTATCTCTTTGATGTGCCTGTCACTTGTATCATTGCATTGTATGTTTGTTTAATATGATGAAGGGAGAAGTGTTGTACCTGCTGCCCAGCCAGTGTGAGTGTGGTGTGGAATGTTGGTGTGGATGATGCTGTGGAATGTTGGGTGAGTGAGGTTGGCAGTTGGAGGATGGGCTGAGCAGCAGGAGGGCTGCTCCTGCTGGGGCTCTCTGTACCTTTATCTTGAACCTACTATCTTAATAAATACCATCTTAAGTATACCAAGGAACCGGACCCTGTCTTCATTACTACACATTCACGTTCAGTGGATTCCCTCCGTGTTAACTACCAGAGAGGGGGGGGTGGAAGTGTTTAGTGTATAGTCATTGTGAGAGGTTAGAGTGCTCAGTGGTTGTGTTGAAATCAGTAACGCAGTGTTCTTTGCACTTGTTTTTTTCTGTCATTACTCATGTCTACCATTAGCAAACTCTTGTCGGAGTGGGTGGCACTTTGCGTACTGCAGGCTGTCGCCTTCTGGCTGTTTTGTTTAGAAGGATTGTCAGTAAATGTTCCTGCTGTGCGAATCAGTCCCCAGTGACTAATAAAAAGCGGCCATCTTTAAATGGAGACCGCATGATGTTCTTGGGACTTTTAACATAGGAATAATAATAGATGTATGTCATTATATGTATTAGATTTGTAATAAAATATGTCACTTTAAAATCATGTATTTTTTTTACAAATCTAGGAAAGTAATTTAAGATGGAAACAAAATAAGTATATTAAGAAATGCACACGCTCACTTTTTTGCATTCTTATCTTCCATTACAGTTTGCTTTTTCTGTTATTTTCAGTATTTTACTCTTAAAGAATGTGTTTTTCAAGTTCAGTTTTTGATGTTCTCGTTGAACAGTGACGTTCTAGCATTTTTTGTTTCTCTGGTTCATGCATTGCTCCTTAACCAAAATGGCGCTATTTTGACTTCAGAAGGGCATCCCAGCGTCTGTTCTGCAGGGCTCCGGAAGCGTAGTGGCTGTGGTGTCATTACTTGTCTTGCCTCCTGCTTTCCCTGTGTCTCCCTGGTAAGGCAGTGGCCCTTTTAGGGTCACCCGGGACACTCGCGACTACCTCTCAGCCTTCCATACAAATGAAGAGTCGGTCAGACAGTAGAGAATACAAACCAATATATTTTTATTCAGATACACTCGAGTGGAGCCCCGTCTACCAAGTCTCTTAGGGGTGCTGCAGAGCGACTTACATCAGCAAACATGGAGATGCATTATGTACAATTCAGAACCAATGAAGGCACGCCCAGAATGAAAATTTCCAGACGGAGGCAGCTACACAAAGAAGTACAGAAGGATAAGTTTTGATCCTGAGACCGGACACACACACTATCTCTTAGTCAAGGTCGTTCTGTCCGTGCCCACCACTAGACTAGTAGGAGAAGGGCTCTATCTAGTGGGAAAGGTATGCTCTAATGAGAACAGTGTATTCATTAGCAGAGCAAGGCCCAACCTTGGAGAAATTAAACTTACCAAAAACTGTGTTTAACGCCTTCGCTGTGATCGGAATTCCACCCAGGTGCTGGATATTCCAATCGCGGGCGTGGTCGTGACGAGCTCAGCTCGTCATGCGCACAGCCCGACCGCGCAGCATGACGAGCTCAGCTCGTCATGAGCAGGGAAGCGGTTAACAGAAAGGAAAAATTAGTTTCAATCATGGCTCAAAACGGTGGCCAAACATAAAATGGTGCCGCGAATGCTAACTTACGTGGAACAGTACATAATCGATAAAGCGGAAACATTTTCATTCTAACAGACCCCCCTTTTAGCATGAGCTAACCATGCTATGTTGTTATCAAGGGAAGTATAACATTTGCAAGGATAAGGAACATCACCATGAGTAGGTGCTCATACAGTCAGTATTCAAAGATACCCTCATCAGTCTACATCATGTCATCGATATCTTTTTGTAACATAATTGCGGAATTAGTATCATAAATTGACATTTTCTGTTTGGGAGTGACGATATTGACACAATAAAAGCAACAAGCTGGGAGACATTGTATGCAGAGGCAACATGTAAAGATGATACCGGCAACCACAACCAAGAATGCAAGGATCTTCCAAGCCCATGATGTTAGCATATTCCAAAACCACCCCGACAGCGTCCAAGTACTTGTTTCTTGGTGTATTTCAGCTGATATTCTATGCAATTTTTGTATAGCGGAATAAACATTGGGAGCGTTATCAGGTATATAAACACAACAGCTAATTCCGATGACGCGACAGGCCCCTCCCTGATCTGGGAGGATAACGTCTAGCTTCATCCTGTTCTGCAAAGTGACTAATCTCGTAGCCTGAAGCTCAGCAGTGATATTTGTCATTATCGCAGCAGTTGTATTGATAACCCCTTCAACAACTCTCGTTAACTGACGAATTTTAAAGCTATTAGCCATGGGACCCCATGTCAGATCCCGCTGTAATTCAGTGTTCAGCAAGAAGCCAATGAATGTTTATATTCAAAAGAGCCCTAGCGATGTAGGGAGAAGGAGGCAAGGTAGTGTTATGAGAGGCTCCAAAATGGCGGCAGGCAGAAAAGGTCAGTGGTCTAGTGTATCTCCCTGTCCCCAGGTGCACCCATCGGAATGTACCAGAACGTTGCCTCTGGAATCTCGCACTTCACCTGAGATTCCAGAGGATTAGGCAGCATATCTCGGAGCAGCGCGAAATCTAGTCAGGGTTGGAGGCGTCGTGGCAGCGTCGTTTCACAGTTTGTTTTCGTCGAGTAATTTTCTGGTGCTACAAATCCTGGAGAGGTCTTCAGCTGAAAAAACGTAAGACTGTTCCATTTATTTTATTTTTCGAGTTGAGCCTGGCAAGTTGGTGAGCGCGCATTGTGGGAGAAGCGGAATGCGCTCAAGGGAAACTTGCGAGAATACATTGTGACACAGGTGCGAGTAATGACACGTTTCTGTTAAATTCGCTTGTTATTTCTGCGCTAGTGTTTTGAAGTGTTTGAACAGGAATATTGCAGAGTGGTACATTGTGACTCAACAGTGTATTCACTAGAGAGCTGTATCGAAGCATTATTGTTGTGAATTTGATTTTCTTGTTAGAGCATAGTGAAAGAAGGGTCATTTCACATTGCAGTTATTGTGAGTTTTAAGTAAAGAGTTTTTGGTTAACAGACAGTATTAAAAGTGTAAGGTTCATGTTCCCCCCGAATACTTACCTGAAGTGTAGTTCAATCCTAATATTGAGCAGCAGCACGAAATTCATTAGTTCTGAAAGAAAAGACATACCAACATTAGAAGAGAAGAATCCAATAAGATATAGAGGTTAACACACAGACTACACAAAGGTTAAAAAGAGGTGAGAATAGGAACAAGAAAGATAAAAGATTCAAACATAATTAGACCAACAGAGTTTTAAATATTTAAATCTTCTATTGCAGAGAAATAGATAACACATAGAAGTTTAATTGGAAAAGTACATCTCCTTAAGTAGAGAAGCTGAGGCCAAGTGAAGGCAAAGTAGGTAGTAGATATAGGTATATAAGTATTGATTAGGAAGAGATTAAGAATAGAAAAGAAGGAGCAATGTATTTTTAACACATGTGTTACAGTACCACCAAGTGAGTCAAAAGAAGATTGAGAGAGCAGGACGTGAGTCCGAAGAAGGAGGAAACCTGGTGAAGACTTGGCAGTCTCTTCTCTGTCCCAAACCCCTTTCCCCCCTGAGGGTTTCTTGTCGTGCAAGTATAAATCTTGGCGGCACAAAGGTCTTGGAGGGGCATTGGGACCTGACCTCACTCTACTCCCATGCAAGTGGGCCAAAAGGCTTTCTGACAGAGTGACGTGCCCAAGTTTAACTTGCATCTGGGTAGAATGGCTGAAGGTCTTGACTTAAAAAGGTTGGGTGAAATTTTAGAAGGAATTCAGAAGGAGGTGGTTGCAGTAAGGGAAGAGAATAGAGATTTAAGACAGGATCTTTTAATGGTTAGAAGAGAAACTGCAGATTTAGCTGTGAAATTAAAAGAGACAGTACCAGGTCCCAGTTATAAATTCCCTACTGCTCAGGAAGGAGTTTTCAGTGAAGTCTCTGGTTCCAGTTCACAACCTAAGTTAGCCACTCAGGTCATACATTCATTGTCACCAGTGATTCCCTTAGCCCCCCCCGAACGTTTTGCAGGTGATCCACAGAAGGCCCAAATATTTTTGACACAGTGCACATTACATTTTATGTGTAGGCCAGCAGTTTTTCCAGATGCCCAGTCAAGAGTGGCTTTTGTCCTGTCTTATCTTAGTGGAGATGCAGCTTCTTGGTCGATGCCGTTAGTGTTTAGGAATGACCCCATCCTATATGACTTAGAAGAGCGCAAGAAGGAATTCCTTCGAATTTTTGATCGCCGTCGAGCGTCCCAAGCAACAGACAATGAACTCTTAGAATTACGACAGGGGAATCGAGAATTGATCGCTTATTTAGCCCAGTTCAATAAATTGATTGTCGAGACAGACTGGCCGGAATGCAAGAGAGCGGCAGTGTTCTATAGGGGATTAAAGGATGAATTGAAGGATGCCCTTGCTCAGGTGCCCAATAGGCCTACAGAAGTGTCTGCTTTAATTGACCTGGTAGTAGAAATCGACTTTCGACAAAATGAGCGGAAGGGAGAGAGAAAACGGGATTACCGTTCAACCATTCCTCGCTTTGATTGCATTAAATCAGAAGGTCCGAGAACAAGTGAAGTTCAGCAAGTTGCAGAGCCGATGCAAATCGGGACAATTTGTGGGCCGTTATCCAAGGAAGAGAAGGAAAAGAGAAGACAGAATAAATTGTGATAATATTGTGGAAATAGTGGGCATTTTGTGAGGAATTGCCCGCGAAAACCAAAACAGCCAGTGAAGGAAAACTTTCAGCACCACCAGTGAGCGGAGTTGAACTGGTGAGTGCAAGTACTAACCCGACTCGACAAAATCACTTTTTAGCTAACACCTTGCAAGTGTCATCTCCTCATCTGATAATCTCAGTAACTCTCAAGTTTCGAAACCAACATTTAAAGAACATTACAGTAATGGTGGATTCAGGAGCAACCGGGAATTTTTGCGATCTGAAGTTCGCAAGTAAGGTTGGGTTGTTATCCTTGAAGAAAGAAAGGAGTGAAGCAGTCCGGGCGGTTGATGGCACCAACTTATCATCAGGACCCATAACCTGTCACACTGAATCTGTGGAAATGACAACTACAGAAGGGCATGTTGAAGATTTGCAGTTCAATTTGATTGATGCTCCGCAGTTCCAGTTAATTCTGGGATTACCCTGGCTCATGGAGCACAATCCAACGATTGACTTAAGTGCTCGCACTATTGCTTTGGACTCTAAATTTTGTAAAGAAAACTGTTACCAACAAGAGAAATCTCGAGCAGCTACTTCATCATCTATGCATTTGTGTGAAGGTGGTTCGTCCATTTGTGTGATTCACACCACTGAGATTCCTTGTCAATATGCCGATTATGAGGATGTCTTCAATGAAGTGGAGGAGGAACGATTACCTCCTCACAGACCCTTTGATTGTAAGATCGAATTTGAGCCTGGTGCAAATTTGCCTTGTAGTAGAATTTACGCGTTAACTGAACAGGAGAACTTGCATTTGAAGGAATATATTCAAAGGTACCTAGACAATGGATTCATTCGCCCCTCCCAGTCTCCTGTTTCCTCTCCGCTTTTCTTTATATCCAAGAAGGAAGGCGAGTTAAGAACTTGCATT
Organism: Calotriton arnoldi; assembly: GCA_963921515.1. Lineage (NCBI taxonomy): Eukaryota > Metazoa > Chordata > Amphibia > Caudata > Salamandridae > Calotriton > Calotriton arnoldi. Next base: position 641,292 of record CAWUFW010007651.1, on the reverse strand, counting down.
GACTACAGAGCAATCAACAGGATTACAGTCAAGAAGAGGTATCCGCTGCCATTGATTTCTGTACTACTAGATCAGGTCAAAGAGGCAAAGATCTACACCAAACTGGACTTGAGAGGAGCCTATCACCTAGTACGAATTTGTGAGGGTGATGAATGGAAGACAGCCTTCTGGACCAAGTATGGGCTTTTTGAATACCAGGTCATGCCCTACAGATTGTGCAATGCATCAGCGGCCTTTCAGTATTTTATAAACAATGTACTAAAAGACTTTATTGATCAATGTGCCATTGTTTATATCGATGACATCTTAATTTACTCAAAATCTGAAGAACAACATGAACAACAAGTGAAAGGAGTTTTGCAAAAATTAAGAGAGAACAGTTTATTTGTAAAGCTGGAGAAGTGTGCCTTCAGTGTTTCATCAGTGGAATTTTTAGGTTTTGTATTGTCACCCACAGGCATAACAATGGATCGACAGAAGGTAAAGGCTGTGTCTGAATGGAAATCTCCGAAATCTGTAAAAGAAGTTCAAAGTTTCATTGGGTTCGCCAATTTCTATTGTCGATTCATTCAGAACTTTTCACAGAAATTAATTCCACTTACGCGTCTCCTCAGGAAGAGCATTCCTTTTGAGTGGTCGGAGAACGCTGAGGAGGCCTTAAAGCAAGATTTCACAACTGCACCAGTGTTGCTTCATGCAGACCCAATGGAGCCATTTTATGTAGAAACTGATGCTTCAAATTTGGCCCTTGGAGGAGTGTTATCGCAGAGGCATAAGAAAACAGGACAGCTGCATCCAGTGGCTTTTCGTTCCAGAAAACTATCTTCGGCTGAGATCAATTATACCATCACAGAAAAAGAATTGCTGGCAATCAAGGACGCCTTTAAAGATTGGAGGCATTATCTTATGGGAGCTAGGCACACTGTTACCGTTTTTACGGACCATCGAAATTTAAAGTTTTTAAAATCTGCCAAAACATTAACTCCACGGCAGCTTTGTTAGTCACTCTTCTTTTCAGAATATGACTTCGTCATAACTTATCGTCCAGGCTCACAGAATGGTAAGGCAGATGTTCCATCCAGGTTAGACACTGAAGAAGTAACTGAAAAGATTGAGGAACAGAATATAATCCCTGCTGAACGGGTTATTAATGCAATCCTGCGAGAGTCTGAAGAGAACCCGAATCAGCAGAAAATCACTCCAAGTGACATGGAAGAATGAGTGGCATAAGATCCATGAAGAGAAATTAGAGATCACTTGCCTTATCATGATGGGGCCTTGTATTTACCCACTCAAGAATTACAGGTCAAGGCTTTGAAGGAGTGTCATGATCATCAGCTATCAGGATATAAAGGCATACAAAAGACTGTAGAACTAATCAAACTACGTTTTTGGTGGCCCAAGATGAACAAGGATATTCAACAGTATGTGACTACTTGTGAGCTGTGTGCTAGAGGAAAATCAAAAAGACATTCACCAGAAGGTCTCTTACAGCCCTTACCCAATCCTCCACACCCTTGGCACACTGTGACACTAGATTTGATTATAGACTTGCCTTCCAGTCAGGGATTTGATACCATTTTAGTTTGTGTGGATGCTTACAGTAAGATGGCTAGATTCATTCCTTTAAAAGGGGTTCCAACCGCAAAAAGATTAGCACAGGTTTTTAGCCAACACATAGTTAGAGCACATGGCATTCCCAAGATACTGATTTCTGATCGTGGTTCGCAATTTCTGTCTCATTTCTGGAGAGCCTTTGCCAAGAAGTTAGGAATTGAAGCTAGATACCCTACCAGTCTTCACCCAGAGACAGACGGGCAAACAGAGAGGGTCAATCAAGAGTTAGAACAGTACCTCAGATTATATTTGCTAGATCAGGAGGGAGATTGGCCAGAGCATTTATGGACAGCAGAATGTGCATTTAATAATGCCGAAAACACTTCCACAGGTTTTTCTCCTTTCTTCTTGAACACAGGTAGACATCCCAACCTATCATTGAGTTTCCATGAATCAGATGTCCCAGCTGTTAAAGACTTAGTACAGCACATGACTCAAGTTCATAAATCGGCAATGACTAACTTAACCAAGGCAAAAGAAAGTTATAAGTACTATGCAGATAAAAAGAGGAAGCAGGGTTTAAAATTTAGTAATGGAGACAAGGTCTGGCTAAGTACCAAAAACTTAAGACTAAAAGGAAACCGGAAGTTTCAACCAAGATTTGTAGGCCCATATGAGATAGAGAAAAAGATAAACGCAGTAACGTATAAATTGAAACTACCAGATAGTTTGCAAACACATCCAGTTTTCCATGTCTCTTTGCTAAAAAAGATAGTCAAGGGTCTCAGGAAGCTTACACCTCCCATCCCAGTGCAAACTGAACAAGGAGCAGAGTTTGAAGTAAAACAGATTTTAGACTCAAAAGAAAAGAAAGGGCAGGTCTACTACTTAATAGATTGGTTGGGGTTTGGTCCTGAAGAAAGGTCGTGGGAATTGTTTTCTGATGTGCATGCTCCCCGGTTGGTCAAGGCATTTCACAAAAAGTATCCTTGCAAACCCCGGCCCGAAGAACCCGCTTTGCGAGGGGGTACTGTCAGAACCCGCTTTAATTCAGTGTTCAGCAAGAGGCCAATGAATGTTTATATTCAAAAGACCCCTAGCGATGTAGGGAGAAGGAGGCAAGGTAGTGTTATGAGAGGCTCCAAAATGGCGGCAGGCAGAAAAGGTCAGCGGTCTAGTGTATCTCCCTGTCCCCAGGTGCACCCATCGGAATGTACCAGAACGTTGCCTCTGGAATCTCGCACTTCACCTGAGATTCCAGAGGATTAGGCAGCATATCTCGGAGCGGCGCGAAATCTAGTCAGGGTTAGAGACGTATTGGCAGCGTCGTTTCACAGTTTGTTTTCGTCGAGTAATTTTCCGGTGCTACAAATCCTGGAGAGGTCTTCAGCTGAAAAAACATAAGACTGTTCCATTTATTTTATTTTTCGAGTTGAGCCTGGAAAGTTGGTGAGCGCGCATTGTGGGAGAAGCGGAATGCGCTCAAGGGAAACTTGCGAGAATACATTGTGACACAGGTGCGAGTAATGACACGTTTCTGTTAAATACGCTTGTTATTTCTGCGCTAGTGTTTTGAAGTGTTTGAACAGGAATATTGCAGAGTGGTACATTGTGACTCAACAGTGTATTCACTAGAGAGCTGTATCGAAGCATTATTGTTGTGAATTTGATTTTCTTGTTAGAGCATAGTGAAAGAAGGGTCATTTCACATTGCAGTTATTGTGAGTTTTACAGTAAAGAGTTTTTGGTTAACAGACAGTATTAAAAGTGTAAGGTTCATGTTCCCCCCGAATACTTACCTGAAGTGTAGTTCAATCCTAATATTGAGCAGCAGCATGAAATTCATTAGTTCTGAAAGAAAAGACATACCAACATTAGAAGAGAAGAATCCAATAAGATATAGAGGTTAACACACAGACTACACGAAGGTTAAAAAGAGGTGAGAATAGGAACAAGAAAGATAAAAAGATTCAAACATAATTAGACCAACAGAGTTTTAAATATTTAAATCTTCTATTGCAGCGAAATAGATAACACATAGAAGTTTAATTGGAAAAGTACATCTCCTTAAGAAGAGAAGCTGAGGCCAAGTGAAAGCAAAGTAGGTAGTAGATATAGATATATAAGTATTGATTAGGAAGAGATTAAGAATAGAAAAGAAGGAGTAATGTAATTTTAACACATGTGTTACAGTACCACCAAGTGAGTCAAAAGAAGATTGAGAGAGCAGGACGTGAGTCCGAAGAAGGAGGAAACCTGGTGAAGACTTGGTAGTCTCTTCTCTGTCCCAAACCCCTTTCCCCCCTGAGGGTTTCTTGTCGTGCAAGTATAAATCTTGGCAGCGGAAAGGTCTTGGAGGGGCATTGGGACCTGACGTCACTCTACTCCTATGCAAGTGGGCCAAAAGGCTTTCTGACACCCCAATAAGGTAGTAGGCCCTTCAAAGCATCCCCAAATTGCTGTGCGGTGGTGTCAGTGTGAGAAGTTGGCCTGGTATATGCTGTCCACTAATTAAAGTGGGCACCTTGCACCAGTCCAAACGACCCTTATGATGTATGAGGTCAAAGAGAAACTTTAGAAAGCTATCCTAGTGGTAGCTATGGAGAGCAGCCTTCAGGCTTAATCTTGAAGGAATGTAAAGCAGCTTCTCTTACCAGAATATCACCTCCTGAATGATTAAATGAAGGAGAACCACACGGTAGTTATATAAAAATATGTATTTATTAATATAACACTCTCTACTATCCTCTACACGAGGATAGAACACCAAGCACACAATACGAGATCAATAGAACAGTTGTAAGTAGCACAATACACAGTGGGCTCCAGGGGGAGACCAAACCATATACTAAAATAGTGGTATAACAATCACGACTTGACTAGACACAGTGCCTAGTGCACGTAGAATCGCTGGGACCCCAAGGAACCACCCAATGTGATGACACAGGGAGCCCACGGAGGACGGGTGCAGTGAGGAAACATGACCGCGTGCTCCGTACAACTCTATGGGAAAGTTGTGGTTGGAAAGTTAAAGTTTAAGGACCCTTCTAGGAGGACTTTGAGCGAACCCTTTGGAACTTAAAAGTTTGAAGAGCCACCCCACCTGTGGATACCATAGTACCCGAGTTACCTATCCCGGAGGAGCCGAGTGCATAGGTCTGAAGTGGCGTCGGAAACTCCTGTCGTTCTCAATGGAGGGCTGTGAAGAAGTACTGCTGCCGTGAAAGTGAAAAGGGTCCGGTGGAATCCAAGCCTGGATTCTGGAAGGAAGGAACTTGAAAGCAGAAGGGACAGAGTCTGGGTCACTTCAGAGTGACCAGGGGCTCGGGAGACGAATGCCCACCGATGTTGGGTGCTTCAGGTGCGAAGAAGGGATGCTTGACTCTGCAGCCACGAGGACCAGGAGATGTCGAGGATGACCAGGAGCTGGAGGTGAGCTGTCCTACAAAGGATGTCGAGTGCTGAGTGGTCGGTGTCCGGCGGGAGCACCAACAAGCCTTGGCAAAAGCAACCCATGCAGGAAGGTCAAGCAGGTTACGGGGTGGACCAGCAAGGTCCAGGAGACTCACCAAGCAATGGGGAGTCAGGGTACGTCTGGAGAAACCAGGAAAGCCCATGAGAAATCAAGATGACCCTCAGGAGGATCCACAGGCAAGATTTCAAAGCACCAGCCCACGGAGCACTCGGTGCAAGGAGACCAGAGTTCTTTGGTGCAAATACTGCTCAGGGTCAGGACTACATGAAGTCTAATGCACAAGCTCAGGAATTGCCAACAAGCATATGTAACTGCAAATGGACACGGTGCACAGGGGTTCAGGTTATGCAATCCCCACAAGGGATACTAGCCTCAAACTCGGTGAGAGGGCAGATCGACCTCAGGGACCTTCGGAAACCCACCTCCTGTGTTGCTGAAATCTTTTGAGTCTTCAGGAGCTCAGGAGCAGCAGATAGGTTAGTTGCAGTTCGATGCCTGCGAATGCAGGGGAGTGACTCCTTCATTCCAAGGGAGATTCTTCAGTTGTCTTAAGTGCACCACAGGTCCTGCACAGAGCCTGTATGGAGCAAAGGCACAAACTAAGCTTCGGACGGAAAGGGGGACGAAGTCGAGCCCAGTCGAGGTCCAGCGAAGTCCAGATGTCCAGACGGTCGAAGGTCAGTGGTTTCTTCTTGTAGAATCTTGTCCACAGAAAATCTAAAGTCTTACAGCCAGAAAAGCCCTTTTGTACCCACGGTAGAGGGTTGGACAGATTCAGGGGACCCTCCTAGGGGAGGGGCAGGAGAGGGGTGGCTAAACCCATGTCCTTTGTCCAGTTTCGCGCCAGAGCAGGAGCCAATGGCTCCCAGAACTGGTTTGAGCTAGACTATGCACAGGGACACCAAATGTGGCCCAAGTGCAGACTTTCAGGCACTCTCAGAGTGCACCCACCCAGCCCCAATACACTAAATCCTGTCTGGGAGGTGGTCACACCTCCCTGTGACAGGATGCCTATTGTGCTGCCTTCCTTTGCTCAAGCTTGGCTCAGCAGCAGGAGGGCAGAAATGGGTCTCTGGTCGGCAGCATCCATTTTGTGCTGTCCGGGTTGAGAAGGCTGGCACCGGTTAGACGGGTGACCCCACGAAGCTCGCTTCTGAAGGGTAAAATCATACCTCCCACACCAGTTACTGGTGTGGAGGTATGATTCCAAGGTGTTTGATACCAAACTCAACATGTTTCTATGCAGCCATTTTCGAGATAGCATTTACAGCAAGGTTATAATGCACCTCTACCTATATGTCCGGCTGAGTCACAGACAACCCGGGAGAATGGTCTCCGAAGGCTGCAGAGAGGCTCTGCTCATGCAGGGCACCCTCTCACATAAAACCCAGCACACTGCCTTCAGAATTGTTAAGGCCTGCTATAGGGGTGACTTATACGTTTTAAGTGTCGTGACAAATAGATATAGTGAACCTATATCTAAAGTAAGTGGTGCCAGCACCATCTTACCCAGGCTGCAGTAGCAGACCTCGAGTTCCATTTTGCATGGCCTCTCATGGGTGGCATAATACATGCTTCAGCCCATTGGAGGCCTCTGGGGTACCTATGCCCTGGGTACATGTGTACCATATACTAGGGACTGATAAGGGTAACCCAGTATCAAATCTGGAGTGTACCAAAGTACATGTATGTCAATTTAAGGGAGAAAGCAGATAGACTGTGGTCCTGATTAGCAGGATCCCAGTCAGACTAGTCTAAAACAGTAAGACATCAAGCAAAAAGTGGGGGTAACCATAAGAAGCAGATCCTACTTTCCTACAGTCAGTCTGATTTATATCTTTCGTATCAACAACCCTCTTGACTCGGGACAGGAATGGACTTCTATGTTGCAGTCAATGAATTTGGTAATAGTTAGTCGGGGCAACATATACAGGGGGAAGAAGGAACGAGAGATAACATGTACCTGACCATCCCCTCGGGAGCCAAACATGAGCTTGTGACCCACAAACAAAATAGACATTATGGGGCAGGATCAAAGGCGGACTATTAGTTGTATTCAGCTTGTAGGTAAAATTACATTTACTCTCCCCCAATTTTATCTTCCCTGTCCCCTGGACACAAAAACTAGATATTGTATTGACCACCGACAGAGGTATCGGCTTATCTTCAGTAAGATTTCGACTTTGGAAGGATTGGAAGTACTCAGAGGTGTTAAAATATTGAAAATCAGCCATTTTCATTCAAAACCATACAGTATGTATTCACACATGACTTTGAGGACAGAGTCCCTAGTGTCCCTTGTCCTGCTGGTCCTATGGGGATAAACCCTTGATAGGAGCGTACAAATTCTTGTGCAGTATGAGAGTCAATAGATGTCATACCCAAAGCTGACAGGTGAAATCGGAAGTACACCAGTCGAAACAATTGGAACCAACCCTCACAACTGCCAATATATGACAATGGCATAGACAACAAATTGTCGCTCTTATGAGTGACCGAAGGGAGCAACCCACAAACCCAACAATTAGTTGTATTGGAAACATTATGGGCATGATATTCCAAATATTGTTATTAGTGCAATCACAACAATTAATATGCAAACTATTTTACTCTTTTTGGACCAACCCTGTGTGAAACACAGTAGTGCAAATTGTTGTTCCTCCTCATTAATAGGCTGACCAAACGGATGCATTATGAAGCAAGGAAATAAATGCAACAAAACTGATAGTAAAGGTAAGTGTTCCCAGTGTCCGTCAAAGCCTCACTGGTACAGGCTCCTATTGTTCATCAACGTTTGCGCTCTTGAGCACCGGCAGTGGAGCTTGCTCAGTCCTAAGCTCACAATGAATCCCACGTCGATCAGGATACTGTACCCCCTTTCCAAGGGAGCACGTTCGATCTATCCTGTCCAATGTCAGAACAGTACACCAATCTCACAACACCCTAAACTAACTCCGTTGGTACTATGGCAAAGTACACCCTAACTTACACAGTCCATCCCTAGCTAATCTGACTTCTCCTTTGGTGCACTATTCCTTAGCCGAGGATGCAAATTGTACCTGGTGACTCCAGGCACAGAGGGGTCAACAAAAAGGGGGTCCTGAAGAGCTCGAATCTCCGGTGGAACTGCTGCATTCAGCACTTCATCATTCTCCGCATCCGTTTGGGTCCAGGTTAACTTTGCATCACTGAAGGGGACGAACTGAGGCACCTTCTCGCACTCAGAGTCCCCTACTCCTTCCTTGACCCATTCAACATAAGGCAACGGCAGAGGCACTCTTTTGCAATGAGTGCAATGGATCCAATTCTTTCGGCCAGCAACTTTGACTGCAGTACATGCAGCTAGAAGGACCTGTTCTGGCCCCTTTCAGCAGGGCTCCAAACTCTTTTTCCGCTGAAAGTTGCCCACAAGGATCCAATCACCAGGCTGGATGTCGTGTCCGGGCCCCTCTGATATATCTGGCAGAGTGTCCCGGACCTGTTGGTGAATAGAACACAAATTTTCAGTTAACTGGCACAGGTAGTCTATTAACAATGGGTATTCAATATCTGAGAACCAACAGGGACTCAGGACGTCCCAGACATTTGCCAGATGTCCAAACACGACCTCGTATGGTGACAATCCTGTCCTAGAATGTGCTATTGTTCTTGTCGACAAAAGAGCTAATGGTAAAGCATCTGGCCACTGTAAACCTGTACCTTCCTGAATCTTTGCCAATTTAAGTTTGAGAGTACCATTGTACTTCTCAACTAAACCTGCTGACTGTAGGTGATTTGCAGCATGAAACTTCTGTTTTATGTGCAAACCGTCGCAAATTAGCTGAATGACCTTGGCATTCCGTTATCACTCTAAATCAACCGGGGCAAGCCGAAACGAGGAAAGAACTCCTTCAGGAGTACCTTTGCAGTCGTAACAGCTGTATTGTCTTTAGTGGGGTAAGCCTCAACCCATGTACTGAATGCACAGACAACCACCAACACGTACTTCAAGTTATTGACCCTGTATAACTTAATATAATCTACCTGAAGGACCTCAAAAGGGAAAGTGGGTGGCGTAAAATTACCGGGTGGTGTAGGGGTGCCTTTTCCAGGATTGTGCATCATGCACACCATACAGTATTTCACTAAATGTGCAGCTGTCTTTGGGATGCTATCATTCTGCCATACAGGGTCTAACAACTTGCAAATACCTTTAGCGCTGATATGGGCTGGGCCATGGGTCATTGTAACCACAGGGATAACATATGCATCTGGCAACATCCATCTCTGTTTCCCTGACTTGTCAGTCCAACATCCCTCATCGTTCAATTGGGCCATGCTTTCTTGCCATATTGCTAATTCTTCTATTGTAGCCTCACTCTGTATCGCCTTCACGTTCTCAAGCATATCCTCAAACATAGTGACTTCCGGCACCCACCTAGCGGGACCGGCTACAAACATTTTCTTCATTTTAGTCCGTGCCATTTCCGTAGCTGTCTGGACAGCAAAAGCATTCCCCCTACCCACTTTATCAGTAATTTTCCTATGAGCGCTACACTTCACTATTGCCAACTTCTTAGGCAGTGTCAAAGCGGACAAAAGCCTCAATATAAGGTGACCGTGCTGGATCTTTGTACCATGGGAAGTAAGGAACCCTCTCTCAGCCCAGAGTTGCCCGAAATTGTGCGCGACTCCGAAGGCATACTGGCTGTCAGTATAAATATTGACAACCGGTCACTCGCTCAATTCACAAGCTCGAATGAGGGCGGCTAACTCAGCTGCTTGGGCTGACTGATAAGGGACTCGTGATGTCTCTACGACTGTGCGCAGTGTGGTGATAACACATAAGGAGCAATTGTAGTGCCATCTGGTAATTTAAAGCAAGAGCCATCGACATATAGTTCCCCTTGAGGGTCAGATAAGGGAATATCAGTCAAGTCTACCCATCCTTTCGTCTCTTCCTCTGTCCGGAAGATATAATCATTTTTATTGATCTCATCATTCTCAGAAGGGAGGGGTAGTAACGTGGCTGGGTTCAGAATGGCACATCTTTTGATCGTGATATGTTTGGCAAACAGCTTTAATTCATAACCTGTCAAACGTGCACTGGTGAGGTGCTGTGTCTTTGTCTTATTCAAAAGGGTATCCACAGCATGGGGTACCATGACTGCGAGGTCAGTATCAAATACGAGTCCATCCGATTGTCTTATCGAGACAGCCACAGCTGCGACCGCCCTCAGGCAGCTCGGGAGGACTTGTGCGACAGGATCAAGCACAGTAGAGAAATAAGCACACGGCCGCTGCTTATCTCCAAATTTTTGTGTTAGAACAGAAAGCGCACAACCAGCCGTCTCATGGACATATAATACAAATGGCTTGTTGTAGTTAGGTGTGCCAAGCACTGGAGCCGAGCAAAGTGCACTTTTTAGCTGCTCAAAAGACTGCTGACATTCAGGGGTCCAAGGCACATCTTTAGCGGTTAACGCGAGCAGGGCTTGGTTAGTAAGGAATAGTTAGGTATCCACTGCCTGCAATAGGAAGTGATACCTATGAAAGCGCGCACATCTTTCTGAGTCTGTGGGTTGGGCATTTTAACAATGGTACTGATGCGCTCAGGAGTCAATCTTCTACCCTCCTTCGACAGTAGGTGACCTAAATAGGTGACCTCCTGTCGACAATACTGAAATTTGGAAAGGGACACTTTATGTCCATGATGTGCCAAATGCAACAACAATTTAACTGTACTGTCCTTGCAGCCTTGTTCTGTGTTAGAAGCAATGAGGAGATCATCAACATACTGGAGCAATACATTACCTGTAGTAAGCAAAAGGAAATACAATTGGCTCTTTAAAGCTTGACTATAGATACTTGGACTCTCAGTATAGCCCTGAGGAGCTCGACAGAATCTTAAACGTCTGCCAGCTAGTGTAAAACCAAACGAATACCTGCTATCTGGATGGATATGGACACTAAAGAATGCATTTTTTAAATCAATGACAGAAAAGAATTTAGCAGAAGAAGGAATCATTGTTAAAAGAGGAGTAATGTCAGGGACCACAGGAAACTGTGGAACCACTATTTTGTTAACTTCGCACAAATCAATCACAAAACGATAAACATCTGCATGATCATCAGAGGAACCCGAAGGTGTCCGTTTTAAAATGGGAAGAATAGGGCTATTACAAATATTAGCAGTCGTCTCCTCAACCACACCTTTCTCAATCAAATCCTGTACAATTTGCAATAAAGCTCGCTCACCTGCCTGCGGTATTTTTATATTAAGGGATACCAGGTAAAATGGCATTGTCTTGAACTTGGATCAAAACCGGCAGTATCTGTAACAGTCCCACATCTGTGTCACCTGTTGACAACAGAGTGGGCGGCACATCTTCAAACTCAGCAGGAAGAGGCCCATCTTTGGACAGGCACTGCTTAGCGTGTACCTCATACGGACCCATTGTCATGTAAACACCCGCAGGGGAGCAGTAGATCGTAGCATGCAATTTCTTCAACAAATCCAAACCCATCAAATTTTCTCCACAATTAGATCGAAAGTGCAGAATGAAGCAACAGGGGTGCAGAAAGACGCAAGAGAAGTGCAGAAACAGGCAAGAGAAGTGCACAAAGAGGCAAGAGAATTGCTGAAAGAAGCAACAGAGGTGTAGAAAGAAGCTAGAAAAGTGCAGAAAGAGGCAAGTGAGATGCAAAAACAGGCAGGAAAGGTACAGAAAGAGGGAAGACGAGTCCAGAAAGAGACAACAGGGGTGCAGAAAGAAGCAAATGAGGTGCAGAAAGAAGCAACAGACGTGCAGAAAGAGGGAAGAGAGGAGCAGAAAAAGGCAAGAAAAGTGCAGAAAGAGGCAAAAGAGGTACATAAAGAGACAACAGGGGTGCAGAAAGAAGCAAGAAAAGTGCAGAAAGAAGCAAGTGAGAGACAAAAACAGGCAGGAAAGGTACAGAAAGAGGGAAGACAACTGCAGAAAGAGACAACAGGGGTGCAGAAAGAAGCAAATGAGGTGCAGAAAGAAGCAACAGACGTGCAGAAAGAGGGAAGAGAGGTGCAGAAAAGGGCAAGAAAAGTACAGAAAGAGGCAAAAGAGGTACATAAAGAGACAACAGGGGTGCAGAAAGAAGCAAGACAGATGAAGGAAGAAGCATGGAAAGTGCAGAATGAAGCAACAGGGGTGCAGAAAGAGGCAAGAGAAGTGTGGAAAGGAGCAAGTGAGGTGCAGAAAGAGCCAACAGAGGTGAAAAAAGAGGCAAGAGAGGTGCAGAAACAGGCAAGAGAAGTGCACAAAGAGGCAAGAGAATTGCTGAAAGAAGCAACAGAGGTGCAGAAAGAAGCAAGTGAGATGCAAAAACAGGCAGGAAAGGAACAGAAAGAGGGACGGCGAGTGCAGAAAGAGACAACAGGGGTGCAGAAAGAAGTAAATGAGGTGCAGAAAGAGGCAACAGACATGGGGAAAGAGGGAAGAGAGGTGCAGAAAAAGGCAAGAAAAGTGCAGAAAGAGGCAAAAGAGGTACATAAAGAGACAACAGGGATGCAGAAAGAAGCAAGACAGGTGCAGAAAGAAGCATGGAAAGTGCAGAATGAAGCAACAGGGGTGCAGTAAGAGGCAAGAGAAGTGTAGAAAGGAACAAGTGAGGTGCAGAAAGATCCAACAGAGGTGCAAAAAGAGGCAAGAGAGGTGCAGAAACAGGCAAGAGAAGTGCACAAAGAGGCAAGAGAATTGATGAAAGAAGCAACAGAGGTGTAGAAAGAAGCATGAAAAGTGCAGAAAGAGGCAAGTGAGATGAAAAAACAGGCAGGAAAGGTAAAGAAAGAGGGAAGACGAGTGCAGAAAGAGACAACAGGGGTGCCAAAAGAAGCAAATGAGGTGCAGAAAGAGGCTACATACGTGCAGAAAGAGGGAAGAGAGGTGCAGAAAAAGCCAAGAAAAGTGCAGAAAGAGGCCAAAGAGGTACATAAAGAGACAACAGGGGTGCGGAAAGAAGCAAGACAGGTGCAGAAAGAAGCATGGAAAGTGCAGAATGAAGCAACAGGGGTGCAGAAAGAGGCAAGAGAAGTGCAGAAACAGGCACGAGAAGTGCAGAAGGAGGCAAGAGAATTGCTGAAAGAAGCAAGAAAAGTGCAGAAAGAGGCAAGTAAGATGCAAAAACAGGCAGGGAAGGTACAGAAAGAGGGAAGACGAGTGCAGTAAGAGACAACAGGGGTGCAGAAAGAAGCAAATGAGGTGCAGAAAGAGGCAACAGACGTGCAGAAATAGGGAAGAGAGGTGCAGAAAAAGGCAAGAAAAGTGCAGAAAGAGGCAAAAGAGGTACATAAAGAGACTACAGGGGTGCAGAAAGAAGCAGGACAGGTGCAGAAAGAAGCATGGAAAGTGCAGAATGAAGCAACAGGGGTGCAGAAAGAGGCAAGAGAAGTGCAGAAACAGGCAAGAGAAGTGCACAAAGAGTCAAGAGAATTGCTTAAAGAAGCAACAGAGATGTAGAAAGAAGCAAATGAGGTACAGAAAGAGGCAACTGACGTGCAGAAAGAGGGAAGAGAGGTGCAGAAAAAGACAAGAAAAGTGCACAATGAGGCAAAAGAGGTACATAAAGAGACAACAGGGGTGCAAAAAGAAGCAAGACAGGTGCAGAAAGAAGCATGGAAAGTGCAGAATGAAGCAACAGGGGTGCAGAAAGAGGCAAGAGAAGTGCAGAAACGGCAAGAGAAGTGCACAAAGAGGCAAGAGAATTGCTGAAAGAAGCAACAGAGGTGTAGAAAGAAGCAAGAAAAGTGCAGAAAGAAGCAAGTGAGGTATACAAACAGGCAGGAACGGGACAGAAAGAGGGAAGACGAGTGCAGAAAGAGACAACAGGGGTGCAGAAAGAAGCAAATGAGGTGCAGAAAAAGGCAACATACATGCAGAAAGAGGGAAGAGATGTGCAGAAAAAGGCAAGAAAAGTGCAGAAAGAGGCAAAAGAGGTACATAAAGAGACAACAGGGGTGCAGAAAGAAGCAGGACAGGTGCATAAAGAAGCATGGAAAGTGCAGAATGAAGCAACAGGCATGCAGAAAGAGGCAAGAGAAGTGTAGAAAGGAGCAAGTGAGGTGCAGAAAGAGCCAATAGAGGTGCAAAAGGAGGCAAGAGAGGTGCAGAAACAGGCAAGAGAAGTGCACAAAGAGGCAAGAGAATTGCTCAAAGAAGCAACAGGGGTGTAGAAAGAAGCAAGAAAAGTGCGGAAAGAGGCAAGTGAGATGCAAAAACAGGCAGGAAAGGTACAGAAAGAGGGAAGACGAGTGCAGAAAGAGACAACAGGGGTGCAGAAAGAAGCAAATGATGTGCAGAAAGAGGCAACGGACGTGCAGAAAGACGGAAGAGAAGTGCAGAAAAAGGCAAGAAAAGTGCAGCAAGAGGCAAAAGAGGTACATTAAGAGACAACAGGGGTGCAGAAAGAAGCAAGACAGGTGCCGAAAGAAGCATGGAAAGTGCAGAATGAAGCAACAGGGGTGCAGAAAGAGGCAAGAGAAGTGTAGAAAGGAGCAAGTGAGGTGCAGAAAGAGCCAACAGATGTGTAAAAAGAGGCACGAGAGGTGCAGAAACAGGCAAGAGAAGTGCACAAAGAGGCAAGAGAATTGCTTAAAGAAGCAACAGAGGTATAGAAAGAAGCAAGAAAAGTGCAGAAAGAGGCAACTGAGATGCAAAAACAGGCAGGAAAGGTACAGAAAGAGGGAAGACGAGTGCAGAAAGAGACAACAGAGGTGCAGAAAGAAGCAAATGAGGTACAGAAAGAGGCAACAGACATGCAGAAAGAGGGAAGAGAGGTGCAGAAAAAGACAAGAACAGTGCAGAATGAGGCAAAAGAGGTACATAAAGAGACAACAGGGGTGCAAAAAGAAGCAAGACAGGTGCAGAAAGAAGCATAGAAAGTGCAGAATGAAGCAACAGGGGTGCATAAAGAGGCAAGAGAAGTGCAGAAACAGCAAGAGAAGTGCACAAAGAGGCAAGAGAATTGCTGAAAGAAGCAACAGAGGTGTAGAAAGAAGCAAGAAAAGTGCAGAAAGAAGCAAGTGAGATACAAAAACAGGCAGGAAAGGTACAGAAAGAGGGAAGACGAGTGCAGAAAGCGACAACAGGGGTGGAGAAAGAAGCAAATGATGTGCAGAAAGAGGCAACAGACGTGCAGAAAGAGGGAAGAGAGGTGCAGAAAGTACATGAGATTTGCAGAATGAGGTCAAGAAAAGTGCAGAAAAAGAAAGAAACGTGCAGAAAGAAGCAACAGAAATGCAGAAAGAGGCAAGAGAGGCGCAGAGGGAAGCAAGAGTGGCTTGCACACCATTGGTACCAATTTAACACCCACATTTAGCAATAAGTAACACGTGACCATTCTAGGTTTGCAAAGGGCCTTCCACCACGCTGTTACACTTGTTGCTGTATTTTTGGTAACGTTTGACCCGTTTCAGCTAGAAACAAGGCTTTTTTTGTTCAAATCTGCAGATTAGGGTGTAGATGATGAATTATGTGGCTAATGCAGAAAATGTATAATTTTGCGAAAGTCAGTGCAGCCAAACAGTCACATAATTCCAGTGACCCTGCTCATACCTCTGACTAGGTCCACAAGTGCTCCTCAGTGATTCCATCTTTTTTTGTCTCACTGAGTTCTTAGTTGAGCTTCTATGGAAACGAGGAAGACTAAACCTGAGGTTACCACTCCACAACACAGACTACCATACCACATAATTACTCTCCATAACACATAATCCCACTCTACATAATTCCTATAAACTAAATACCACATACTTTCTATCCACATAATTTCACTGCACAACATACCACATAATTCCACTACACACAACGTACATCCACTCCACTCCAAAAAAAATTAGTAAAAAACTTTTGCATTTACAACGCCTATAGCTCTAATTTTCTCAAATGCGAAACCTATTACATTGCAAACACTTCTTTAACTAGTAGTCGTGTTTGCAGAGTGGTGGAGAAAGGGTGCTGGGCCTCCGACCAGCACTCAGGAATTCCGGTGCGTAGGGCTAGGAGGTACCAGTAGGGCTTCTTGGCCCCCAAAGTCCCTCAGGAGTAAATTGGACTTCATCCCCCATCCCGTAGTCTGCCAGGAGGTGCGTTTGCAGAATGGTGGAGAAAGGGGGGCATGGCCTCCGAAGACGTCTTAGCAATCCCACTGTGCGGGACTTACTGGAGGTAACAAGAGGGGTAGTTGGCCCCCAAGGACATCCTTGGGGGCCAACTACCCCTCCTATTACCTCCAGTAAGTCCCACACAGCAGCATTGCTAAGTTCGAAGAGCAGGCCACGCCCCCTTTGCCCACCACTCTACAAATGCGCTCCCTGGCGCGCTCTTGGATGGGGATTGAAGTCCCCTTTGCTGCTGGGGGACCTTTAGGGGCCAACTAGCCTACCTCTTACCTCCAGTAAGCCCCACGCAGTGGGATTGCTGAGAGACAAAGGCCACGCCCCTTTCTCCACCACTCTGCAAACGCACCCCTGGTGCGTTGTTAGTTGGGGAATTGATTCCCTCTGAATACTGAGGGTCCCTGGGGGCCAACTAGCCCACCAGGTACCTCCAATATGCGCCACAGAGCTGGATTGCAGAGAGGTGGTCCGAGGCCACCCCCCCTTTTTACACCACTCTGCAAACGCGCCTCTTGGTGCACTGCTGCTCGGGGGATGAAGTCCACTTGTGTCCTGAGGGTCCCTGTGGGACCCCCTGAGCAGGCCTGGGGGGTCAGGGTGTTTTTACCCTGCCCCCTTTTCTTGTTTTTTTATCTTTCTTTTACCTTTTTATTTCTCCCTCCATCCGAGGCACAAGATGGCTGCCAACACTTCCTGGTTTGAAGTGTTGGCAGCCAATCAGAGGCAAGCTCGTGCTTGTGTGGTTAGGCTCCTCCCAGATATCGAAAGTTTTCTTTTTTTTTATTTCTCAGGAACTACTGAACGGATTTACACCATTTAAAAAAAAGGTCGCTTTCTGAACCAAGACCTACCTTTTTGCCAAATTTGGTGTAATTCTGTTCAGCAGTTCGGGCTGTAGCTTTGTCTAAAGTTTCCTATGGATAATAACATGGGGAAAACGTGTTTTGGGACCCCCCTTTTTTCTCGGCCCCCGCTTGACGAATCACCCCGAAACTTTCAAGACATGAGCTGACCGGAGCGCCCCACTAGTTTTGAGAATTTCACGAAGATTCGTCAAACGACGCCAAAGTTATTGGGAAAACAATAAACTCTTTTCCTATGGAAACTAGGTCCTAACTATAACTACCTACTGGCGACCGCCAGTAGGTAATTCACTGAAAAAACCATAGGTTTCAGGGACGTTATAGTTAGTTGGACATTTCATTCGTACAAAACCAGAGAAATTCGGCCGTTATAGTTAGTTCAGCTAACTATAACTCGTTCACCTGCAATGTACTGCTGATGACGTCACATATTACATCATTCATGACATGGTCATTGACATCACTGATGACATCTCAAATGACATCACTGATAACATCACTGATGACATCATCCAGTGACTGTGTGTTTCTGAAAAGTTTAAGTATTTTTTATTTATATATATGCCAAGGTGTATTGAAGAGTAAGTGGGTGTATAAGTGTTTGAATGGATGATTTAGTAAGTGCGTGACTGTCTGTATAAATGAGTGATTAAACGTGTCTTAGTGAATGCATGGGTTAGTGACTAAACGGTGTAAATGCCTGTATCAGTCTGTCAGTTGGTGTGTATGCAGTTGCATGGGTTGGTGAGTAGCTAAATGAGTGTCTATAAGGGTTATTGAGTTGTTGTCTGCGTATCTGTATGGGTGCCTGAGTGTCTTTGTGGGTGAGTGGGGGGTGTGTGACTCCGTGCATGGATGTGTGAGTGGGTGATTCACTGGGTGTATGGATTCAAGAGTCTATCTGTGAAGGGCCATATGGGTGGGTGAGTGTGTGTATGGGTGTGCTGGTGAGTGAATGGACGTCTCAGTGGTACATGTGTGAGTAACTACATATGTGAAAGGCAGTATATGTGAGTTTTGGAGTATATAAATGAACTATATGTGAGAGTGAGCGATTGTGAGAGTGGCTGTATGGATGAGTGTATGGTTGTATCAGTGATTGTATAAGAGAGTAAGTATGTGTTAGTATTTGTATGAATAAGAGAGGTGGTGTTTGGATAACTGTATAGGTGAGTAAATGGAAGTGTGATTGATTTGTTGCATGACTGACTAGTTGTGTGAGTAACGCTATGGATGAGTGGTGGTGTGTGAGTGTCTGTATAGGTGTATGAGTGCATATGATAGTGCTGTACTGATGAGTGACCGCATGTATGAGTGACTGTGTGGGTGAATGAGTGGATGTGTGTGTAGACCTAGGAATCAGTGAGTGGGTATGTAGTAACTGGTATTGGTGTGTCTATGGTTTCGAAAATGGTAGTCTGTATTTTAGAGTAGATGTATCAAAGGTTATATTAGGGTGTGAGGAGGTGCATCAGATTATCACGTGGATGATGTCATCAGTGATGTCATCAGTGATGTCATTTGAGATGTCATCAGTGATGATCAGTGATGTCACTGACCATGTCATGGATGATGTAATATGTGATGTCATCAGCAGTGCATTACTGGTGTGCGAGTTATAGTTAGCTGAACTAACTATAATGGCTGAATTGCTCTGGTTTTGTACGAGTGAAATGTCGAACTAACTATAACATCTCTGAAACCTATGGTTTTTTCAGTGAATTTCAAAGGTTTTTTAAATGCTAATTTCTAACTATAACGTCCCTGAAACCTATGGTTTCTTCAGTGAATTTCAAATTTTTTTTAAATGATAATTTCTAACTATACTTTCAGAGGTAGGACATGTGAAGAAAGAGGAACAAAGGCACAGAAAGAAGCTAGAGAAATGCAGAAAGAGGCAACATAAGTCCAGACAGACGAAGAAAAGTGCAGGAAGAAGCAAGAGATATGCAGAAAGAACCAACAGAGGAGCAGAAAAAGGCCTTGTTGCAAAGTCATCCTGTGCCCCCAACTTTTTGCTGACTGGTACTGGTGGTAACTGACTCTGACTAACCAGGCCTAGAGCCAGTGCTATGCTAAAAGACACTTAGAATACAGTGAAAACACTGACATACACTAGGGAACACTATGCGTTGGGGTACCCCTGTGATTGGCATTACCTCCCCTGTAAGGCCCTAGTACATAATAGGGCAGGGGGTTTAAAACAACCTCTAAGTCAGAGGTGCAGAAAGATGCTTTTTTAAGTAGTAGTCACGTTTGCAGAGTGGTGGAGAAAGGGTGCTGGGCCTCCGACCAGCGCTCAGGAATTCCGTTGCGTAGAACTTACAGGAGGTACCAGGAGGGCACCCTGGCCCCCAAACTCCCTCAGGAGTAAATTGGACTTCATCCCCCATCCCGTAGTCTGCCAGGAGGCATGTTTGTAGAGTGGTGGAGAAAGGGGGGCATGGCCTCCAAAGACGCCTTAGCAATCCCACTGTGTGGGACTTACTGGAGGTAACAAGAGGGGTAGTTGGCCCCCAACGACAACCTTGGGGGCCAACTACCCCTCCTATTACCTCCAGTAAGTCCCACACAGCCCGATTGCTAAGTTCTCATAGCAGGCCACGCCCCCTTTGCACACCACTCTGCAAACGCGCTCCCTGGCGCGCTCTTGGATGGGGATTGAAGTCCCCTTCGCTGCTGGGGGTCCTTTAGGGGTCAACTAGTCTATGTCTTACCTCAAGTAAGCCCCACACAGTAGGATTGCTGAGAGGTGGACAAAGGCCACACCCTCTTTCCCCACCACTCTGCAAACGCACCTCCTGGTGCGTTCTAAGTTGGGGTATTAAGTCCCCTTCATTCCCGAGGGTCCCTAGGGGCCAACTAGCCCACCAGGTATCTCCAGTAAGCGCCACACACCTGGATTGCTGAGAGTGGTCCGAGGCCATGCCCCCTTTTTATACCACTCTGCAAACGCAGTTCCTGGTGCACTGCTGCTTGGGGGATGAAGTCCACTTGTGTCCTAAGGTCCTCAGGACACAAGAGGACCTCATCGCCCCACCAGCAGTGCACCAAGAGGTGTGTTTGCAGTGTGGTGTAAAAAGGGGCATGGCCTCAGACCACCTCTCTGCAAACCAGCTATGTGGCACTTACTGGAGGTACCTGGTGGGCTAGTTGGCCCCCAGGGACCCTCAGTATTCATGGGGACTTAATCCCCCTACTTAAAACGCGCCAGGGGGCGCGTTTGCAGAGTGGTGCAGGGAGAGGACGGGGCCTCCGGCGAGATGCCAGCTTTTTTATTTTTTTTAGAAGGCGGGCTGTGTGGCCCCCCTTCTTTTACTATTTTTGTGGCCCCTTTTATATATATATTTTTTTAAATGTGAAGGGGGCAGCGCGGATCCCCTCCTGAGGGCCCCGGGGCATGGCCTCCTTTTTTAATAAAATGTTTACAGGGAAGGGGGGCTGCATGGCCCCCCCTTCCCTGGGCCACTATTGGCCCCGGGGACCCCATCCACCGGGGGATGGCCTCTTTTTTTAATACATTTTTACAGGGAAGGGGGCTGCGTGGCCCCCTTTCCTGGGCCACTATTGGCCCTGGGGACCCCATCTCCCGGGCTTGGCCAGTATTATAATACATTTTTTTGAGGAGGTGGGCCATGCGGCCCCCCTCCCTAGTCCGATTTTGGCCCCAAGGACCCCATTCCCCAGGGCCCGGCCATTCTTTTTTTTTTAATTAAAGAGGAGGGGGGCCGTGTGGCCCCCTCCCGGGCCACTCCTGGCCCCGGGGTCCACATCCCCCGGGGCCGGCCCTTTGCGTTGGGAACTGTGGGGGGAGGGCCAATGCCCCCACAGTCCCGCCGGCTCCCCGCCTCCTGCGGGAGCTGGCATTGCTTTTGCACAAGGGGAGCTGCTAACATGCAGCTCCCCTTGTGCAAAAGCAATTCTGCTTTGGTTTTTGGAAGCAGAGTTTGCTATGACAGGGCGGGAGCCGTGCTCCTATCCTGTCATAGCAAGCGGCAATGTCCCGTGGGTGGGCACTTCGGGACGTTGCAGGAGCCGGCTCTGGTGGGTGGCGGTCCCCAGGGCCTTCAAGGGCTCCCGAAGGGGGGCCGCGTGGCCCCCCTCCCTTCATTTCTAAACCCTCGGGGAGGTGGTGGTCCCCAGGGCTCGGGGGTCCGCAACAGACCCCCGCATTTAATTAAAGAGTGCCCCGGGGAGGTGGTGGTCCCTGGGGCAGTGTGGGGGGGGCAGGAGCCCCCCCACGCATTTTAAATATAAGCCCCGTGGAGGTGGCGGTCCCCGGGGCTGCGGGGGGCCGCGTGCCCCCTGCGCATAAACAATTAAGCCCCGGGGAGGTGGCGGGCCCCCGCTACATAAATAAGCATTGCCCCCGGGACCTGGCCCACCCAGGGGCTATCAGATAACGAAGCCCGCGCTTCGTTTTTTTAACATTTTCTCGGCAGGATTCGCTCACCCAGCGCAAATTCTGCTGTTTAAAAAAAAAAAAAGCTTTTTTTGGGCCGACCCCCGAGCAGGCCTAGGGGGTCAGGGTGTTTCTACCCTGCCACCTTTTCTTGTTTTTTTATTATCCTTTTTTCACCTTTTTTCTTGTGACTTGGTTTTACCGAGTCACAAGATGGCTGCCAACACTTCCTGGTTTGTAGTGTTGGCAGCCAATCAGAATGAAGCTCGTACCCGGGAGGAGTCGCGACTCCTCCTCGGTGCTCAGATATCGATATTTTTCTTTTTTTGATTTTGCAGGAACTACTGAACGGATTTACACCATTTAAAAAAAGGTCGCTTTCTGAACCAAGAGCTACCTTTCTGCCAAATTTGGAGTAATTCCATTCAGCAGTTCGGGCTGTAGCTTTGTCTAAATTTCCTATGGAAATTAACATAGGGAAAAGGTGTTTTGGGACCCCCTTTTTTTCTCAGCCCCCGCTTGATGAATCACTCTGAAACTTTCAAGACAGGAGCGGACCAGAGCGGGCCATTAGTTTTGAAAATTTCGCGAAGATTCGTCAAACCGCACCAAAGATATTGGCAAAAGAAAAAACGCTTTTTGAATAGAAACGAGGTCCTAACTATAACTACCTACTGGCGACCGCCAGTAGTTAATATATATATATATATATATATATATATATATATATATATCAAAACACAAACCCCTCCGGTGCAGAGAAGTAAGAGGCCACTCGGGAAAATCCTTTTGGAAGCCTTTATTCGGACATCGGGCATAATGCATTTCGGCGTTCCATCGCCTTCATCAGATGCCACTGTAATCACGGCGCTGCTCCACCCACACCTTTAGATCTCCTGCCTCGCTCTTATAGGTTAGAGCACTCCACCCCACGGTCACATGTGTGCACTCACCCTGTAGTTTGGAATTCTGACTACAGTTCCCAAAGTTCATCAGGTTGGGATAGGTAGTGCGTGGGGGAGGAAAAGAATGTCCAGCCCGTGTGGGCAAACAATAACCAGGGCAAAGGTGCAAAGTAGTAAGATGGATGGCCCTGAGTTTATTTAGTGTCCTAGGGCTTCCTCTGGTCCCCTTCACGTTCCTGCCCCATATGCAGACGTCCGGCGGGCCGCGAGTCGCGATACAATGATTCCCGGCTCCTTGTGAAGTCACAAGCTGCTCCTGGCAGCAGCCCTGTCCTTTGTCTGCAATCCGAGGCGGGCCGAAGCAAACCAATCCCTTGGTGAACAAAAACAGCAACAGCTGAACCAGAAAGGCTCCGGCCGCTTGATGGAACGGGGCCTCTTTAACACGCTTCTGGCAGGCGTGTAAAACATCAAAACACAAACCCCTCCGGTGCAGAGAAGTAAGAGGCCACTCGGGAAAATCCTTTTGGAAGCCTTTATTCGGACATCGGGCATAATGCATTTCGGCGTTCCATCGCCTTCATCAGATGCCACTGTAATCACGGCGCTGCTCCACCCACACCTTTAGATCTCCTGCCTCGCTCTTATAGGTTAGAGCACTCCACCCCACGGTCACATGTGTGCACTCACCCTGTAGTTTGGAATTCTGACTACAGTTCCCAAAGTTCATCAGGTTGGGATAGGTAGTGCGTGGGGGAGGAAAAGAATGTCCAGCCCGTGTGGGCAAACAATAACCAGGGCAAAGGTGCAAAGTAGTAAGATGGATGGCCCTGAGTTTATTTAGTGTCCTAGGGCTTCCTCTGGTCCCCTTCACGTTCCTGCCCCATATGCAGACGTCCGGCGGGCCGCGAGTCGCGATACAATGATTCCCGGCTCCTTGTGAAGTCACAAGCTGCTCCTGGCAGCAGCCCTGTCCTTTGTCTGCAATCCGAGGCGGGCCGAAGCAAACCAATCCCTTGGTGAACAAAAACAGCAACAGCTGAACCAGAAAGGCTCCGGCCGCTTGATGGAACGGGGCCTCTTTAACACGCTTCTGGCAGGCGTGTAAAACATCAAAACACAAACCCCTCCGGTGCAGAGAAGTAAGAGGCCACTTGGGGAAAATCCTTTTGGAAGCCTTTATTCGGACATCGGGCATAATGCATTTCGGCGTTCCATCGCCTTCATCAGATGCCACTGTAATCACGGCGCTGCTCCACCCACACCTTTAGATCTCCTGCCTCGCTCTTATAGGTTAGAGCACTCCACCCCACGGTCACATGTGTGCACTCACCCTGTAGTTTGGAATTCTGACTACAGTTCCCAAAGTTCATCAGGTTGGGATAGGTAGTGCGTGGGGGAGGAAAAGAATGTCCAGCCCGTGTGGGCAAACAATAACCAGGGCAAAGGTGCAAAGTAGTAAGATGGATGGCCCTGAGTTTATTTAGTGTCCTAGGGCTTCCTCTGGTCCCCTTCACGTTCCTGCCCCATATGCAGACGTCCGGCGGGCCGCGAGTCGCGATACAATGATTCCCGGCTCCTTGTGAAGTCACAAGCTGCTCCTGGCAGCAGCCCTGTCCTTTGTCTGCAATCCGAGGCGGGCCGAAGCAAACCAATCCCTTGGTGAACAAAAACAGCAACAGCTGAACCAGAAAGGCTCCGGCCGCTTGATGGAACGGGGCCTCTTTAACACGCTTCTGGCAGGCGTGTAAAACATCAAAACACAAACCCCTCCGGTGCAGAGAAGTAAGAGGCCACTCGGGGAAAATCCTTTTGGAAGCCTTTATTCGGACATCGGGCATAATGCATTTCGGCGTTCCATCGCCTTCATCAGATGCCACTGTAATCACGGCGCTGCTCCACCCACACCTTTAGATCTCCTGCCTCGCTCTTATAGGTTAGAGCACTCCACCCCACGGTCACATGTGTGCACTCACCCTGTAGTTTGGAATTCTGACTACAGTTCCCAAAGTTCATCAGGTTGGGATAGGTAGTGCGTGGGGAGGAAAAGAATGTCCAGCCCGTGTGGGCAAACAATAACCAGGGCAAAGGTGCAAAGTAGTAAGATGGATGGCCCTGAGTTTATTTAGTGTCCTAGGGCTTCCTCTGGTCCCCTTCACGTTCCTGCCCCATATGCAGACGTCCGGCGGGCCGCGAGTCGCGATACAATGATTCCCGGCTCCTTGTGAAGTCACAAGCTGCTCCTGGCAGCAGCCCTGTCCTTTGTCTGCAATCCGAGGCGGGCCGAAGCAAACCAATCCCTTGGTGAACAAAAACAGCAACAGCTGAACCAGAAAGGCTCCGGCCGCTTGATGGAACGGGGCCTCTTTAACACGCTTCTGGCAGGCGTGTAAAACATCAAAACACAAACCCCTCCGGTGCAGAGAAGTAAGAGGCCACTCGGGAAAATCCTTTTGGAAGCCTTTATTCGGACATCGGGCATAATGCATTTCGGCGTTCCATCGCCTTCATCAGATGCCACTGTAATCACGGCGCTGCTCCACCCACACCTTTAGATCTCCTGCCTCGCTCTTATAGGTTAGAGCACTCCACCCCACGGTCACATGTGTGCACTCACCCTGTAGTTTGGAATTCTGACTACAGTTCCCAAAGTTCATCAGGTTGGGATAGGTAGTGCGTGGGGGAGGAAAAGAATGTCCAGCCCGTGTGGGCAAACAATAACCAGGGCAAAGGTGCAAAGTAGTAAGATGGATGGCCCTGAGTTTATTTAGTGTCCTAGGGCTTCCTCTGGTCCCCTTCACGTTCCTGCCCCATATGCAGACGTCCGGCGGGCCGCGAGTCGCGATACAATGATTCCCGGCTCCTTGTGAAGTCACAAGCTGCTCCTGGCAGCAGCCCTGTCCTTTGTCTGCAATCCGAGGCGGGCCGAAGCAAACCAATCCCTTGGTGAACAAAAACAGCAACAGCTGAACCAGAAAGGCTCCGGCCGCTTGATGGAACGGGGCCTCTTTAACACGCTTCTGGCAGGCGTGTAAAACATCAAAACACAAACCCCTCCGGTGCAGAGAAGTAAGAGGCCACTCGGGGAAAATCCTTTTGGAAGCCTTTATTCGGACATCGGGCATAATGCATTTCGGCGTTCCATCGCCTTCATCAGATGCCACTGTAATCACGGCGCTGCTCCACCCACACCTTTAGATCTCCTGCCTCGCTCTTATAGGTTAGAGCACTCCACCCCACGGTCACATGTGTGCACTCACCCTGTAGTTTGGAATTCTGACTACAGTTCCCAAAGTTCATCAGGTTGGGATAGGTAGTGCGTGGGGGAGGAAAAGAATGTCCAGCCCGTGTGGGCAAACAATAACCAGGGCAAAGGTGCAAAGTAGTAAGATGGATGGCCCTGAGTTTAATTATCATAAATATATATATATATTTGTTAAATTTTTCTATAATTTTTAAATTATAAAATACATTAAATTTATTTGTTTAGTAATTGTTTTACAGTAAATATATATAAATTATTATATATGTGAGTTTAACTTTTTTAAATTAAGTTTATCTGTTATATTTGTTAAAATTTATATTAAATCTAGTTTATCTTTTAAATTAATGTTATTCTTTAATATATTTAATATTTATTACTTTACTTTATATATATATGTAAAAAATGATATTTTGTACAACTATATTTATGACATCGATATCTTTTTTGCGATATTTTTGTAACTACCATTATAAATATAGGATTTCAATATTTTTGACATCTATATTTATAACTCGATATTGTGGTATGGGGATATTTTTGTTGTCGATATTCTGTCAGGGAACCTTTTCAGACACACCAAACTTAACAAAATCCATTATTTTTAAGCAAATAGGAAATCACTGCTTTTCATTCTCATTGCAAAAAAGCATTGGCAAACTACTGCAGTTAGCGGTAAATTTGAAAACGTTTGAAAACTTTCATAAAGTTGTGTTTGGATACTTTGTCCCACTTTTCGTGACCAACTCCATCAGAGAGCGAGTCACAAGGGCCAATAGGTCTTAGTAGGGCACTTATCTTGCAGACAGAGCAGTCTCCGGTCCAGTTCCTGGCTCTATGGGCAAACTGCTATTGACCTCAATGGAGGGGTCCTGATGCAAGGGATACAGGATGCTGAAAATGCTGCAAGATGCTGAGGATTCTGATCTGGTGATGGGGTTTTCCTGGGGCTACTCCTTGGCCCATAGCCACAGTGGGGCGACTATTGCCACAGAGTTTGAAGTCCTTCAAAGTCCAGTTGAAGTCCAGCCAAAAAACTGTTGCCAATGGTCTACTGGTTCCCAGTTACAGGAAAACCACCGGTTCCAGTGTGACTAACATCTCTTCTGGATGACCAAACTGTACTCTGATGACTCTTATGGGTCCAGCAGACTCGGTGCAACTTTTGAGCGCAGAGACTTGGTCTACCAGGCTGCTCTTCAACTGTCAGGGGCGATCGAACAATTGTGGCTACCAACTCGTCAAGCCAGGCTTCTTCAACTTTTAGCTCCGTAGCTGTAACAGGATGTCTACCAATTGACTCTTGGAGTCACTCCTTATGTCTGGAGCTCCGGGCTAACTTATCCCCAGGCAAGACACCACAGGCAAAGTCCTCTCTTTGCTAGTCTAGTAGCGGCATGTGCAGTTCACTCTTTCGAGCAGTCTCTCTTTGCCAGGTCCAGGGAACATCAGGGCAGTCCATCTTCAGCCCTCTCTGTAGTGCAGACGTGATCTGCATACTGGGTGCCACGGGTGCCACTTTTATGCCCAGAAAATTCCCTTGGGGATACAGTGACTATTAGCCAATGGGCTACCAGGTTCCCTCCTGCTGATGACAGCTTCCTGCAAAGTGCGGTGTCTAGCTGTCCCAGAATACAATATTCTTCCTACTCCCCAGAACCCATCTCTTGGTGTGTGAAAATTGGTAGCCCACCCTAGAAGTAGGGCTACCTGAGGGCTACACACCGGTGGGACAACTAGTTTGGCAACAGTTTCTCACTCTCTGTTCCGCACACCATCCTGTCTACCAAAAGAGCAGTTCCTCTTTGTGCATGTTCAATATTTGACTATCCAAGGCAGCTATTCCTTTGAAGCTCGCCTTCTGGGCGCACACTCTGTCTGGCTTTCCTGTCAGGGAGAGGTACCACCTCTTCCAATGGCAGTCCCTTTTGTGTTCATTCATGAGAGCCGTTCACACCTCCCTGCAGTAGGTCAGAAGGATGTCTTGTAGCCGGCAACTGTAAACAGGCATTGGAAAACGTTGGACAACAGAGAGGCAATTTTCTAAAGTTGCCACTTACCTAAAACTGACATTGAATTTGACTTGAGCATCATGTTGAGTTTAATGCAATGATTGTTTTGATACTTTGAAGCACCATCTTTGGTAGTTTCATCCAGGCATTAGCACCGCTGAGTTGTCAGAGTTTAACCCTGTACTTCCCAAAGGGGCTACTTGTCTTTCTGCATCACAAATGGCAATTTGGACTTTTCATCATTAGAACATGTGAAACACATGTTCTACTTTCTAATATACTGCATCCTGCCTTAGAGCTTGATAGGCCTGCCTTAGGTGTGACTTGTATGTAATAAAAAGGAACAACATGGCTTTGTCATTGTTTTAAATGGCAAAGTCAAGTTAGAAGTTTGAAAATCTCATGCTTTACCTTGTCACACTCGTGATGGCACAGTAAGTGCTGCAGTCCATGAGGGACTCTTTAAATTACAGGCCCCGGGTACTGCTGGTACAATATTCTATGGATTTGTAAATAAGTGAACTTATACCAATTGTGGATGAGCCAATCAGACATACACATGTTAAGGGTTAGAGCAGTGGCACTGAGGCCTGGTTGCTAGACTCAAAATCAAGGAGCATCTATGCAAACCTTTAGGGGTGATCATGAAAAATAAGCATTTCCTTATTGTTCTTGTCTCTGATAAATTCTATTATTCAGTAACAGATTTATCACTTAGGTATGGTGTCCGCTGTCCCCCTTGTGTGGTGGTCTGAAGCCCTTCTACAAATTAATGGAAATTTGTATTTAGTGAATACGTAGTCCCTGGTTCTCAACTTTTCTTTATCTCTCCAAAAACCCTGCTCCACTATTTTACATCCCGTATCCACATGGTGATGGCTAAAGCTGCCGCTACCTTCCAAGCCCTGGTGATTCACCGCCTGACCAGGATCATTGCTAGGGTCAATAAACCTATTAAAATGTTTCTTTGCTGTGTGTAGGCATGAATCTAAGCACCTCATGTGTCTTGTTTATATATCCCTAACGTTATTTTTCAGTAATGATTTAGGTTTTTCCCAGTAATCTTCTATAACTCTGCATTGCCATCTCATGCATTTGAAGTCTGCCTCAGAATCATTGAATATGGAGCAGTGTGGGGGCACCCCAGAGTAAATCTCGTGCAACATCTTAAGGGTGAAATATACCCTTTATAATGTGGTGAACTACACGAGCTTCAATGTAGTGATGTAGGAAATGTGTGATGTGTGTTTCAGTGTTGCCATTTGTCGGCCTCTATGTCTGATACTGTGTCCCTCGCCTACCTTTCCCCTTATTTGCTAAAATTCCATTTCCTCTCTTCAGTTAAGGCTTTATAGATCACTGTTATTGCATTTCTAATGCCCCAGTCAGTAATGTCTGAAGCTTCTAATTTGTGGTCGGTTCTAGTACATCACACCGTCCCCAGGCAGTGTCTGTGATCCCCACAGTGTCCATGATTCAGGATTCGACCCTCTGGGATCCTGGGGTTAAGGACTAGTTCCAGGAAGGTGTCATTCTCCTGTGTTAATAAAGATCACATAGTGGTTCAGCACCAGCCTGCTCCAGGTCTCTAGCTTAACCCTTGCCTTCCCGGGTACAAGCTGACAACCTCTGGAATAACATATTGAGGCATAACCAAGACTAAATGTAAAGACAGTATGACTGAAAGCATCTTAAACTCCCCAATTACAAGACTTTCAGAGGAAGAGGATAACTAGAAGAACTTAAAGCAAAAGTAAACTTGAGAATGATCTGCTTGCTCAGAATTATACATATGAAACAACCTATGGATAACATGGTCAAGTGAATACATTCTAACATGTGATTAAATATTCCTCAGTCTGTTATGAGAAGAGAAAGAAGCTGTAATTTCAAATTCTGATCTGAAAACAATCTTTTTTGGTTTGCCTAACACAGAAAGACAGACATTGGCAGCTTCATATTGTAACAAGCTTGTCAAAAGCGACAATTATAAAATTCCTAACTGGGCCAAGAGTTCATTGGAATTAGAGCAGGTCTCTACAGTAAAAGTGTAGGAAGGTAGGATCCTTCTGCATGGTCACCCCCACTTTTTGCCTGGCGCTAAGCTGCTTTTGACTAGTCTGACTAGGATCCTGCTTATCAGGACCCCAGACTATATGCTTTCTCCCTTAAATTGGTATTAGGTACATCCCAGATTGGATACTGGGGTACTCTTATAATGCCCTAGTATATGGTACTAAGGTACCCAGAGCATAGGTACCACTAAAGGTCTCCCATGGGCTGAAACATGCATTATGCAACCCATGAGTAGGGGTGGGTGGAATTTGCGTAGTCGCGTTCCGCAAAGTTCCGCGAAACGGCAAATCTCCGCGAGCACGCAGAATTCCGCGAGCTCGCGGAATTGCTTGTGCCGCCCGTTACACTACAGCTGCGTAACTAAAAAAACACCACAAGAATTGTCTCCAGTGACCTTGTGTGTCTGTAACTTTGCCACCACGCCGAAAGGCGCCGGGGTCCCTTGAGTGAGTTGTCCATCATAGTGGGTAAAGGGTGGGAAGGCGTTGCATACTGCTAGTGTGTGTGGGGCGGGGCTTCTATGCGAGTTCACATGCCTCTTGTTTATAAAAGGTCAGAGACCGATCAGAGCAGCAGATGAGGAGAGAGAACCTCCTGGTCACAGGAACTACACGGGGATTGCGCTCGAGAAAGTCATGGATGCAAAGACCTCCATCAAGCATCACAGCTAATTTTTGTGACAGGAGCATCGTGCCAGAATGAATCCTGCCCTGCAAATTTATCCAAGAAGATGCCACCGTTTTGTGCAATACCTCTACTCAACTGGAGTACTTTCTACTGTCTAATCAGTAAGTGCTACCTCGTTGGGTAAATGTATAGTGCCTTTCCTACACTACAGCTGCATAAGGGCCAGAAGAGTTGTCTCCAGTGACCTTGTGTGTCTGTAACTTTGCCACCGCGCCGAAAGGCGCCGGGGTCCCTTGAGTGAGCTGTCCATCATAGTGGGTAAAGGGCGGGAAGACGTTGCATACCGCTAGTGTGTGTGGGGCGGGGCTTCTATGCGAGTTCACATGACTCTTGTTTATAAAAGGTCAGAGACCGATCCGAGCAGCAGATGAGGAGAGAGAACCTCCTGGTCACAGGAACTACACGGGGATTGCGCTCGAGAAAGTCATGGATGCAAAGACCTCCATCAAGCATCACAGCTAATTTTTGTGACAGGAGCATCGTGCCAGAATGAATCCTGCCCTGCATATTTATCCAAGAAGATGCCACCGTTTTGTGCAATACCTCTACTCAACTGGAGTACTTTCTACTGGCTATTCAGTAAATGCTACCTCCTGCTTAGCCCCTCGACCATGCTCATGAATTCCGCTC
The DNA here is from genome assembly GCA_963921515.1 of Calotriton arnoldi. Classification (NCBI taxonomy): domain Eukaryota; kingdom Metazoa; phylum Chordata; class Amphibia; order Caudata; family Salamandridae; genus Calotriton; species Calotriton arnoldi. Next base: position 610,295 of record CAWUFW010007651.1, on the reverse strand, counting down.
CGCCGCGGATCGCGGAATTTTCGGCAATTCCGCGTTCCCCGCGGAATGCGGAATTGCCAAAATTTCTCAAATTCCGCGAGCGGAGCTGAATTTACCACCCATGCCTACCCATGAGAGACCATTCAAAATGGAACTACAGGCCTGCCATTGCAGCCTGTGTAAGCTGGTGCTAGCACCACTTACTAAAGATATAGGTTTCCTATATCTAGGGTCACTGCACCTAAAACCTATAAGTCACCTCTATAGCAGGCCTTTGCAATCCTGAAGGCAGGGTGCTTGGTACTAAGTGAGAGGGTGCCCCTGCATGAGCAGGAGGACACCCCTGCAGACTACAGAGTCCATTCTCCTGGCTTGTCAGTGAAGCAGCCATATACTATATAGAGGGGCACCGTGTCATTACGCAATGACCTTCTCAAAAATGGCTGCAACAAATCCTATCATGTTTGGTATCAAAGAGCCCTCCGTTAGGCTCTCAGTGTTCCTGGTACCAGCCTTCTTGACCCGGACAGCACAGAATGGTTGCTGCCGACCAGAGACACAATTCTGCCCTCCTGCTGCTGAGCCAAGCTTGAGCAGGGGAAGGCAGAACAATAGGCATCCTGTCACAGGGAGGTGTGACCACCTCCCAGACAGGATTTAGTGTATTGGGATTGGGTGGGTGCGCTTGCCAGTGCCACTCAGTCTCCATGAGGGGCACATTTGCTGTCCCTGTGCATAGTCCAGTTCAAACCAGTCCTGGGAGCCATTGGCTCTAGCTCTGGCGTGAAACTGGACAAAGGACATGGGAGTAACCTCCCCCCTGTCCAGACCCTCCCCTGGGAGGGATCCCTGAATCTTCCCAACCCTTTTCCTAGGGTACTTAAGGGCTTACCTGGGTTAAGATCCCTAGATTCGTCTTTGGGATACAATTCAGATCAGACACCACTGCACTTCTAACGTCTGGGCACTCTGGACTTCGTTTGGGCCTGACTTCATCTCCCTTCCAGTCTGCTGCATTGTCTGTGCCTGTGCATCATACAGTAACCTTCCAAGGCCTGTGAAGCATCAAAGACACCTGAAGAAATCTCTCTTGGATTGAAGGAGTCACACCCCTTCATTTGCAGGCACCACAACTAAGTCGACCAGTCTGCAGATCCTGAGCTCCTCCCGACTCCCTGGGCTCTGCAACACTAGTGGTGGTTTTCCACAGCTCCTAAGGCCTGCCCTGCCCTCTCACCAAGTTTGAGGCCAGTATCCCTCGTGGAGGTTGCAATAACCGAACCCCTGTGCACTGTGTCCAATTTACAGTTGCAAAGGCTTGTTGGCTTCTTTGCAAGAAGATCTTTGGGTTCCAAGTAGCCCCAACCTCGATCACCTCCGGTGACCAGAATCTTCAGCCACACTGCATTGTATGCATCGTGGCCTGCATCTTTTGTGAGCTGCTTGAGGTCCTCTCATGACTCCAGTGCCTCTGGCTTGTGTGTCCAATGGAGGGTCACCTTTGCTTCTCTCGGGCTCCCCTGATTGCTAGGGCCTGCCCTGACTCCTCTGCCTTTGGTGAGTCCCCTGGACCTTGCTGGTCCAGACGTTGCTCCTTCTTTGCTTCCTGCATGGCTTGCCTTTGCCATAGGTTTGTTGGTGCTCCCGCTGGACACTGACCCCTCAGGCCTCGACATCCTTCATTGGACAGCTCTTGCATGGTTCCTTCTCCTCCTCAGCATCGCCTGGTCTTCACAGCTGCAGTGTCAAGGTCATCGTCATCCATCGTGCAACATCCGACGTCGGAGGGCATTTGTCTTCCAAGTCTCCTGGTCACTCCAAGTGACATAGATTCTGCTCCCTCTGCTTGCAGGTATCTCTCTTCAAGAATTTATCTTCAGATTCTACCGGACACTTTCTCCTCCTCCAGCAGAGGCACTTTCCTGAAGTCCTCCATTGGGTTCGACAGTGGTTTCCGACACCACTTCAAACGAATGCACCCGGCTTCCCAGGTGTGGGTAACATGGGTACTAGGGTATCCACGGGTGGGGTGGCTCTCCAACCTTTTGTCTTCCACAGGGTTTCTTCAGGGTCCACTTGGAAGGGTCCTTGAACTTTAAAAATCCAACTGCGACTTACACGTTGAGTTGTATGTATTACGCTGCACACACTCTCTATGGTCCCTATCTACTTACCTTGGGTGGTTCCTTGGGGTCCCATAACTTCTACGTCCTCTCAACACTGTCTTGACATGATTCGTGGTTCTTTGTACCACTAGCCAAAGATAGGGTGGAACTGCAGCCCCTACAGAGGGTGTGGGTGGCAGGCATTGTTGTAGATCAGCAGCATCACTGCTTGCTTCTGCCACAGTGGTGACTGAGATGTGAAAGTAATCAAGTAGAGGACAGGTCAGAAAAGTAGGGAAAACAGGAAGTTAAAAAATTAATTAAAAGCACTCACAGAAACATAAAATAAAAACACATTAAAAAACTGAAATTAATAAAAGTTAATTAAAGAAAAGGTGGGATTGGGTTAAGAATGGGTGTTGAGTTGGATAGGGCCTAGGAGTAGGAAACATATGACAGAATGCTAGGCAGGAGCAGGCTGTGAAATTCTACGAGTTCCATGAGTTCCGACCAGGCCTAGACAGAGTCCATTCAGGATTCAGAAATAACCACATCACTGAAACAGCACTAATCGCAGCAACCAATGACATTCGAACCATCGTAGATCAAGGAGAAACAGCAGTCGCCATCCTATACAACCTTTCTGAGGACTTCAAACTGTTGCCTTTGGAAGAACCAAAAAGTCAAGCTGCTACCTTTCACCTCAACCACCAAGAACCACATCCTCTTCAACATATACATGACACCACTTGCCAAAATCCTCTGCTCACAGGACATATTCTCCCACACTAATGACACCCAACTCATTCTCTCCCTGGCGGACAAGACAACCAATCCCAAAGCCAGCTTCAACAACTGCATGACCATGGTAGCAGAATGGATGCGAACCAACTGCGTGAACCTTAACTCTGACAAGACAGAAGTTCTGGTCTTCGGCAACAAGACCTCCCCATGGGACTCCACCTGGTGCCCGGTGGAGCTAGCACTAACACCCACAGACCATGCAAGAAATCTAGGAATAATCTTAGATGACAAGCTCCACATGACGGCACAAATCAATTCAGTGAGAACCTCCTGCTTTCACATCGTATGCATGCTGCAAAAGACCTTCAGATGGCTGACACCAAGCACTCATCAGCAGCAGGCTTAACTATGGCAACACTCTGTATGCCAGAATCCCCAAACAACTCATACACAGACCACCCAGAATGCTGCATCAAGACTTATACTCAACCTACCATGCCTCACCCACTTCAAAAAGCTTTGCTAGCTCCCTATTCTTATGCGTAGCAAATTCAAACTTCTTACACACACATACAAAGCCCTGCACCACACAGGACCAGAATACCTGAACAGCCACATACACTTCCACCACCCGACCACACATCTACACTCAGCCTCTCTATCACTGGCACACACTCCTTTCTTCTACATCACACCCGAAACATGGACCGACCTACCTGAACACAACAAAGTCTCCTTCTCATTTCTTGAATTCTTCAACAAGATGAAGACCTGGCTCTGATTAACTCCAAGGGAACCACACACCTATTCATCTGCCAAAGCACCTGGATACCCTCACAGGTAAGTATTGCGCTTCACAAATCAATATATCATGACATAACATGCATATATTGTATATAGTTTTGGTGGAGAGCAGCTCCTATATAGAACACTCTACAGCACCACCAATCTGTGAATCTGCTCACCCCAAATGTCTGTTTTTCTAGCAATTGATCAGTCCTGAAGAATGACAAAAGCCTTTCACCACTTCTGGCACAGTATTACATCTTGGATTGGCAAAATATTATTTAAGTAAACCTGAAATTAATACATCAACCCCTGGCACATGTGTTTAACTCTTATTATAGTTGTTTAGAGAGATATAGGCAGAAGGGAGCACCCTGTATAAGTAAAAATAATACCCTTTCAGGCTTAGAGTGCTGAATAAATTATGCAAAAAGAAAGCAGGGAACTCCGGGTAGTCCCCATTTTTTGGTAGAGTGGGTCCTACATAGAGCACCCTACAACACCACTAACACTCTGAATCTGCTAACCTCAAATGTCTCTTTTTCTAGCAATGTTTCTAAGGATTGCCTGCAAAGTGAGCTAAAGAACGATGATGGATTTAACCCAGATGTGTGACTGGTGGTGAGTGTCTGAAAAGTTTCAGCACTCCGTTAATCATCTCCTTGTGTTTGCTTTGTTTGCCCTAAGTTGGCAGGGTATGCCCAGACGTGGATCCCTTGCTCACTTTGGCACTGGAGTCAAGCTAGCCTGGCTGATGAGGGATGTTACCCCAAAACCGGTCCCAGGATGCTTGTTTCCAGTCCAGGGAAGACCTGGCTTGGCAGTTCGGGCTGGACTGTTCCCATGAGGCACAGGGTCAAGACTGATTTGCATATGGCTGGCTCTGAAATGGGGTGGTGAAGTGAGCTAAAGAACTATGATGGATTCAATCCAGATCTGTGACTGGGGGTGAGTGTCTGAAAGGTTTCAGCACTCCGTCCGTCATCTCCTTGTGTTTGCTTTGCCTTAGCACAGTGCCATCCACGCTGAGCTAGAAAGGAACAAAGCCTTTTGTCATTTATGCAGCAAAATTACTATTTTCACTCCAATACAAACCATTTGGGAAACATGTTGGACATTTTAGGGGTCTAATTTACTCTTCCCACTACAGTTTAAACAACTTTTTATAATACTTGGGACACTGACGGGATCAAAATTACTCTTACCACTCCAATCAAAACCATTTTTGGGATGGGGTTGGACACTTAAGGGGTCATATTTACTATTCTCACTCAAATATGAACCATTTGGGCAATGTGTTGAACCCTGAAAGGGGTCAAAATTGCTATTTGAATATTAATCTAAACCCCTTTGGGGAAAGTATTAGAAATTAAAACAAAATGAGTCCCTATTATAAACCATTGTACAGAAGGTTTAACCTATTGCACTCATCATATTGATAAAGGTTTTAAAAAATGCATACATTAAATAACAATAACACAAATACACAAAAAAAGCACATTTTAATTTTAGTAAGCCCTTTTATATAAAAACATTTAAAATACATTTAAATATATAATCACATTTTCAGTTTTTTTTAAAACCCTTTTTAACGCATCGCATGATGGAATGGTTCCGTCATGCACCACAGTGCTCGTATGCGCATGATGGACCATTCCGTCATGTGCAGACGAGCACTAAATCCCTCTGCTGTAAACAGCAGAGGGATTTCCTTTCTCTTTTTTTGCCTTGGGAGGTGGGGAAGAGCTTCCCCAACCTCCTGAGGCAATTTTTTTTTAATGTAATGATGATCGCACGCATTGCGCGCTGACGTCATTACATTGAAACTAAAACTGAAATGAGCCGATCGGCTCATTTCAATTTCACTGTTTTGAAGGTTGTGGGGCTATCTCAGCCTCCTGAGCACTGAAACCCATGGGAGAGGTATCATTGGAAATGGGAGAATCTCCTTCTTCCAATGGTACCCCTCCCTAGTGGATCCCTGCTTGGGGATTGCCACAGGAGGGCGATCCCCAAGCAGGGATCCACCCAGTAGGCACCAGGGAGGGGGTATCGGCCCGTTGGGCAAGGGCTTTTGTTCCCCCCAATGTTTCTGCATACAGTCAGTCTTTCTGCCCCCTCTGGGAGGGCAGATGGAGGCAATAGCCTTCAATCTGCGCCCCTGGGGAGGCAGAAAGCACAATAGACACCATGAATTTACTTTATGTGTGTAAATAGGGGTGGGGTGCCCAAAATGGGTATGCCAATGCCCTCCCAAACAACCTTCACAGTTGTTTTGCCCCCTGGGGGGCAAATGGGCATTATTACCCCTGATCTGCCCCCAGGGGGTCAGAAAGCCAACTGTTATGTTTCATATAGATGCCCTAATATAGGCATGATTCTAGATGCCCTTATATAGGCATGATCCTTCACCTACATTAGTTCCCCACACTACACAATAAACGGCTCTGAGGATTGAACCTTATCTAGTTTCAGTTCTGGTTGCAGAAGGAGAGTTTTTCCCTAACAAAGGCCTGCTATAACATCTCCGAAGGGCTCATACATTATGTGTGAGCATTCATGAGGGTTCTTGGAAACGAAGCAGAAACTACATCACCTGCATAATATCTATGTACAAGGTTCATCCCTTACGTCTTCCTCAGTCCGACAATGGCCCATACAAATCATACAAGGGACAAAGAAGCCCTAGATACTTTCGGGTATTAATACACCACATCTTGCCAAGATAAGGTAGAGGGAACCGAGACTTCCAGGCCGACACACTGACCAGAGACGCTGAGGCTCCTGCATGCAGATGCTCCAGCTGACAGCGATCTAAGACATCCCTTGCGGGGTGTCCAACTTGAGACCAGGACGGGCTTGTACATTCTCACACTTCAGGTAATGCGGTTCGACTAAATCCTAGAGGGATTCTTGGCTTCTCTTTTACACCTACTCACATGCTAGGTACATTTAGATACATCTAGATAGGCATCGTAGGAGTATGCACATTTTTATCATGCATTTTATATTCATGTATTTATTCATGCTTATTGCAAGATGGTAGAATTGTACTATCCTTTTATATTCATAGTACTGATAATCATATATCTCTGCTACTGTCTAATGGTTGTTGCATCTCATATATTTTACACAAGAATAACAACTGTTCAATAAATCCTTATTGAAATGCCCAGACTGTTTATTCTTTGTATCTCTGAGACAGATAAGTGAGCACGAGTGACTGAGCGAAAAGTAGTATATTGTTTCCACGATCTTGAGGGATCAGGGTTGTCATGTTCTGAGGTTCTCTACAATAAAAGTATGCGGTTCCTAATATTAACAGCAGGTGGTTATAATCAATCAAGGGCTCCACACAATGGTATAGAGCGAGACTTTGGAGGAGAATCTCCTCCTGTTGGAAAAAGACCCTCACACACCCAGCCAGCTAGGTGTCTTGCTTCATCATCGGGTCTGCTCCTTATCGGGTTGGCGCTGCAATACCCGATCGGCGCCCGAGATGGGGCCTTCTTGGCGGAGATCTTTATTCCTTATGCCATAGGGTGTAGTGCGTGTGAGGGCCCTAAAGGTAGTGTAGGTGCTAATGATAGGTGAATAAATGTAGTCTAAAAATAGGAAATGGTGGTCCACTCAAAATAATTTTAATGAGACGTGGCCATCACCCTAATTAAAAATGAAGAGGCGTATCTGACTCTAAATTTGTGAGATTATACGCTTATAATATAGGTCAACATGTTTCTTGCCTTTATTCTTAATAGATGGCAATTCCTCAGGACCAAAAAATAGGATCTACCTACACTTTTCGGTGGTGGTCTAAAACTACAGAAGGTGAAGTAATAACCACTCGTACAGCACCCTCAAAAGTGATACCTGTAGATCTAAAAACCAACCCAAATTGGGTCAAGGATGCACGGCATCAAAACCGGCTGGCGAGGACACTAAGGTGTAGTGTCTCGTCCAGATGAGTCCGATCGGAAATGCTCCTACCCCTTGCTCAGCCGGTCCGGTATCACTTTTGAGGGTGCTGTACGAGTGGTTATTACTTCACCTTCTGTAGTTTTAGACCACCACCGAAAAGTGTAGGTAGATCTCCGCCAAGAAGGCCCCATCTCGGGCGCCGATCGGGTATTGCAGCGCCAACCCGAAAAGGAGCAGACCCGATGATGAAGCAAGACACCTAGCTGGCTGGGTGTGTGAGGGTCTTTTTCCAACAGGAGGAGATTCTCCTCCAAAGTCTCGCTCTATACCATTGTGTGGAGCCCTTGATTGATTATAACCACCTGCTGTTAATATTAGGAACCGCATACTTTTATTGTAGAGATATTATGTTGGGCATGTATGCTGGACCTAAGAAAATAACGCCCTTGATTTCCCTCTCTTTGTTTAAACATGTTCTGAGGTTGCCAGAAACTATTCTCTCCCCGATAAGAGGAGACACTAGTGGCACTATGAGCTAGCTAATACAAAACAGGCTAACATTTCTCGGTGGGGTTGTTCAGAGTCAGTCTGCCACCAATCCTACAGTTTATGGTATCTTAAACGCGCAGATCCTGTATAGGGCATATAGGGACTACATGACATGGCGCCGCCAACGTTGGTTGGGTACTTATTTAACAGTAGAATCTGAGTAGTTCAGTCGTGCTAATTCTCAGAGACCCCTACTCACAAAACACCAGAGACGTCTGGAGTGGTTGGGCACAAACTCCGCCACAGCTGAGTAGGCGAAAAATCCAATTTTTTGGCTGATGGTTATTCAAGCTTGAAAGGACATAGTGTTCCTAAATTGTGCATAAAACCTTATCTTAGTTCCCTTGAAACAAACTTCTCTTTTACAAAATGACTGAGAGCGGCGATAACCCGGTGGTGGCTCGACGCATCTCAGTGGGAGATGAAGAGGTGGATGGAATTCTCATTGCACCTAAATTCAGACATACTATCACCCTGAAACTATTAGAAAATGGTTTATCAGCTAAGGGTGGCTTATAAGCCTTTGTGAGTGAGGCACACAAATCAAACAAAACAGATGTATTCTATTTGTGGGTTACATTCCCAGAAGCAGATGCTAGAACACAGACATTTCACTACTATACAGAAGGAGATGCACCACTGGAATACGGTCCGTTCGAGGACGTAGAGATTCCACTCACGTACCAGGAACATTTTTACTGGTTTAAAGGCGCCCTACCCCATATAAGAAACAGAGTAAAATTAGGCTCGCTCGGAGGAGACGGGGCAACATGGCCAATATTAACGGCTTACACACCGCATCCTGACATTGATACAATGCCACAGCCAAACTTACTCCTACAACACAAAGATTTAATAAGAATTTACAGAAATCTGACGCAATTCGTAATGAGGACTTTCATAGTCCAACCAGCAACAGTTGCAACAAATGGAACACAATACAAGGGTACAGCAACTAAAATCACTCCACAAACATTACACGCGGTAATGGGCAAAATGCCCACAAAACGTGAACAAATGCCATTGAGGGTAGCTCAGAAAATAACTCAGCTCAAGGCTGTATTCCTGAATACTACCCCATTTGAAAAACACAGAATGCTAACAATCTGCTTGCCCATGGGGATAATACCACAAGTAGAAGATTGTACCACTTGGAGTACAGTCTTTGCTGTCATATATACCAGCAGTCATGTATTCCTTTGTTAGCAGTAGTACCTGATGTATTAAGACAAATACAAAATGAGTACGGAGCAGAACCTGCCTTAAACTTGGGGATGAAGTTACTAAATAACTATGACCAGGTATCAGCCATAATACTAGCTAATATTAAAGGGGAAGCAGCTTCAGTGGCAATCCGCCAATGCCTAAGGGAGTTCAGTCCGTTAGAACAACAACACAAACTACCCAAAATAATTGAAACTGCATATGCAGAATTAGGCTGAGTCAGTTTGGGTGGGAAAGCTTTAAAACCACAACTGATGGGCAGTCCTGAAAAGGACATTTCAAAGCAGACACCTACTTCTTCTAAAAAGAAGTGGGATAATAAAAACAACAAAACTCTAAGGAAAAGAGATCTCAATCCCGAGGTAGGTCTCCTCCACAGGAGCCCTCCGAAAGGAGGTACAATCTCAGGAATAGGGATAATATTAGGAAACCTGACATGTATCAGGATACTGATACACGTTCCTCTCGTTCCTTTCAGGGCTCAATGAAAAACTCCGAGAGAGAAGGACGGTCAGAACACAAAGAAGAGCGTACAAAGTCCAGAGACAAGCAGCACACTCAAGATTACACTTCTAAAAAAGAAGAAAAACCAAAATCTAAACCTCAGTTTAAGAAGAAGAAAGTTGCAGGTCTAAAGATCAGACATGCCAAGAATTCTGAGGACGCAGCTTCTGAATGGGGAATGGGCTCTGACGATGCTAGACAGCGCGGCAGAAGTGACAATAGCTCGCCAGAACCTGAAGGAATTTCTGGTGACAGCGGCCTTGAATGATTACATCATGGTGGAAACACCAGACACGAGGGTGAGCGTCCCACATTTGTTACATGAGGTAGCACTCCAAATGGAGGGGGACAAGCCCAGGAAAGTTAAAGGTCTCTTTTGGGAGAATCTGTCATCTGGTTATGACATCCTATTAGCAGAACAATATTGGCCGCCTGCATTCGTTATGGAGTGCCCCAAGGGAGAAAGGGTAATTTTTCAGCATTTTC